>CM057006.1:95807010-95990522 GCA_029891345.1 Dryococelus australis | reverse complement strand
ATGGCAGCAGGAGCTCGCCGACAACACATCCCATCCACCTCAGACGTTACTCGATGGCAGCAGGAGCTCCCCGACAACACATCCATCCACCTCGGACGTTACTCGATGGCAGCAGGAGCTCGCCGACAACACATCCATCCACCTCGGACGTTACTCGATGGCAGCAGGAGCTCGCCGACAACACATCCATCCACCTCGGACGTATCGATGGCAGCAGGAGCTCGCCGACAACACATCCATCCACCTCGGACGTACTCGATGGCAGCAGGAGCTCGCCGACAACACATCCATCCACCTCAGGACGTACTATCGATGGCAGCAGGAGCTCGCCGACAACACATCCATCCACCTCGGACGTAACGAGATGGCAGCAGGAGGAGCTCGCCGACAACACATCCATCACTCGGACGTTACTCAAATGGCAGCAGGAGCTCGCCGACAACACATCCATCCACCTCGGACGTTACATCGAGATGGCAGCAGGAGCTCGCCGACAACACATCCATCCACACTCGGACGTTACTAGATGGCAGCAGGAGCTCGCCGACAACACATCCATCCACCTCGAGACGTAACCGATGGCAGCAGGAGCTCGCCGACAACACATCCATCACCTCGGACGTTACTCGATGGCAGCAGGAGCTCGCCGACAACACATCCATCCACCTCGGACGTACTCGATGGCAGCAGGAGCTCGCCGACAACACATCCATCCACCTCGGACGTAACTCGATGGCAGCAGGAGCTCGCCGACAACACATCCATCCACCTGCGACGTTACTCGATGGCAGCAGGAGCTCGCCGACAACACATCCATCCACCTCGGACGTTATCGATGGCAGCAGGAGCTCGCCGACAACACATCCATCCACCTCGGACGTTACTCGATGGCAGCAGGAGCTCGCCGACAACACATCCATCCACCTCGGACGTTACTCGATGGCAGCAGGAGCTCGCCGACAACACATCCATCCACCTCGGACGGTACTCGATGGCAGCAGGAGCTCGCCGACAACACATCCATCCACCTCGACGTAACTCGATGGCAGCAGGAGCTCGCCGACAACACATCCATCCACCTCGGACGTTACTCGATGGCAGCAGGAGCTCGCCGACAACACATCCATCCACCTCGGACGTACTGGATGGCAGCAGGAGCTCGCCGACAACACATCCATCCACCTCGGACGTTACCGATGGCAGCAGGAGCTCGCCGACAACACATCACATCCACCTCAGACGTTATCGATGGCAGCAGGAGCTCGCCGACAACACATCCATCCACCTCGGACGTTAACGGATGGCAGCAGGAGCTCGCCGACAACAACATCCATCCACCTCGGACGTACTCGATGGCAGCAGGAGCTCGCCGACAACACATCCATCCACCTCGGACGTTACTCGATGGCAGCAGGAGCTCGCCGACAACACATCCATCACCTCAGACGTTACTCGATGGCAGCAGGAGCTCGCCGACAACACATCCATCCACCTCGGACGTTACTCGATGGCAGCAGGAGCTCGCCGACAACACATCCATCCACCTCGGACGTTACTCGATGGCAGCAGGAGCTCGCCGACAACACATCCATCCACCTCGGACGTTACTCGATGGCAGCAGGAGCTCGCCGACAACACATCCATCCACCTCGGACGTTACTCGATGGCAGCAGGAGCTCGCCGACAACACATCCATCCACCTCGGACGTACTCGATGGCAGCAGGAGCTCGCCGACAACACATCCACATCCTCCACCTCAGGACGTTAACGAATGGCAGCAGGAGCTCGCCGACAACACATCCATCCACTCGGACGTTACTCGATGGCAGCAGGAGCTCGCCGACAACACATCCATCCACCTCGGACGTAACTCGATGGCAGCAGGAGCTCGCCGACAACACATCCATCCACCTCAGACGTTACTCGATGGCAGCAGGAGCTCGCCGACAACACATCCATCCACACTGGACGTTACTCGATGGCAGCAGGAGCTCGCCGACAACACATCCATCCACCTCGACGTACTCGATGGCAGCAGGAGCTCGCCGACAAACACATCCATCCCCCTCGGACGGTACTCGATGGCAGCAGGAGCTCGCCGACAACACATCCATCCACCTCGGACGTACGATGGCAGCAGGAGCTCGCCGACAACACATCCATCCACCTCGGACGTACTCGATGGCAGCAGGAGCTCGCCGACAAACACATCCATCCACCTCGGGCGTTACTCGATGGCAGCAGGAGCTCGCCGACAACACATCCATCCACCTCGGACGTTACTCGATGGCAGCAGGAGCTCGCCGACAACACATCCATCCACCTCGGACGTTACTCGATGGCAGCAGGAGCTCGCCGAAAACAATCATCCACCTCAGACGTTACTCGATGGCAGCAGGAGCTCGCCGACAAACATCCATCCACCCGGACGTTATCGATGGCAGCAGGAGCTCGCCGACAACACATCCATCCACCTCGGACGTATCTCGATGGCAGCAGGAGCTCGCCGACAACACATCCATCACCTCAGACGTTACGAGATGGCAGCAGGAGCTCGCCGACAACACATCCATCCACCTCTGGACGTTATCTCCGGAGCAGGCAACACCTCCCTCGGACGAGGAGCAGGATCCGAACCATCCATCCACCTCGGACGTAACGATGGCAGCAGGAGCTCGCCGACAACACATCCATCCACCTCGGACGTTAACGGATGGCAGCAGAGCTCGCCGACAACACATCCATCCACCTCGGACGTTACTCGATGGCAGCAGGAGCTCGCCGACAACACATCCATCCACCTCAGACGTTACTCGATGGCAGCAGGAGCTCGCCGACAAACACATCCATCCACCTCAGGACGTTACTCGATGGCAGCAGGACTCGCCGACAACACATCCATCCACCTCGGACGTTACTCGATGGCAGCAGGAGCTCGCCGACAACACATCCATCCACCTCGGACGTAACTGATGGCAGCAGGAGCTCGCCGACAACACATCCATCCACCTCAGGACGTACAGATGGCAGCAGGAGCTCGCCGACAACACATCCATCCACCTACGACGTTACTCGATGGCAGCAGGAGCTCGCCGACAACACATCCATCCACCTCGGACGTTACTCGATGGCAGCAGGAGCTCGCCGACAACACATCATCCACCTCGGACGTACTCGATGGCAGCAGGAGCTCGCCGACAACCACATCCACCTCAGACTACTCGATGCAGCAGGAGCCGCCGACAACAATCCATCACCTCGGACGTACCGATGGCAGCAGGAGCTCGCCGACAACACATCCATCCACCTCGGACGTTACTCGATGGCAGCAGGACTCGCCGACAACACATCCATCACATCGGACGTAACAGATGGCAGCAGGAGCTCGCCGACAACACATCCATCCACCTCGGACGTTACTGATGGCAGCAGGAGCTCGCCGACAACACATCCATCCACCTCGACGTTACTCGATGGCAGCAGGAGCTCGCCGACAAACACATCCATCACCTCGACGTTACCGATGGCAGCAGGAGCTCGCCGACAACACATCATCCACCTCGGACGTTACTCGATGGCAGCAGGAGCTCGCCGACAACACATCCATCCACCTCAGGACGTAACGAGATGGCAGCAGGAGCTCGCCGACAACACATCCATCCACCTCGGACGTAACGGATGGCAGCAGGAGCTCGCCGACAACACATCCATCACCTCGACGTTAAGGGATGGCAGCAGGAGCTCGCCGACAACACATCCATCCACCTCGCTAGAGTCGGAGCGAGGCTCGAATCCATCACGATAGGCAAGAGCTCCGAAACTACCGCGTACTGGCAGAGGATCGCCGCAACCTCATCACTCGCGTACGATGGCGCAGGCTGCACAACAACATCCACTGTACGTGCGAGAGTCGCGACACATCACATCGGAGTTACCGATGGGCAGACTCGCGAAATCCATCCACTCGCGTACGATGCAGAGGGTGGACAAACACCATCCACTCGGACGTACATGAGGGAGTCGCGAACAATCCATCCACCCGGAGTATCGTGGCAGCAGAGCTCGCGACAAATCATCCACTGACGTTACTCGATGGAGCAGGAGCTCGCGACAACTCATCACCCGAGTACTATGGAGCAGGAGTCGCCGACAAATCCATCCACTCGACGTACGATGGCAGCAGGAGCTCGCGCAACAATCATCACGGACTATCGATGCAGCAGGAGCCGCGACAACACATACACTCGGAGTACGATGGCAGCAGGAGCTCGCCGAAACCATCCTCACTCGAGTACGATGGCAGCAGGAGCTCCCGACAACACATCATCACTGGACGTACGATGGCAGCAGGAGCTCGCGACAACACATCCATCACCTCGACGTACGATGCAGCAGGAGCTCGCGACAACACATCTCACCCGACGTTATCGATGGCAGCAGGACTCGCGACAACACATCCATCACTGACGTACCGTGAGCAGAGCTCGCGACAAAATCATCACCTCGGACGTACGTGGCAGGGAGCTCGCAAAACATCACACCTCGGAGTACGGCAGAGAGCTCGCGACAACACATCCATCACCGACGTACTCGTGAGCAGGAGCTCGCCGCAACACATCCATCACCTCGACGTACGATGGCGCAGAGTCGCCGAAAACTCATCCACCGCTACGATGCGAGGAGCTCGGACCATCTCACTCGAGTACGAGGGAGTGCGAACCATTCACTCGCGTATAGGGCAGGTCCGCACAATCCATACGACGTAATGCAGGAGCTCGGCACATACACACGGACAGATCGCGCACAAGTCCCCAACTACCATGGAGAGGATGCGCAACATCTCACCACATACATCAGGACTCCGACAACAACTCCCGGACTACCCATCGAGATCGCGCAACACATCCCGACTACTGCACGAGCCGGACACTCATCACGGAGTCTGCAGACAGTCCCACCACATCATCCACCTCGAGCGTACCTCGAGACGCACAAACTCCACCACCTCCGTACTGCGAGGAGCGCGACAACACATCACCCGACGTACGATGAGCAGGAGTGCCGACACTCACCGACGATCGATGCAGAGCATCCACCTAGACTTACTCGATGGCACGGGAGCTCGCCGACAAAACATCCATCCACCTCGGACGGTACTCGATGGCGGGCAGGAGCTCGCCGACAACACATCCATCCACTGGACGAAACGGGATGGCAGCAGTAGCTCCGCCGACACACATCCATCCACCTCGCGTTACTCGATGGCAGCAGGAGCTCGCGGCAAACATCCATCCCCCTCGACGTAACCAGGTGGCAGCAGGAGGCTCGCCGACAATCACCCCTTCACTATGACGTTACTCGATGGCAGCGGGATCTCGCCGACAACACACCCAAATCCAACCTCGGACGTTACTCCATGGCGCAGGAGCTCCCGACAAAAAACCCATTCACCTCAGCGTTACCCCATGGCAGCAGGAGCACCCCCGAAAAACACATCACCCAAACCTCGACGTAAACGAGATGGCAGCGGGAGCTCGCCGACAAACTCATCCATCGGACGTTACTGTTGGCAGCGGAGCTCGCCGACAACACTCCACCCACCTCGGACGTAACGGATGCAGCAGGACCTCGCCGACAAGCACATCCATCCACCCTGGGACGTTACTCCGTGGCAGCAGGAGTCGCGACAACACATCCATCCACCTGGAGGGTTACTCGATGGCAGCAGGAGCTCGCCGACACACATCATCCAACCTCGGACGTACGATGGCAGCAGGAGCTCCCGACAACACATCCCTGAAACCGGACGTTACTCGATGGCAGCAGGAGCTCGCCGACAACACATCCATCCACCTCGGACGTTACCGATGGCAGCAGGAGCTCGCCGACAACACATCCATCCACCTCGGACGTAACGAGATCGCAGCAGGAGCTCGCCGACAACACATCCATCCACCTCGGACGTAACGAGATGGCAGCAGGAGCTCGCCGACAACACATCATCCACCTCGGACGTAACCGATGGCAGCAGGAGCTCGCCGACAACACATCCATCCACCTCAGACGTACTCGATGGCAGCAGGAGCTCGCCGACAACACATCCATCCACCTCAGACGTAACGAATGCAGCAGGAATCGCCGACAACACATCCATCCACCTCGACGTTACGATGGCAGCAGGAGCTCGCCGACAACACATCCATCCACCTCGGACGAAACCCGATGGCAGCAGGAGCTCGCCGACACACATCCATCACCTCGGACGTAACTCGATGGCAGCAGGAGCTCGCCGACAACAATCCATCCACCACGGACGTACGATAGGCAGCAGGAGCTCGCCGACAACACATCCATCCACCTCGACGTTACTCGATGGCAGCAGAGCTCGCCGACAACACATCCATCCACCTCGGACGTTACTCGATGGCAGCAGGAGCTCGCCGACAACACATCCATCCACCTCGACGTTACTCGATGGCAGCAGGAGCTCGCCGACAACACATCCATCCACCTCGACGTACAGATGGCAGCAGGAGCTCGCCGACAACACATCCATCCACCTCGGACGTTACTCGATGGCAGCAGGAGCTCGCCGACAACACATCCATCCACCTCGGACGTAACGAGATGCAGCAGGAGCTCGCCGACAACTCATCCATCCACCTCGGACGTTACTCGATGGCAGCAGGAGCTCGCCGACAACACATCCATCCACCTCGGACGTTACTCGATGGCAGCAGGAAGACTCGCCGACAACACATCCATCCACCTCGGACGTTACTCGATGGCAGCAGGAGCTCGCCGACAACACATCCATCCACCACGGACGTTACTCGATGGCAGCAGGAGCTCGCCGACAACACATCCATCCACCTCAGACGTTACTCGATGGCAGCAGGACTCGCCGACAACACATCCATCCACCCGGGACGTTACTTCATGGCAGCAGGAGCTCGCCGTCAACACATCCATCACCTCGGACGTTATCGATGGCAGCAGGAGCTCGCCGACAACACATCCATCCACCTCAGACGTACTCGATGGCAGCAGGAGCTCGCCGACAACACATCCATCCACCTCGGACGTTAACGATGGCAGCAGGAGCGTCGCCGACAACACATCCATCCACCTCGGACGTAACGAGATGGCAGCAGGAGCTCGCCGACAACACATCCATCCACCTCAGCGTAACGAGATGCAGCAGGAGCTCGCCGACAACACATCCATCCACCTCGGACGTAACGAGATCGCAGCAGGAGCTCGCCGACAACACATCCATCCACCCAGGACGTAACGAGATGGCAGCAGGAGCTCGCCGACAACACATCCATCCACCTCGGACGTTACCGAGATCCCAGGAGCTCGCCGACAACACATCCATCCACCTCGACGTAACAGATGCAGCAGGAGCTCGCCGACAACACATCCATCCACCTCGGACGTAACGAGATGCAGCAGGAGCTCGCCGACAACACATCCATCCACCTCGGACGTACGGATGGCAGCAGGAGCTCGCCGACAACACATCCATCCACCATCGACGTAACGAGATGCAGCAGGAGCTCGCCGACAACACATCCATCCGCCTCGGACGTAACGAGATGGCAGCAGGAGCTCGCCGACAACAACATCCATCACCTCGGACGTACGAATCCTAGCAAGAGCTCGCCGACAAAACATCCATCCACCTCGGACGGTACTCGATGGCAGCAGGAGCTCGCCGACAAAACATCCATCCACCTTCGGACGGTACTCGATGGCAGCAGGAGCTCGCCGACAACACATCCATCCACCTCAGTCGTACTCGATGGCAGCAGGAGCTCGCCGACAAACATCCATCCACCTCAGACGTAACGAGATGGCACAGGAGCTCACCGACAACACATCCATCCACCTCGGACGTTACTCGATGGCAGCAGGAGCTCGCCGACAACACATCCATCCACCTCGACGTAACGAGATCGCAGCAGGACCTCGCCGACAACTCATCCATCCACCTCGGACGTTACTCCATGGCAGCAGGAGCTCGCCGACAACACATCCATCCACCTCGGACGTAACGAGATGGCAGCAGGAGCTCGCCGACAACACATCCATCCACCTCGGACGTTACTCGATGGCAGCAGGAGCTCGCCGACAACACATCCATCACCTCAGACGTTACCGATGGCAGCAGGAGCTCGCCGACAACACATCCATCCACTCGGACTAACGAGATGGATGCAGGAGCTCGCCGACAACACATCCATCCACCTCGGACGTTACTCGATGGCAGAGGAGCTCGCCGACAACACATCCATCCACCTCAGACGTTACTCGATGGCAGCAGGAGCTCGCCGACACACATCCATCCACCTCGGACGTTATCGATGGCAGCAGGAGCTCGCCGACAACACATCCATCCACCACGGACGTTACTCGATGGCAGCAGGAGCTCGCCGACAACACATCCATCACCTCAGACGTTACTCGATGGCAGCAGGAGCTCGCCGACAACACATCCATCCACCTCGACGTTACTCGATGGCAGCAGGAGCTCGCCGACAACACATCCATCCACCTCGGACGGTACTCGATGGCAGCAGGAGCTCGCCGACAACACATCCATCCACTCAGACGTTACTCGATGGCAGCAGGAGACTCGCCGACAACACATCCATCCACCTCAGACGTTACTCGATGGCAGCAGGAACTCGCCGACAACACATCCATCCACCTCGGACGTTACTCGATGGCAGCAGGAGCTCGCCGACAACACATCCATCCACCTCGATGTTACTCGATGGCAGCAGGAGCTCGCCGACAACACATCCAGTCCACCTCAGGACGTTACTCGATGGCAGCAGGAGCTCGCCTACAACACATCCATCCACCCGGACGTTACTCGATGGCAGCAGGAGCTCGCCGACAACACATCCATCCACCTCGGACGTAACGAGTCGCAGCAGGAGTCGCCGACAACACATCCATCCACCTCGGACGTAACGAGATGCAGCAGGAGCTCGCCGACAACACATCCATCCACCTCGGACGTAACGAGATCCAGCAAGCTCGCCGACAACACATCCATCCACCTCGGACGTAACGAGATGGCAGCAGGAGCTCGCCGACAACACATCCATCCACCTCGACGTTACTCGATGCAGCAGGACTCGCCGACAAACATCCATCCACCCACGTACGATCCAGCAGGAGCTCGCCGACAACCATCCATCACCTCAGACGTAACTCGATGGCAGCAGGAGCTCGCCGACAACACATCCATCCACCCGGTACTTAAGGAGCAGGAGCTCGCCGCAACACATCCATCCACCACGGACTAACGAGATGCAGCAGGAGCTCGCCGACAACACATCCATCCACCTCGGACGTTACTGATGGCAGCAGGAGCTCGCCGACAACACATCCACCACCTCAGACGTTACTCGATGCAGCAGGAGCTCGCCGACAACACATCCATCCACCTCGGACGTACCGATGCAGCAGGAGCTCGCCGACAACACATCCATCCACTCGACGTACGAGGCAGCAGGAGCTCGCCGACAACACATCCATCCACCTCGACGTACGATGGCAGCAGGAGCTCGCCGACAACACATCCATCCACCTCGACGTAACGAGATGGCAGCAGGAGCTCGCCGACAACACATCCATCCACCTCGGACGTAACAGATGCAGCAGAGCTCGCCGACAACACATCCATCCACCTCGGACGTAACGAGATCGCAGCAGGACTCGCCGACAACACATCCATCCACCTCGGACGTAACGAGATGCAGCAGGAGCTCGCCGACAACACATCCATCCACCTCGGACGTAACGAGAAGCAGCAGGAGCTCGCCGACAACACATCCATCCACTCGGACGTAACGAGATCGCAGCAGGAGCTCGCCGACAACACATCCATCCCCTCGGACGTAACGAGATGGCAGCAGAGCTCGCGACAACAATCCATCCACTCGGACGTAACGAGATCCAGCAAGAGCTCGCGACAAAACATCCATCACCTCGGACGTACTCGATGGCAGCAGGAGCTCGCGACAAAACATCCATCCACTCGGACGTACCGATGGCAGCAGGAGTCGCCGACAAACATCCATCACCTCAGCGTACTCGATGGCAGCAGAGCTCGCCGACAACACATCCATCCACCTCAGACGTAACGAGATGGCACCGGAGTCCCGAAACCATCCATCCACCTCGGACGTACTCGATGGCAGCAGGGCTCGCCGACAACACATCCATCCACCTCGGACGTAACGAGATCGCAGCAGGACTCGCCGACAACTATCCATCCACCTCGGACGTTACTCCATGGCAGCAGGAGCTCGCCGACAAACATCCATCCACTCGGACGTTACTCGAGGCAGCAGGAGACGCCGACAACACATCATCCACTCGGACGTTACTCATGGCAGCAGAGCTCGCCGACAACAATCCATCCACCAGGCGAGCTCCTGCTGCCATCGAGTAACGTCCGAGGTGGATGGATGTGTTGTCGGCGAGCTCTGCTGCCATCTCGTTACGTCCGAGGTGGATGGATGTGTTTTCGGCGAGCTCCTGCTGCCATCGATTCCCGTCTGAGGTGGATGGATGTGTTGTCGGCGAGCTCCTGCTGCCATCGTGCACCGTCCGAGGTGATGGATGTGTTGTCGGCGAGCTCCTGCTGCCATCGATACCGCGAGGTGGATGGATGTGTTGTCGGCGAGCTCCTGCTGCCATCGAGTACGTCGAGGTCGATGGATGTGTTGACGGCGAGCTCCTGCTGCCATCTCGTAACGTCCGAGGTGGATGGATGTGTTTGTCGGCGAGCTCCTGCTGCCATCTCGTTACGTCTCAGGTGGATGGATGTGTTGTCGGCGAGCTCCTGCTGCCATCTCGTTACGTCTGATGTGGATGGATGTGTTGTCGGCGAGCTCCTGCTGCCATCTTGTTACGTCTGAGGTGGATGGATGTGTTGTCGGCGAGCTCCTGCTGCCAACTCGTTACGTCTGAGGTGGATGGATGTGTTGTAGGCGAGCTCCTGCTGCCATCTCGTTACGTCTTAGGTGGATGGATGTGTTGTCGGCGAGCTCCTGCTGCCATCTCGTTACGTCCGAGGTGGATGGATGTGTTGTCGGCGAGCTCCTGCTGCCATCTCGTTACGTCTGAGGTGGATGGATGTGTTGTCGGCGAGCTCCTGCTGCCATCGAGTAACGTCCGAGGTGAATGGATGTGTTGTCGGCGAACTCCTGCTGCCATCTCGTTACGTCCGAGGTGGATGGATGTGTTGTCGGCGAGCTCCTGCTTCCATCGAGTAACGTCCGTGGTGCATGGATGTGTTGTCGGCGAGCTCCTGTGCCATCGAGTAACATCCGGGGTGGATGGATGTGTTGTCGGCGAGCTCCTGCTGCCATCTCGTTACGTCCGAGGTGGATGGATGTGTTGTCGGCGAGCTCCTGCTGCCATCGAGTACCGTCCGATGTGGATGGATGTGTTGTCGACAAGCTCCTGCTGCCATCGAATACCATCCGAGGTGGATGGATGTGTTGTCGGCGAGCTCCTACTGCCATCTCGTTACGTCCGAGGTGGATGGTTGTGTTGTCGGCGAGCTCCTGCTGCCATCGAATACCGTCCGAGGTGGATGGATGTGTTGTCGGCGAGCTCCTGCTGCCATCTCGTTACGTCTGAGTTGGATGGATGTGTTGTCGGCGAGCTCTTGCTGCCATGGAGTAACGTCTGAGGTGGATTGATGGGTTGTCGGCGAGCTCCTGCTGCCATGGAGTAACGGCCGAGGTGGATGGATGTGTTGTCGGCGAGCTCCTGCTGCCATCTCGTTACGTCCGAGGTGGATGGATGTGTTGTCGGCGAGCTCCTGCTGCGATCTCGTTACGTCCGAGGTGGATGGATGTGTTGTCGGCGAGCTCCTGCTGCCATCTCGTTACGTCCGAGGTGGATGGATGTGTTGTCGGCGAGCTCCTGCCGCCATCGAGTACCGTCCGATGTGGATGGATGTGTTGTCGACAAGCTCCTGCTGCCATCGAATACCATCCGTGGTGGATAGATGTGTTGTCGGCGAGCTCCTGCTGCGATCTCGTTACGTCCGAGGTGGATGGATGTGTTGTCGGCGATCTCCTGCTGCGATCTCGTTACGTCCGAGGTGGATGGATGTGTTGTCGGCGAGCTCCTGCTGCCATCGAGTAACGCCTGAGGTGGATGGATGTGTTTACGGCGAGCTCCTGCTGCAATCGAGTTCCGTCCGAGGTTGATGGATGTGTTGTCGGCGAGCTCCTGGTGCCATCTCGTTACGTCCGAGGTGGATGGATGTGTTGTCGGCGAGCTCCTGCTGCCATCGATTACCGTCTGAGGTGGATGGATGTGTTGTCGGCGAGCTCCTGCTGCCATCGAGTAACGTCCGAGGTGGATGGATGTGTTGTCGGCGAGCTCCTGCTTCCATCGAGTAACGTCCGAGGTTGATGGATGTGTTGTCGGCGAGCTCCTGCTGCCATCGAGTACCGTCCGAGGTGGATGGATGTGTTGTCGGCGAGCTCCTGCTGCCATCTCGTTACGTCTGAGGTGGATGGATGTGTTTTCGGCGAGCTCCTGCTGCCATCGTGTAACGTCCGAGGTGGATGGATGTGTTGTCGGCGAGCTCCTGCTGCCATCGAGTAACGTCCGAGGTGGATGGATGTGTTGTCGGCGAGCTCCTGCTGCCATCGAGTACCGTCCGAGGTGGATGGATGTGTTGTCGGCGAGCTCCTGCTGCCATCTCGTTACGTCCGAGGTGGATGGATGTGTTGTCGGCGAGCTCCTGCTTCCATCGAGTAACATCCGAGGTGGATGGATGTGTTGTCGGCGAGCTCCTGCTTCCATCGAGTAACGTCCGAGGTTGATGGATGTGTTGTCGGCGAGCTCCTGCTGTCATCGGGTACCGTCCGAAGTGGATGGATGTGTTGTCGGCGACCTCCTGCTTCCATCGAGTAACGTCCGAGGTTGATGGATGTGTTGTCGGCGAGCTCCTGCTGCCATCGAGTACCGTCCGAGGTGGATGGATGTGTTGTCGGCGAGCTCCTGCTGCCATCTCGTTACGTCCGAGGTGGATGGATGTGTTGTCGGCGATCTCCTGCTGCCATCTCGTTACGTCCGAGGTTGATGGATGTGTTGTCGGCGAACTCCTGCTGCCATCTCGTTACGTCCGAGGTGGATGGATGTGTTGTCGGCGAGCTCCTGCTTCCATCGAGTAACGTCCGTGGTGCATGGATGTGTTGTCGGCGAGCTCCTGTGCCATCGAGTAACATCCGGGGTGAATGGATGTGTTGTCGGCGAGCTCCTGCTGCCATCTCGTTACGTCCGAGGTGGATGGATGTGTTGTCGGCGAGCTCCTGCTGCCATCGAGTACCGTCCGATGTGGATGGATGTGTTGTCGACAAGCTCCTGCTGCCATCGAATACCATCCGTGGTGGATAGATGTGTTGTCGGCGAGCTCCTGCTGCGATCTCGTTACGTCCGAGGTGGATTTATGTGTTGTCGGCGATCTCCTGCTGCGATCTCGTTACGTCCGAGGTGGATGGATGTGTTGTCGGCGAGCTCCTGCTGCCATCGAGTAACGCCTGAGGTGGATGGATGTGTTTACGGCGAGCTCCTGCTGCAATCGAGTTCCGTCCGAGGTTGATGGATGTGTTGTCGGCGAGCTCCTGGTGCCATCTCGTTACGTCCGAGGTGGATGGATGTGTTGTCGGCGAGCTCCTGCTGCCATCGATTACCGTCTGAGGTGGATGGATGTGTTGTCGGCGAGCTCCTGCTGCCATCGAGCACCGTCCGAGGTGGATGGATGTGTTGTCGGCGAGCTCCTGCTGCCATCTCGTTACGTCCGAGGTGGATGGATGTGTTGTCGGCGAGCTCCTGCTGCCATCGAGTACCGCCCGAGGTGGATGGATGTGTTGTCGGCGAGCTCCTGCTGCCATCGAGTAACGTCCGAGGTGGATGGATGTGTTGTCGGCGAACACCTGCTGCCATCTCGTTACGTCTGAGGTGGATGGATGTGTTTTCGGCGAGCTCCTGCTGCCATCGTGTAACGTCCGAGGTGGATGGATGTGTTGTCGGCGAGCTCCTGCTGCCATCGAGTAACGTCCGAGGTGGATGGATGTGTTGTCGGCGAGCTCCTGCTGCCATCGAGTACCGTCCGAGGTGGATGGATGTGTTGTCGGCGAGCTCCTGCTGCCATCTCGTTACGTCCGAGGTGGATGGATGTGTTGTCGGCGAGCTCCTGCTTCCATCGAGTAACATCCGAGGTGGATGGATGTGTTGTCGGCGAGCTCCTGCTTCCATCGAGTAACGTCCGAGGTTGATGGATGTGTTGTCGGCGAGCTCCTGCTGTCATCGGGTACCGTCCGAAGTGGATGGATGTGTTGTCGGCGACCTCTGCTTCCATCGAGTAACGTCCGAGGTTGATGGATGTGTTGTCGGCGAGCTCCTGCTGCCATCGAGTACCGTCCGAGGTGGATGGATGTGTTGTCGGCGAGCTCCTGCTTCCATCGAGTAACGTCCGAGGTTGATGGATGTGTTGTCGGCGACCTCCTGCTGCCATCTCGTTACGTCTGAGGTGGATGGATGTGTTTTCGGCGAGCTCCTGCTGCCATCGAGTAACGTCCGAGGTGGATGGATGTGTTGTCGGCGAGCTCCTGCTGCCATCGAGTAACGTCCGAGGTGGATGGATGTGTTGTCGGCGAGCTCCTGCTGCCATCGAGTACCGTCCGAGGTGGATGGATGTGTTGTCGGCGAGCTCCTGCTTCCATCGAGTAACGTCCGAGGTTGATGGATGTGTTGTCGGCGACCTCCTGCTGCCATCTCGTTACGTCTGAGGTGGATGGATGTGTTTTCGGCGAGCTCCTGCTGCCATCGAGTAACGTCCGAGGTGGATGGATGTGTTGTCGGCGAGCTCCTGCTGCCATCGAGTAACGTCCGAGGTGGATGGATGTGTTGTCGGCGAGCTCCTGCTGCCATCTCGTTACGTCTGTTGTGGATGGATGTGTTTTCGGCGAGCTCCTGCTGCCATCGAGTAACTTCCGAGGTTGATGGATGTGTTGTCGGCGAGCTCCTTCTGCCATCTCGTTACGTCCGAGGTGGATGGATGTGTTGTCGGCGAGCTCCTGCTGCCATCGAGTACCGTCCGAGGTGGATGGATGTGTTGTCCGCGAGCTCCTGCTGCCATCGAGTAACGTCTGAGGTGGATGGATGTGTTGTCGGCGAGCTCCTGCTGCCATCTCGTTACGTCCGAGGTGGATGGATGTTTTGTCGGCGAGCTCCTGCTGCCATCTCGTTACGTCCGAGGTTGATTAATGTGTTGTCGGCGAGCTCCTACTGCCATCTCGTTACGTCTGAGGTGGATGGATGTGTTGTCGGCGAGCTCCTGCTGCCATCTCGTTACGTCCGAGGTTGATGGATGTGTTGTCGGCGAGCTCCTGCTGCCATCTCGTTACGTCCGAGGTGGATGGATGTGTTGTCGGCGAGCTCCTACTGCCATCTCGTTACGTCCGAGGTTGATGGATGTGTTGTCGGCGAGCTCCTGCTGCCATCTCGTTACGTCCGAGGTGGATGGATGTGTTGTCGGCGATCTCCTGCTGCCATCTCGTTACGTCCGAGGTGGATGGATGTGTTGTCGGCGAGCTCCTGCTGCCATCTCGTTACGTCCGAGGTGGATGGATGTGTTGTCGGCGATCTCCTGCTGCCATCTCGTTACGTCCGAGGTGGATGGATGTGTTGTCGGCGATCTCCTGCTGCCATCTCGTTACGTCCGAGGTGGATGGATGTGTTGTCGGCGATCTCCTGCTGCCATCTCGTTACGTCCGAGGTGGATGGATGTGTTGTCGGCGAGCTCCTGCTGCCATTTCGTTACGTCCGAGGTGGATCAATGTGTTGTCGGCGAGCTCCTGCTGCCATCTCGTTACGTGTTTTTCTATTGTGCCTGTTTCAAATTCAACAAGTCCAATTTTTATATTAATATGTGTGGCGTGAACATTATCCTTATCCATTTGTTACGCAAATAGTATTCACATCTGTTACTGAGTAGTTATAACCTTTGTTGTTTGTCAGTTTCGGAACGTGCTCCACACATATATTGTCAGGCTCTCGACGTAAGATCGACTCAGTGCTTCACTGTTCTCGCAGCCGGACAGACGTGTTTTGGTAGATGTGCAATTTTACTACGCGTATTAATCAAGCAATTTCTTTTTATGTGTGGTTTACGTTCCTCCTCGCCATTCTCACAGGCAGACGGACGTGTAAAGTATGTGAGAGTTCGTTTAATTTATAGGGACATTTTGTTGTAGATCGTTAATTCCACACTCACGCAATTGTCATCGTTTAGTGAGTTTGCACTTGTCGACACCAGATGTTATTCACGTAGTCAAAATTCTCTCACGTGTAAGTCATATTTCTATGCTCGAGACTCACATTAAATTTAATTGCATACTGGAATAATTGCGCTTATTTTCCATGTAGTCGTTTGAAATTTGCAATTCGATGCGTGTAATTAATTCATACATAAAACTCGTTTAAAAACTCTGAATTGCTCTCCTGTGTTAACTATATTCGTAAAAAAACGCCTAGAAAAAATAAAACCCTTTTATTAATTTTACTCTTCAAATAAATTCAACACTTTATATTTAACTAACCCTTTGTATTGACCCTGCCAATCAATTTAATTAACCCTTTGGTGTCAATTTAATATCAAATTAATTATGTCAATCAAAAAAGGCGGCATCCCTTTCTGGTTTGAATCCCGTCGACCTTACTACTGGTGGGTAATGTAGGGTGCAAGTTTCTTGTCAAAAATGTTTAGTGTTGCTCAAATTTGTTTAATGGTTTTTAAATTTTCAAAACTGTAATGTTCAAGTGTTCAAAGTGACAATGGATATATCAGTGTGCAATTAAAAACAATAATTTGCAAAATGTGCTGACAAAACCGTATTGTTAAAATTATGTAATTATTTATATTATTAATATTGTGTGTCAAGACATATTTGAACGTGATTTTAATACTTAACGAACCTTGAACTGATGTTACATAAAAGTGTGTAATTTGACGATGCATACAAATTTTGTTATTTTACTGTACATTAAATGTGTGCGATGTGAAAGTTGGTATAATTATCAAGGTAAAACCAAACTTGAAAATAAAAAAGTTACTAACATTTTAAAAAATGATTTATAAAAACATAATTTTATCAAACAATACGTATACCATTTTACTGTATAATATATCTAAAGAAGTGTTTTTGTAGCACGAACACATTATATAAATTTTGAAAGTTAACATTTAAACAGAAATTAATATAAGTGTTTTGTATACCGAAATTAGTGAGGTATTTTCGGAAAACAGGTAGTTTTTGTGTAGGCCGCAATATGCTTCTGCACTCACTCCCCTCATGAAAAATTCTTAGGAGAACTATGCCAGACAAAACTTTCTCGTGGGCGGACAAATTCGTCCCCTTGCACGAACAATGCTATCACACCTGCAAGGCCATTAAAAGTTTGAAATAGCTGTAGTACAAAATGTCAATTGTGTCCACAAACATCTATTTGAGGAACTGCCTTGTTTTGTATACTTAAAACATCGAAACATAATAATGTAAGAGATATTGTGTGTTAGAATGATAAACAAGTCTGAGTGGTCCACCTTCTACAAATACCCCTTTATAAATAGTGAAAAATTACTTGAGCGAACAGTATTTCTCATCCAATCTTTCCTGAAAAGCATAATTTCTGTGGTTCATTGATACATAGATAATTTGACTAACTATTTTTCTCGCCGAGGAGAGATTGTGTGTCAATTTTGGTAGTGTAAAAAAGTGAAAGTATTTCTCTTTTTAAATAGTGAAAAATAAGTACTGGAGTGAACGTATATTTTGGTTCATTCATTCCTTAAAAGCATAATTTCTGTGGTTTAGTGATGCAGAGATAATTTCAGTGACAATTTTTCTCAACAAGTGTTTAACAGTGTCGTACGATCTCGGCGGTGATGGCTGTGTCTTCAGTACAGATATCTTTTGAATTGATTACCCTCGCACAAAAGCCTGCTCACGCACATTTTCGAGGCGGAAAAAAAGTGGTTCTGAGCAGAAGTATTTTTCTTTGAGAACGGCAAGGTAACGGTGGATCTCAATACACCTCCTTTTCAGAAGCCTGCTGCCATCTATACCTCACGGATTCACAAACCCGACTCGCCAACACCAAGGGACATCAGCCTACCTGAACCAGCGGGACTGGTGTGCTTCGCCCCAGGACAGGTTGAGCTGCGTGTCTCCCCCTCTGCTCATATCGATGGCCCTGTGACCTAACCCCACCATCTCCATCCTCATCGCTTAACCTTGGTTATTGAATAAAGAAGTTGCCAGTCTCATCACCAAGACACTTGTCATTCCCAGGCTCCACTTAAGTTTCACTTTTCAAAGGGATCAAGAAATCTTGCATAGTCTTATTAGTGAAATTGAAAACATTGTTGGAAACGATAGCTATCATTCCCAGTTTTAATTATATGGTTGTAGAAATTTTTTCCCAAATAATTATGCGCATATTGCAACTTCATTTTAAATGAATGATATTATTTTTTTTTATTTTTTAGAGTAAAAGTATAGTATTTCTTTTTTAATAGATTCAAAATTAAATATTTGTAAATACATTTTTCCTAAATAATTAAGTGTTTATTGTGGATAAATTTTTCCTATAATAATTCATAATTTAAAATAATCTGTAAATAATTTAGAGTGTAAATCGTGGTATTTTTATATTTTCTAAATATAAAAGTTCACAGTATATTAATATTATTATAAATAATAAAAACATTTTTTTCCAAGGTAGATCTATATTTACTGAAAAATCCTGCTATATGTGTATTTTTTTAATTAAATCATTAATGATATGTAATGATCAAAACATATATGGTAATATTTCTTAGTTTCATTTAACACAGTGCCAAAATTTTAAATGTTTATATTTTTACATAGTTTCACATACAATAGTTTCCAATTAGTACTTTTGGGTAATTTAACATGTTTTTTACATAATTTAACTCACAATCAAACATTATTATACGTGTGATATATGAGTTTCTAATATTAATAACATATCGTTTTGCAATTAAAATCTATATTTTCTGAAGTCATACCACAAGTGGATTTTTACATCACAAATGAATTTTCTTATTTTAGAATACATCATGTAACTTCAGACATATGCTGGATTGGCATACATGTAAGCTCTTAAAGACTCGCTTTTGAGTTTACAGCAAAATAAAGGGTTTGAGCATGCATTCACATTAAACTCTTCATCTAGTTACTTTAAGTTCGAAATGTCATAATATTTTCTGATATTAATTATCTCAGAATTTCTTAGATATTTAAGAATACTCATTTGCGAGTTCCCTAGCAAAAAGATGGGAAAGTCGCGTACAAATAAATTATCTATATGTTGGAACATCTCAGCAAGCAATAGAGCCTGATTCCCATGTCAGCCCATAAACCTCATATGTCTGATGTCGATAGAAGGATTTGATATCTGGAGATAAGTCACTCCACCGACAGAGACAAACACTTTTGTTTCCTCGCGAAGCATTTATTGATTCTCACTTAAGAAAACCTAAGTTAAATGCACACACAAATGTCCTTTAAGCTTCTCAATCCACCTCGGCAATACCTGACGTAGTTGCGAGCAGGGCAAAGCCTCTGACTGTTTCAATTATTTGGCATATCTTGCCTATCATACATTCCCGTCGCATTTGTGTTTGATTTGCATCATTAGCAGACGCCGGCACAGTCCATACAAGGAAAATAATATATGGTATCTTTGTCAGCTCTTCAATTTTCAGGAAGGTATATATTCACAATTTTTTTCTCATGATGAACATGCAATATTATAAACTCCTTGGCAGAACCAACATCACATTCTAAATGTCTAAAGTTAATAAACTTTTACCCCTTCCAAATGCTAAGATGGCATTAAAACACAGGTACACACTTAATACTGTCATTGATATTATTTAACCTGCAATGTGAACTTTCGTTGAGACAAGATGCGGGCAGGGTTAGGTCGCTCAGAGCTTGTTCTGAGGCGGGGGTGGGGGTGGGACTCGTGCGATATTCAGCCACGGATGGTGTAGCCTTGAGGTGGACACAACCTTCTGTTGAGTTGTTCTCCACCGCTGGCCAAGTGCACTCTCGTCTCCTAGCTATGGTCCGCAAGCAGGCTCGGCTTGTTACACAGCTTTCCATGTCTTGAAGAATGCACCCATCAATTGATGTAATTTTACCACACAGCGTGTTGCATCACTATGCCTGTCGCACATGCGAAATGACCCTGACAGCCTCCCAACATATACTCACAATTTTCTAAATAATTTCCCCTGCCTATACATATATATATATATATATATATATATATATATATATATATATATATATATATATATATATATATATATATATATATATATATATATATATATATATATATATATATATAATATATATTTGGCAATATAGCCGCACCCACCGCACGTTTAAATGAATAACATGAGCTTACTCCACTCAGTTGAGTGCTTACTATGCTGTGGAGTGGACGTTTCAAATAGGGGTTAGGTACACATACTTGTGTAATTTGTATGTATGGTCTCAGTACATGCATCACTTAGATTAAATAATTCAATGCATCATTAATTGCTGCATATTAGAGTGCGCAAGTGCACGAATATATAGATTGCTCCAACTATTTGTTCATTGCCATATTCAATTTTATCTATTCCATGTAACTGTATAACTCTCTACCCTCCCTAATCAGTTCCTACATGCATTTACCGTATAGCATGCCTCCAGCACCCAACCAGACGAGTCCTAAATAGATCTCCCTCCCTCATCGGCCTCCAGCTCACAACCAGACAATCACTAAACACATCTTCCATCCCCCTCATCTACCTCCATCTCCTGACCTGACAACTTATGCACTTACTCTCATTACTAATTGTTCAAATACACAAACAAAATATAAGTACTCCCAACAAGGTTTGAACCAAGCACCAGTCGCTGCAACTGTAGCCTGGTGGCCACTTTTCCCATGACAATCAGCCAAAACAAAAACCCTCAGTTCTCCGGTACACATGGGCTGTGGGTGCAGGAGGGAGGGGAAGTGGAGCTACATTGCCACCATTTTTTAAATAGTAAGTTTCAGAAGTCTACCCTCCCCTTACTGTATGGTGGTGGGATGTGGTGGAGAGGGTGAAGCAGGGTACACAACTCCATGGTGGGTGCCCCTCGCCAGACATCGACTGCAGGAGGGCGTAGTGGGAGGTGGGACATAACCAATCAATCAAATCAATGGGGGGTGGGCAACCCTTCGCAAGAGAGCACCTCCACTGTCTGGGGTGGGATGGGATGGAGTCAAAAGATTTCAAAATTATTTCGTACTCCGTCGATGGCTCTAATAATTTCTAATAAAACCTTAGCAGAGGCTTTTTGAAACTTTCTTTATCGTTGCCTATGTAGATGCATTGAATATGATTATCTGCAGTGGCCGATTAAATTACTTTAAATAATGTTGCGTTTTCAGTACTCTAAACATACATCAGTACACAATTTTAAAATACTTTATAATTCTCTAAAAATACATACGAAACTGAAGTAATATTATGTTTATACTAAAAACACCAAAAATTAACTATAGAAATATTTTCGTTGACTTTATTTCTCCAGATATGTCTCTATAATTAAAAAATGTATATTCTATTTTTTGTTGGTTGTCATGTTGTAGGCTATGCATGCCATCCTTGAAAGACAATGCCAAAATAAAAAATTAACTCTTTGAATGAAAAAAGGGGACTTTATCTTGCTGTTTGAGGACATAAGAAATAATTTTTATCTCTCCTTAACATTTGAGTTACTAAAATTTTTATGTTAAAGGTGTTTTCCAAATTGCAATATTCGAAAATTTGGAGCAAGATTATTTAGACGACAAAATACAATATGCAAAATAAATATTTATATTTCGACATCACATGCAAAAATGGGATATTTTACATATACGTGCTAACAGGAGTATCGCTATAATTGTATGTTGTGGGCATTTCATTTTTAAGATTACATTAAACTATAATTTTTAAAATTTGTTCTAAAATATTTGCGAATGTATGCATTACACGCGCACACACATATATACATTTATATGTATACATGCATTAATATATTCTCACGCTCACTGCTATGTACAGCAACAGGCCTGATTGCAAGTACAAACATAAGACGAGGAAATGGGACGAAGCTTTGAGCGACAAAAACAAAGCCCCCTCCAATGAGTCGGAGGCTGCGCCAGTTGTTATACATCACCGACCAATATTACGGCTGGAAACACTGCGAACGATGTCTTTTGTCATCGCGACACTGCACCAGTAGAACGTCCAGAGACGGGCGCCGAGTTACACCTAGTCATCAGCCTTCGGCATCATGGACAAAGTGACGATGTTTCTTATGAATTATTTACAGTAGCGTGGCTTTAATTAATTACTTAACGAAAAAATTATTGTCATTAATATTTATAACATTGTAACCAGTAATTATATTTAGACTACAGCTCCTTCGAGTTAAAAACTAACTAAAAGTCTTTGTAAACCAGATATAACAGAAGAAGTTTCTTTAATACAGTTTATCTACAGCTGAATATATTTTGTATTCATCATTGAGTTTCGCCTAACCCCAAATTGTCCGTTTAATATAAAGTGGTTTACATATAAAGTAAAACCCACGAACACATATAAAACGTAACAACACGCCACAATATGACATCTTCTAGGTCGGCATAAAATTGTCATTAGTGTTTCAGTTATTTTGTTATATTCTTTTTTTCATGTCTATATTACACAGCATGTCATTCCGTCTCATACATAATACTTTTCGCATTCTTTGTACTAAATATTACATACAAGACGAAATATAATGTAGAATATATTTGTCAGTTTTGCAGACAGTGGAGTACGTCGAAATGATAGAAATTTAGGAAGCACTTGGAGAGCAGTTTTCCAGAAGAGAGCAACTTGTTTGTCCTACGGACGCAGAGAGCTCCGTGAGGGTTGGCTTACAGGTTGCCTAGGCAACGTGGCGGGGACGTCGCTTTGTTTGAGGAAGGCCTTGGATAATGAACGAGAGGCATTACGCGCGCAAAGAGTGTTTTCCTGGAAGCCAAGGAATTGTCGCTGTTTGAAGACTTGCCTGGAGAACATTGCCGGGGTTTAGCACGAAGGCAGAAGATCCTTCCTCGCAGCCTCACTACGAGTATCTGCTGTCGCCAACTTCATCTACAGAGCGGACCGATCACAGAACTCTGGCTCAGCTATTCTGGAGACGTTTCTTGTTTCTGGTTTGGAAGACCGGTGGACATTAATACAACACCAAGACCTACTTGTTATATTTCTTCTAAGTCCAAAGAATAACGCTGACATAGTAAGAATTTATAATTATGTTTCATTTTTCAGAAACATTTTATCTAAAACCAAGCTGGGATAGTAAATTAATACACATGTTTTTCCCCCACAAAAGGATTAAATGTTATCTTATTTCATTTTCTTATTCTCAATGCAATTACAAAATTAATTGGCCAAGCCATAATTTGCATAATATTTAACTGATTGTTTTGTTTAATAAATTAAGAAATTCAGTCCTCACAGATATATTGAGAAATATTTGGAAATTTTTTTTTTTTTGTGGTTGAAATAGAAAGAATCTTTAATCGAAAAAATCATAATGGGTAGAAAAATATTGCCAAAGTTTTTCCTTATATCTAATTTATTCACAACAATATTCTTACAAAAATTTCCTGCTAATGGTACGCTAAAAGGTTGAGTTTTGCGCGCTATATATAAAAAAAAAACAATTGTGGCTTGTGAATGTGAGTCTGGTTTCAGCCTGGCCTCTAACCCAGTCGGCGAATACAGAAACTCATTTCCATACGAGTTCTCATATTAACCAGAAACATGAAACACTTTAAAATGTGAATGAACCAACATTGCGTCTTCATGCTAGAATTGTGAAACACTAACCAAGTATTCAGAGAAATAATTTCATAATTCTGGCAACTTTTTCTTGTGGACAGTAAATATAAATTAGTTGGACATATCACAATCTAAAAGATAATGAAATACTTTCTCGCCAGAGGTCGTTGAAAAGTATTGTCCATGTTTTCTCTTCTCTCTTGAGGAGCTACAAGTATGCGAGCTCAGTTCTTAGACAGGAAACTCTGATGTCGCATGCGTTGGAACAGAAGGTTCTTAACGTTGTTGTATCTCGACTGTCTCTGAGAGTGTTTGTTGTACATTAATAGTTAGTAATTGGGTTTATTTATTGGAAATGGGGCAACCACCCATCGCCCTTACGCAGTGATGAGACACTTAGCTATCTCTGATGTCTCCCGAGATAGGTAAGATCTTCGCCAAAATAGTATTCACAGTAAAGTGAGCACTTCTTGAAGCCATCTCAGCCTATGTAATAAATAGACGATCTCTGTTTTTCTGTCTGTCCGTTTCTAATATCTCTAAGTCCCTTGAAACTCAACCGAGGTTCTTCAAATTAGGCAGCGCGAACCCTCAGGGCAAAATACAGGTCAAGTTCGAATTTCAGCAACATCAGATTACGCAATCATTAACTTTTACCCTGAAAATCAATTTTTAAATTACTTTTTCAAAGTTTCGTGTTAATGCATAGAGAATATTGCATATAGATATGAAGGTAATGAAATATCATTTTTGTTTACTTTAAATATCTCGCTTCAATGTTGAGTTAATTAAGTGGTGCCACAGTGACTCAGTGGAAAGAGCGATTCCAAGTGAGGCCGCAGTGGCTCAGTGGATAGAACTATATCATGAGGGGCCGCAGTGGTCAAGTGGATAAATATATATCAATTAGGGGCTCAGTAACTCAGTGAATATAGATATTCCAAGTGGACCCGCATTGGCTCAGTGGATAAAACTATGATAAATGAGGCCGCAGCGGCCTAATATATAGAGAAATATTAAACGGGACCGCAGTCGCTTCAATGTTGAGTAAATTTCTCATAATTTCGTTACTATCTACATTTATTTATTTATTTATTTATTTATTTATTTATTTTTTTTCAGTTTTTGTATGATAACGAAATTTTTAACATGGTATCTGTTCTAGCCCCGTGAAAATACAAATAACAAAAAAAAAGGTCAAGGGCTGAGTTCCCTAGTATGGAATAAAAGTCAATAAATATATGTTATTGTAGCTCAAGAGTGGTAAGTTTTAAGTACGATGAAATATATGCACTGTATATCTAACTTACATAGCAATAATTATTTTTAAAAGTGGCTGATAGGTAAATGTAACTAGGGCCTTCTGAAAATTGCTCATATTGCAGTGAACAGCCAAAGACAGTACGGCACCACGTTGGAACGAGGTGACGACCATATACTAACTATAGAGAGAAAATGGTGCAGAGAGCGCATGTGAACTGCGCAGTAAACACACTCTCTCTCTCTCTCTCTCTCTCTCTCTCTCTCTCTCTCTCTCTCTCTCTCTCTCTCTCCCTCTGCATGTCGACATTTGATCGTTTTTTAAGGCAATATAACTATAAACAACGTGGAGAGGATTTCAGATTAGAACTCTGGTTATGGGAGCTAGTACTTTAAGACGTTTGTAGACTTTTCCTAACCTAGTGTTTATGCAAATAGAGTACAGTAAGATTCCAATTGAACGAATAAGCCTACATTCATCTACATAGATGCAAGCAATTTGAATACATTTCTTAATTTTGTAGAACAGATAAATAATACGTTGTTTTTAATGCTTAATTAATTAATGTATTTTAAACTTGTCATGCGCACAATATTTTTATTTGTGTTAATGTCTAGGGTTTCCATTATTTTTATTATACTTATTCAAAAGCAGGATTTTTAAAATTGGATGTTGGGATAGCAACAAGGTATGTTAAAATGAGATAGATTACATATATTTTTATTTTTGTTATTATATGTATATAAATTTTAATTTATTTGTTCAGTCTATATTGTAACAGTTTCAGGGATGTTTTATATGTGTATCGCCGTTTCGAAAACACCACTTTTTTTTTAATTTAGGACACTAGGACGTTGGTGTGGTTCATTTACGTGGTTTTAAGTTGGCAGCTCTCCGATTGGCTGGCAGGTTTAAACCCTGCTTTAGGATTGGCTGGCATAGTAGGCTAGTATTTGAGTCAGTGCCAGCCAGTTGACTTGAGCACTCTCTTTGCCATCGCCATCCGAGTAGGATGGAACTGTTCCAGCACGCTTGCTCGATGTGGGTGAAGCGTAGGTTTTAAACTAGATATTAGGGAGTCCAATATATTCCCTGAGTCGTCTTATGTCTAAGTGGAGCCAGCGATGAAGACGAGACAGTTATTAAGCCCTTTTCACGTAGTAGATATTCAGGAGGTAGTTGGTATCGGTTACGATGGTTGGTCACTGAATCTTATCTTCACGCGTTCAAGATACTCTATACGCTGATTTGTTCCCACAGCAGAAGCAGCACGCTGTCCTACCAGTCGTGTTAAATAAAGCAGAGTCCTACGAGAGCCACAGTATACTCCAGATAAGACATAGTTGTGTTTTCTACACTTAATATGGCAGGAAACATCATTTCTATTTGTTCTGGAAGGTTCAGTACGACGCCATCTTGATAACTGTAATCTCAGCATTCATTAACCACGAACATCGTAGAACTGAGTCAAGCGTTTTCCCTGAGTTTAACAAAGGCATATTATGCAAGATTTTACTGTATTTTTTTTTAAACATTAGAATTTTCGGAATTTTTTTTATTTTAGGAATGAGCTAAATACATTTTTAAGTTTTCCTTACTTTATTAATGAGCATAGATGCACTTTTGAACGCCCGCAATGCAACGCCACTAGAATATTTTTTATTTAATGCCAATTGCTGTTGATATCGAGGGTATTTAAGACTAG
The DNA here is from genome assembly GCA_029891345.1 of Dryococelus australis. Classification (NCBI taxonomy): domain Eukaryota; kingdom Metazoa; phylum Arthropoda; class Insecta; order Phasmatodea; family Phasmatidae; genus Dryococelus; species Dryococelus australis. The sequence goes on along the minus strand of CM057006.1, from coordinate 95,963,548 downwards.
TGTTCTCACAGCATTATTAAAGTGAACAATGAAAAGAAAATACCTAATTACAATTCTATATGCTGAAATTATATGTGATCTCTTACGTCCTTGTCGTATTGAGATACTTCAACCTACTGCTCTCAAACTATTGGCTATCATTCTTGTCTGACAGTGACTAGATCAACGTTGATGTCCTACTCACATACAAAATTCATGCCCACCGACTGAAATTCCATAAAGGTTGTAACCAATCAGAGAGTTTCCTGCGCTACAGCCTGTGGAGGACAGGCTTCTGGTACCCTACAGGTTGTAACAAAATCTTTATTTACTGTCCGTATGTTAAAATCAACCTTCACGTTCTAAATCACCTGACAAACGAACCTAGTATACGTAATGACGCAAGACATGGCAGCCATGCATGGAAAAGATTCTGCGCAGTAGGCAGGTTCACTCTACTGAACGGCCTGGCAAGGCTTTATATCTTATTTAAATGACTACACGTGATCTATGTTCCCAGGCCTAAGTCAGTGTTATATGAAAAATAACAGAATAACCTATTAAAATTGTGTATTCATCCCTACTCACACCATTTATTGTATGGAGTATTGTTTTACCACACACATAAATGTCCACTGTTTACTAGGGGTTCTGGTATGTACACAATAAATGTGCATTTCAAATCAAACCATTCATTTGCATATACACCTCGCCAGTGACTGCCTGTTATGCACACGTCACGTTGCATAAATTTTATGCCTAACGTATGGGCGATTTACCTACACCTTAAGACGATGCATATGCGAGGTTCTGTTGTGAATCTGTTTGTCGCACATTATGTTTTGTAATATCTTATTTGATAGGTGGGTGTTAATATTTTGTTGATGAAGATGTAATTATAGATTTATCAGAAAACATATGTAACATATCTGATGCCTACTGCGTTCCCCCGATCAAGTTCGTTTGCCCACCACAATGAGCTCGACAGCGCAGCAGAGGGCCGCACTCTACAGAGTGTGCTGGAGCATCAGTTCGCCCGTGCGATGCATTGGCAGTGCAAAAGGTAACACACCGTGCTAGTGCAATAGTAGGGTGTAGGGCAAGTACAGTGCAGTGTAGTGCGGCGAGTGCCAAGCGTGGCCGAGCAGCCACGTGCGTCCAAAAGTTGCAGTGATACATATAAAAGGTGCTCATGCACGAGTATTTGTTAAGGGCTTAAAAAGTAATGGCAGTGTAACACGCGATTACCCCAGAACACCCTCCAAGCTGCCCTAATGCAAAAGTGTTATTGCCAGTTTATGTTTATGTGGTTTCATTAAGTTTATTTTCACATGGCTTCACCCTCATGTCGTTTTATCCATTGTTTGCCAGTATATTACAGATTCAAGAGTGCAGAGAATTTTGATGTTGTGTTTTAAGCAAGCACGGTAAGTGTACAAGGGTTTTTATACAAGTGTTGAGGCAGTATATATTTTTCACTTGTTCCGCCTGCACCCGCCAATGCCGGCCCGCGGGCCATGTTACAAGCTCAGTCATTGCAGAGTTTCTTGAGAGTATGAACGTGTCACCTTACCCTGCAGATTGCGCGCCCGGGCATCCAAAATCTTTTTAAGAATCAATTAGTATGGTAAAAGTTTAATCAATCCGGAACCGTTTTCGTTCCAGTCGGCCGGGAATTCTGCTCTCACTTTCTCCAGTGCTTTAATTGCCTGGGGAAACTTAACACACATATAACTCATTGTACGGTTTCGCGTCATTTTAGCAGTTTTAATGTCACCGGCAGGTTTAAGCCCAGTACCTGTGTAAATTGTTTCCTAGAGTAACATGTAGTCGGCAAGTACCGACTAAATACAGAAGTGAAATTTTCGTGTGTGTTTTATTCTCGTCAAATACAAGGTTTCTCAGGGCACGAGCCATTACCTTGCCGTCAAACACAAGGTTTCTCAGGGCGCGAGCCATTACCTTGCCGTCAAACACAAGGTTTCTCAGGGCGCGAGCCATTACCTTTGCCGTCAAACACAAGGTTTCTCAGGGCGCGAGCCATTACCTTTGCAGTCAAACACAAGGTTTCTCAGGGCGCGAGCCATTACCTTTGCCGTCAAACACAAGGTTTCTCAGGGCGCGAGCCATTACCTTACCGTCAAACACAAGGTTTCTCAGGGCGCGAGCCATTACCTTGCCGCCAAACACAAGGTTTCTCAGGGCGCGAGCCATTACCTTTGCCGTCAAACACAAGGTTTCTCAGGGCGCGAGCCATTACCTTGCCGCCAAACACAAGGTTTCTCAGGGCGCGAGCCATTACCTTGCCGCCAAACACAAGGTTTCTCAGGGCGCGAGCCATTACCTTTGCCGTCAAACACAAGGTTTCTCAGGGCGCGAGCCATTACCTTACCGTCAAACACAAGGTTTCTCAGGGCGCGAGCCATTACCTTTGCCGTCAAACACAAGGTTTCTCAGGGCGCGAGCCATTACCTTTGCCGTCAAACAAAAGGTTTCTCAGGGCGCGAGCCATTACCTTGCCGTCAAACACAAGGTTTCTCAGGGCGCGAGCCATTACCTTTGCCGTCAAACACAAGGTTTCTCAGGGCGCGAGCCATTACCTTGCCGTCAAACACAAGGTTTCTCAGGGCGCGAGCCATTACCTTGCCGCCAAAAGTATCAGTGTTCTTTTTTTCAGTGTTTTAAAGACTTCTGATGTTTTTGCAACGTAATTACGTATTTTCTGGGCGTGCGGTCAGCCCTGACAGTCCACGGCGTAGCACGTTTAAAATTAATAAATTTTACTCAGGAATATTGGAGCAACGCGTTTGGAAGGATAGCCGCCTTTGATCGTCGGCCTCGCGTTTCTGAAATGGAGAGTCAGCTCTACAAGAACTTCACGGCATTATTGCCTGGAAAATGCATGTTGCCCCGGGTAACAGAACATTTTATAAAATTACTCCTCACTCCAGACCTTACCGCTCCTCAAAACCCATAACAACCTACTTTCACACCACATGAGTACAAATACACACACGCCTTGCGTGGGACTTGAGATCCACGAAAAACTCACCTCGTCAGCCAGCAAGCAACCAAATAGACTAGTGATTTGACAAGTAGAGTACAGTGACTTGAAATATGTGCTATGTTGTCATTTTACAAATAAGTGTCCCCACCAGCTAAATAATGTCCGAGTTGTGGCATAAAATAAATATTCTGTAACAGAGCGCTTTTCGTAAAAACAGACTTAAAAACGACTTACATCGTGGCCCGCCTACCGTGGACACATCCAACATTTCCGAAATGGTTGCAGATCACGAAATGTGGTTTTCGCTAAATGAAGTTACGTACGAAGACAAGTAGTTTGCCGCAAAGTGACTATTCGTAACCTGTGTGTGGACAGAAATAATTTAACCACAAACGATTTTTCACCTGTAAACATACATTTATTTCATCGGCATCTGAAGGAATGCGCAAAGAGTAATTCAGTGATATAGCTTACGCAATGGAAAGCAACACAGAAATGACCAGAAATAAAGTACAAAAAGTATTAAGGTAGGTGGGAGGGGAGGGGGGAAGCATGGGGCATGGACCTTCACTCAGAGCTGTAAGACACAATGCTGCATGCATTGTAACTGAACCTGGCGGGTCTGCTTTCTAACAGAAGTCAGTACCAATTATATGTTATGTTAAGTGGTATTGTAGTGTGTGGCCGTAGGAAATGAAGTTGATGAATGAGCAAAACACTTAAGGCTGCTCGTCGCTCGCTACTTGGGCGTTTAGAGATGCGTATTGATTTCTATGGTAAACAAATAGAGCAGATGCTGTGGAAAGACCTAATGTGAAGCGTTTCAACCATAACTGTGCTCTTTTGTACTATGTATGCTGATGTGATTGCATTGTCCTGAGGTTCGTTTGTTCCATTTTGGTTGTGCATCTATATGCACTCATTTCTCAGTACAAATAATGACTAGGAAACAAATCTCCTAAATTAATTTGATATCTGAATAAAATGTAATGCAATAATATCAAATTTGCACTCACATAGTAGTGTCTGCAGGGCGTATCACACCAAGATGCATTTTTGCACAAGCACTTCTGGCAAAAGTGCATTTTTGGACATGTATTACATTGACAGTGCACATGCACTTCTGGTTGCACATTTGGGCATGAATTTTTCCAAATGCATTTTTGCACATCCTTTTTTGTACATGCACTTCCGGTTCGATTCCTGGTGAGGGCATTTTTGTTTTAATTTTTTTTTTTTGGAAATACTTGATTTGAATCCTGGCGAGAGCAATTAATTAATTTGCTTTTGGAATACTGGGTTCGATTCCCGGAGAGCGTATTTGAAATTTTAGGAAATAAGGGGTTCTATTCCGAGACAGGACATGTCTGTTTTGTGTTATTGCGCAATCACACATGTTGTCTGTTTGCCTGCCAGAGAGTGACTGACGTGAAATTGCATATACTTACACAGTTGCGAATGCACTTCCCCTCTCGCTCTATCAACACTTACCCAGCCACTGACGAATGTTGGCGGGATAGGTATTGAGTTCGATTCCCAGACATACCACTCAAATTATTTTTTTCCTAACCCCTGGGCTCATACGAGGTCCTTTCATTTATCCAGCCAGTCAGGAGACTTACTAAACTGCATTTCCCTTCCAAAATTACCTTTTCATCACATCAACCTCTCTACAGCAGCCGACGGGACAAGATGTGTACTTTGTATGTAATTACACATTAACTACTTACCTTATACAGGAATCGAACTGAGTACCAATCGAAATTAAAATAAAAAAATGTAATGCTCTGTTCGGAAATCAAACCCAGCTGCATAAGATGTGCACAAACTTATTATTTAGTCATATTATGAATTTCCCCACCTGCATAAATAATAATTTATTATGCAATGGTATATACCAAGAGACTTAGTGCAAAGTTGCGTAACCATGTCCTCTCACCAAGACAGCCAGCTATCGACTAACCTCCACCGCCATGTTGGTTTTCAATAATATATAAGCTGAAATAATTATAGTACAAGTTTGGAAGTAGTCGACATCGATTCACCAGCTTGCTTGTACCCAATGAAGTTGACAACAGAGATGCGTACATGGTGAATCGGACTGTCGCCAGCATTTTATCTGCTTTCACTTCTAAGCCAACTTGACTAAAACAGTATGACAACAGTAAGAAAAGCGACAACAGCATTCCTCGTTAGACAGGTTTTACTTAGGGGAAGATTACACATAAACAAATGTTACACAAACATATACGTGATTGGATTAGTATTCCACAACTCTGCTGATACATTCCAATACGAGGACCTGGGTAGTTGACCTCTTAGCACCATACGAGGAACATGGGGATCAACATGAATATGACACAAAAATTTAATTGATCCCCGTCTGGTCCTGTATTATAACATTGTTAACATTATAATTTAAACACGGAGATACAAAACAACATAATTTAAGTGAATCGGTGAAGTAAACTTTTTGGCATCAGCCTGGAGAGATTTGGAGAAAACGTGGACAAATGAAATCAGGATGGCTGGACCAGAATTCGAGCACAGGTTCTATAACATAAGCCAGCCGAATCTCTTTACTCTCTCACACATTCTTCAAGATTCCTTATCGAAAAATTTTACAAATCGATAGTACACCACATTTACAACAGGAAAGTGCCGAGTAAACACGCGATGGAATAGTGATGTACCACACCGGTGCAAATGTACACCAATCAAAACACTCAGTTGCAAGAGATGAACAGAATACAATATCATTATACCGTTTTCCCTTTGATTTCATTTTATTTTTGTTTCTTTGGAACATTTTGACTTTAAAAAGAGTTGCAATTAACAACAGAATGATGCAATTAAATATTTAAAAAATCGTAACAATACTTAACAAGCGTACATAGCACTTCTATTAGAAACGTTGAAAAATGTTTTATCATTTCACAATTTTACTCTCGCACAGTGTAATCTGCCACACTATTCTGAAAATATCCCAACATGACAAGTAAATATTTATCCTTTAATGAGAGGCCTCTGACACTAAGAGATTATCCAATAATACATCGTCACAGATACATCGTCAATAATACATCGTCACAGATACATCGTCAATAATACATCGTCACAGATATTGATGCCAAACAGCTTGAGGCTATGAATAAACAAATTAGTATTACCAACTGACGTACAACCCGCCAAAGAACTGACCAAAGTAACTCTAAAATTAATTTAAAACAATCGCCAATAGAATCGTGGCCTACTAGTTCAGCTGATATTCATCATTAATTAGAATCATACGTAAGAATACGTTACAAGCAGCTATATGCTGCAAGATCATAATTTGTAATTTCAAACTTACGTACGAACACGTTGTATACAGTGACAATATTTTCTAAAATGTTACATTTCTCTTTCCATATCATTACCTAAGATCATCTGATATATTGCAGTTTACTAGAATACATAGGATTCTAATACAGACCGCTGTAAGGTGCAAAATGATAATTGGCAGTTTCACACTCACTTAACATCACGTTAGACAAAATGTTTGTAATTTCTAAAAAAAATATTACTCATATCTTTTAATATCGATACCTGCCAGCTTGGCTGGTCTCGCCATTTGAATAATTAAAACAATGAGGATAAATACCGCTGTAGTGGAAAGCAGGTTAACCTTGAACACTAGTTAGCAAAGGCCTTGGCGAGTTACATGACACATCTCCGTAACGACCATTCCAAATACAAGATGAAATGTGACAAAATTGTCTTCAAATCCATATAAATAAATTACCAAGGAAAATGACAACAGGGCTGGAAATATCGTGCTTATGTAAATTAATTACGTGTCCATGAACGTCATTCAAATTACTAGAGTAACTAACTCTATTTAAATAGTTTCGCAATTGAAATTGAATCAATAAAAAATCACCGAAGTGCCCTCTTACGAACAGCATTCAAAAATTTCGTTTTGATTATGGACAAAAACCCATATCCGTGAAGCAGAGGCGAGAAGTCCGGCCAAGCGCTTCACAGTAAGAGTACAATTTAAAATGAAATATTAAATATCTACTAAATACCTACTCGACTGAAGGCAGCCGTATCAAATCATAGCTATCTGGCGTAAAAAAATTCCTTGACAACGCACCCTTAAGAATAATCAAGAAAAATTTGGCGAGTTGTGGACGCAAAGTTATGCCAATCTATCTGGGCAAGAACGAATGAGGCTGCAATAGCAAGCAATGGTAAACCACTCTAGTGAATACAAAAACACACGCATAAATACCAGTTAGTGTATTTTTAGAAAAAGTAATTAGCAATTATCCAAACGCCAAATAAATTGCAATTAATTACTGCACACCAGCCAAGCACAACTACGAGCACGGAATTAAAAATTACTCTTAAGTGTCCATTAAAGAATTTACACATCAAAAACTGTCCACAACTGCAACTCATCAGAATTGTTTCACACTCTCTCCGGTTTACAAACTAATACAAATAAAGTCATAACGTGCTGTGTATTACATTAAATCGCCGAACGTATTTATGTAATGTAATATTAATATAATTACATTATACTTATATAATTATATTAGTATAATAGTAGTAATTATATTAATGTAATATAAAACCTGAAACGACAGAATACATGGCGTCATAAAACAATGAGGGAATAAGAGAGTAGCGTGCAGATAGGAGAAAGGAGGTGATAGTGAGGCGTCCATAGAGGACAGCAATGGACGATAGTGTTCCGTATTTAAGTGAAATTTTGCGGCGACAGAAATGCTTTGACGATACAATCCCCCTCACTAAATACTCCATACTAAAGGAAACAGTCCATCTTTTAAACACTCTGGGCGGGATGACACATAAATGCGCACAAGACAACACCATGAGAAAAAACAAGTATCATGAAGTAAGTATGAACAGTAAGCGGAGAAGTCAGTGTCCCAAGATGGGCGAAGGCACTAGATTGCACATAACAGTAGACATAGCATAGATAAATTTTCAGCTCTTGCAGCTTAGCAATGTAGAGTGTCCATCCCCAGGGGAGCAATCGGTGAAACACCAGCACCAGCCCAGCTTCGGAGTCCGCCTACTTCTCGAGTGCTCGGCTAGAGTGCCCAGGGTGATGACGTTCGGGGAGGGGGGGGAGACAACGAGTCCTCTGGAGCCACCAGCCGGAGTGTAGACCACACTGTCGAGAAGCAACGATGTCCAGCAACCTCTCGAGTGCTCGGCTAGAGTGCCCAGGGTGATGACGTGTGGGGGGGAGGGGATACGACTAGTCCTCTGGAGCCACCAGCCGGAGTGTAGACCACACTATCGAGAAGCAACGATATCCAAGCACCTCTCGAGTGCTCGGCTAGAGTGCCCAGGGTGATGACGTGTGGGGAGGAGGGGATACGACTAGTCCTCTGGAGCCACCAGCCGGAGTGTAGACCACACTATCGAGAAGCAACGATATCCAAGCACCTCTCGAGTGCTCGGCTAGAGTGCCCAGGGTGATGACGTGTGGGGAGGGGATACGACTAGTCCTCTGGAGCCACCAGCCGGAGTATAGACCACACTATCGAGAAGCAACGATGTCCAAGCACTCTCGAATGCTGGCTAGAGTGCCCAGGTGATACGTTGGGGAGAGGGATACGAAGTCCTCTGGAGCACAGCGAAGTGTGACCACACTATCGAGACAACGCATATCCAACACCTCTCGAGTGCTCGGCTAGAGTGCCCAGGGTGTGACGTGTAGGGGAGGGGAGACGAAGTCCTCTGGAGCCACCAGCCGGAGTGTAAGACCACACTTCGGAAGCAACAGTCCCAAGACCTCTCGAGTGCTCGGCTAGAGTGCCCAGGGTGATGACGTGTGGGGGGAGGGGGATACGACAGTCCTCTGGAGCCACCAGCCGGAGTGTAGACCACACTTCGAGAAGCAACGATGTCCAAGCACCTCTCGAGTGCTCGGCTAGAGTGCCCAGGGTGATGACGTGTGGGGAGGAGGGGATACGACTAGTCCTCTGGAGCCACCAGCCGGAGTGTAGACCACACTATCGAGAAGCAACGATATCCAAGCACCTCTCGAGTGCTCGGCTAGAGTGCCCAGGGTGATGACGTGTGGGGAGGGGGGAGAACGACTAGTCCTCTGGAGCCACCAGCCGGAGTGTAGACCACACTATCGAGAAGCAACGATATCCAAGCACCTCTCGAGTGCTCGGCTAGAGTGCCCAGGGTGATGACGTGTGGGGAGGAGGGGATCGACTAGTCCTCTGGAGCCACCAGCCGGAGTGTAGACCACACTATCGAGAAGCAACGATATCCAAGCACCTCTCGAGTGCTCGGCTAGAGTGCCCAGGGTGATGAACGTTTGGGGAGGGGAGACGACGAGTCCTCTGGAGCCACCAGCCGGAGTGTAGACCACACTATCGAGAAGCAACGATTCCAAGCACCTCTCGAGTGCTCGGCTAGAGTGCCCAGGGTGATGACGTTTGGGGGAGGGGAGACGACTAGTCCTCTGGAGCCACCAGCCGGAGTGTAGACCACACTATCGAGAAGCAACGATATCCAAGCACCTCTCGAGTGCTCGGCTAGAGTGCCCAGGGTGATGACGTGTGGGGAGGAGGGGATACGACTAGTCCTCTGGAGCCACCAGCCGGAGTGTAGACCACACTATCGAGAAGCAACGATTCCAAGCACCTCTCGAGTGCTCGGCTAGAGTGCCCAGGGTGATGACGTGTGGGGAGGAGGGGATACGACTAGTCCTCTGGAGCCACCAGCCGGAGTGTAGACCACACTATCGAGAAGCAACGATGTCCAAGCACCTCTCGAGTGCTCGGCTAGAGTGCCCAGGGTGATGAGTGTGTGGGAGGGGAGACGACGAGTCCTCTGGAGCCACCAGCCGGAGTGTAGACCACACTATCGAGAAGCAACGATATCCAAGCACCTCTCGAGTGCTCGGCTAGAGTGCCCAGGGTGATGACGTGTGGGGAGGAGGGAGACGACGAGTCCTCTGGAGCCACCAGCCGGAGTGTAGACCACACTATCGAGAAGCAACGATATCCAAGCACCTCTCGAGTGCTCGGCTAGAGTGCCCAGGGTGATGACGTGTGGGGAGGGAGACGACGATTCCTCTGGAGCCACCAGCCGGAGTATAGACCACACTATCGAGAAGCAACGATGTCCAAGCACCTCTCGAGTGCTTGGCTAGAGTGCCCAGGGTGATGACGTGTGGGGAGGGGATACGACTAGTCCTCTGGAGCCACCAGCCGGAGTGTAGACCACACTATCGAGAAGCAACGATGTCCAAGCACCTCTCGAGGCTGGCTAGAGTGCCCAGGGTGATGACGTGTGAGGGGGAGGGATACGACTAGTCCTCTGGAGCCACCAGCCGGAGTGTAGACCACACTATCGAGAAGCAACGATGTCCAAGCACCTCTCGAGTGCTCGGCTAGAGTGCCCAGGGTGATGACGTGTGGGGAGGAGGGGAGACGACGAGTCCTCTGGAGCCACCAGCCGGAGTGTAGACCACACTATCGAGAAGCAACGATATCCAAGCACCTCTCGAGTGCTCGGCTAGAGTGCCCAGGGTGATGACGTGTGGGGAGGCAAGACGACGAGTCCTCTGGAGCCACCAGCCGGAGTGTAGACCACACTATCGAGAAGCAACGATGTCCAAGCACCTCTCGAGTGCTTGGCTAGAGTGCCCAGGGTGATGACGTTTGGGGAGGGGAGACGACGAGTCCTCTGGAGCCACCAGCCGGAGTATAGACCACACTATCGAGAAGCAACGATGTCCAAGCACCTCTCGAGTGCTTTACTAGAGTGCCCAGGATGATGACGTGTGGGGAGGGGAGACGACGAGTCCTCTGGAGCCATCAGCCGGAGTGTAGACCACACTATCGAGAAGCAACGATATCCAAGCACCTCTCGAGTGCTCGGCTAGAGTGCCCAGGGTGATGACGTGTGGGGAGGGGATACGACTAGTCCTCTGGAGCCACCAGCCGGAGTGTAGACCACACTATCGAGAAGCAACGATATCCAAGCACCTCTCGAGTGCTCGGCTAGAGTGCCCAGGGTGATGACGTGTGGGGAGGAGGGGAGACGACGAGTCCTCTGGAGCCACCAGCCGGAGTGTAGACCACACTATCGAGAAGCAACGATATCCAAGCACCTCTCGAGTGCTCGGCTAGAGTGCCCAGGGTGATGACGTGTGGGGAGGGGAGACGACGATTCCTCTGGAGCCACCAGCCGGAGTATAGACCACACTATCGAGAAGCAACGATGTCCAAGCACCTCTCGAGTGCTTGGCTAGAGTGCCCAGGGTGATGACGTGTGGGGAGGGGATACGACTAGTCCTCTGGAGCCACCAGCCGGAGTGTAGACCACACTATCGAGAAGCAACGATGTCCAAGCACCTCTCGAGTGCTTGGCTAGAGTGCCCAGGGCATGACGTGTGGGGAGGGGATACGACTAGTCCTCTGGAGCCACCAGCCGGAGTGTAGACCACACTATCGAGAAGCAACGATGTCCAAGCACCTCTCGAATGCTTGGCTAGAGTGCCCAGGGTGATGACGTGTGAGGGGGAAGGGATACGACTAGTCCTCTGGAGCCACCAGCCGGAGTGTAGACCACACTATCGAGAAGCAACGATGTCCAAGCACCTCTCGAGTGCTCGGCTAGAGTGCCCAGGGTGATGACGTGTGGGGAGGAGGGGAGACGACGAGTCCTCTGGAGCCACCAGCCGGAGTGTAGACCACACTATCGAGAAGCAACGATATCCAAGCACCTCTCGAGTGCTCGGCTAGAGTGCCCAGGGTGATGACGTGTGGGGAGGCAAGACGACGAGTCCTCTGGAGCCACCAGCCGGAGTGTAGACCACACTATCGAGAAGCAACGATGTCCAAGCACCTCTCGAGTGCTTGGCTAGAGTGCCCAGGGTGATGACGTTTGGGGAGGGGAGACGACGAGTCCTCTGGAGCCACCAGCCGGAGTATAGACCACACTATCGAGAAGCAACGATGTCCAAGCACCTCTCGAGTGCTTTACTAGAGTGCCCAGGATGATGACGTGTGGGGAGGGGAGACGACGAGTCCTCTGGAGCCATCAGCCGGAGTGTAGACCACACTATCGAGAAGCAACGATATCCAAGCACCTCTCGAGTGCTCGGCTAGAGTGCCCAGGGTGATGACGTGTGGGGAGGGGATACGACTAGTCCTCTGGAGCCACCAGCCGGAGTATAGACCACACTATCGAGAAGCAACGATGTCCAAGCACCTCTCGAATGCTTGGCTAGAGTGCCCAGGATGATGACGTGTGGGGAGGAGGGGATACGACTAGTCCTCTGGAGCCACCAGCCGGAGTGTAGACCACACTATCGAGAAGCAACGATATCCAAGCACCTCTCGAGTGCTCGGCTAGAGTGCCCAGGGTGATGACGTGTGAGGGGGAGGGGATACGACTAGTCCTCTGGAGCCACCAGCCGGAGTATAGACCACACTATCGAGAAGCAACGATGTCCAAGCACCTCTCGAGTGCTCGGCTAGAGTGCCCAGGGTGATGACGTGTGAGGGGGAGGGGATACGACTAGTCCTCTGGAGCCACCAGCCGGAGTGTAGACCATACTATCGAGAAGCAACGATGTCCAAGCACCTCTCGAGTGCTCGGCTAGAGTGCCCAGGGTGATGACGTGTGGGGAGGAGGGGATACGACTAGTCCTCTGGAGCCACCAGCCGGAGTGTAGACCACACTATCGAGAAGCAACGATGTCCAAGCACCTCTCGAGTGCTCGGCTAGAGTGCCCAGGGTGATGACGTTTGGGGAGGGGAGACGACGAGTCCTCTGGAGCCACCAGCCGGAGTGTAGACCACACTATCGAGAAGCAACGATGTCCAAGCACCTCTCGAGTGCTCGGCTAGAGTGCCCAGGGTGATGACGTGTGGGGGGGAGGGGATACGACTAGTCCTCTGGAGCCACCAGCCGGAGTGTAGACCACACTATCGAGAAGCAACGATGTTCAAGCACCTCTCGAGTGCTCGGCTAGAGTGCCCAGGGTGATGACGTGCGGAGGGGAGGGGATACGACTAGTCCTCTGGAGCCACCAGCCGGAGTGTAGACCACACTATCGAGAAGCAACGATGTCCAAGCACTTCGAGAGGGAGGGGCGTAAAAAACCACAAAATGAACAAAAATTTTTTAATGGATTTTCCTCAAGGTTTAATAAATGTAAAATGTTTTTTTTAACGAATATTAATTAATTTAAGTACTCCAAAATCCGACATATTGCACAAATAATGAGACGAAATTCACCAAATATGCGAAAATCAAAGATAAACTATTTTTATTTTATTAACACATGTGTACCTACCAGCAATCCGTTTGTAACGTTCTCATGTTGCTCCTTAATGAATAACTTCTTTTCAATATCAGTTTATCACTATGTTATTGTTGTGCCGTGATTATTACATTAGATTCACAGTTAAATTTTGTGTATTATTAAACGATATTTTCCAACCACTTACCTAGATAATTTTGTAACACCTGAAGTATTAAGATAACATTTTACAATCCATTGATGTGGGATATGTAAAACTAGTGTGAAATTTAAACAAGGACATAATACGTACATCATTTATAATGTTTACATTTATGTAGACACATACATACCCAATCGGTTTTTAATGTTAAATAAAGCAAAAAAAATTGAAGGAACTGAATAATATTTGCGGTAGTACAAGAACAAGTTTGGGGTATTGTATTCAAAGAATTGTTTACAAACTTGATAAAATAATTTACTGTTTATGAAGTGGTATTGTTTGCGAGTAGTACAGTAATGAAGACAATGTAATAGGAAATTAGTTAGTTGGGAGGAAGTGTATGTCTGCGGTTGCCTGGAAGTTATCTCCGTGGGGCGCAGTAAGGTAGCGGGCAATGTAATTTGCTCACAGCTGTTGACAGACAGGTAGCGGGCAATGTAATTTGCTCACAGCTGTTGACAGACATGAGGGAGCTCGCTTGGAGTCAGCAGAGCCTTCGGACAACACCCTGGATTACCCAGAGCAAACATCGATGGAGGTAACCACACGCCCTCACTTTGAGAGCTGCTTCATTCCTCTCCCTCGCTCACACACAACCATCCTTCTTTTACTCTAAATGCACAGTCTCCTTCCTACCCGCACACAATCGCTCTCTCTCTCTCTCTCTCTCTCTCTCTCTCTCTCTCTCTCTTAATTAACATTTGCCATTCACGACAGCTCGCCGAAACTGGATTAAGCCAATAGCCGGTGAAATGCCACTCTCGTTCAAATGGCGAGAGGATATTTTTGATGCACTTTGTGATTGGTTTTTACAGGAACAATTGACGGCTTTATTCTACTACAATAATTTAAGCCGGTTAAATTAAAAACAAGAAGTTACTGATAACTATTGAGCCAATTTTTCTCTACATGGGTGCAAATAAATTTCAGTAAAATTTTTGATAACTCCGATGGTAGGTAGGCATTGGTGTCACATTGACAGCTTTATCATTAGATATGAAACCAGAAACCTGTGGACAAGTACAAAGACAAATAAGCTACACGAGTGAAATACCCCAAATTTCAATTCAGAAAAACTCGTAAAATTAAGAGAGCATTGAATCAACTGCACCACGGAAGTAGGATTCTGAGCATCAACACCGGATATAATCAGTCTAACGTTTTCAAATATGGGGTTTCCTAACCTGAAATATTTACTCGGCCATCGTTTTGAAAATATTGTGTTTGAGCCACTAAAACACACAAGACTAAATGGCGTTTTATAACGCTATTTGTGTGACAAATGTTATGGTAATCGGTTAATTGGTCTCCAAGATATTGCATAAAAACTTTATTTTCTTAAATAGGGCAATCTTATTAAATGCATTGAAAAAAAGAGCTTTTAAACGATGATTGTAATAGATAATATCAACATAAAAAGTTATATTGAAGTTCTAAATTGCTAACTATGAATACAAAATATATGAAAATATTTATATAGCAGCCATTTTTTTAATTATTACCTGATCCGATTTAAATAATGTAACTATAGGCCTACTTGACCTTCTGTAAACGTGGAAATGGATATGGAAATAAGTCAGAATTTTCAGTTTACTCACTTGACACTACTTTGAAAACAAGTTCGGCGAAATGAGTATATCTCTATTCATATCGGTTGATTGGCAATCGAGGTAGGCCACAAAACGTGACGCTCTTCATTAATTGAGTTATATATTACCACCTTCGATTATTGTCATAGATCAAATATACAAGGTTAAATTTAGATATGTTATATAGCTTCGTAGATACAGCACAGTAAGCTGAAATGTTTGTATATCCGCCATTCATAAAATAACATTATTATATACTTTATTCATACAAATTAATGTAACCTACCACAGTACAACCTCTAAACCAAATCGGAAACAACTTGGGTTGATTTTTTCCCCGAGAAACGGCATGAGAACTGCGTTATTTCATGTGGGCCTATCTTTGAAAATGGCGGTGAAAAAAGGCCTCGAATAGACAATATTGATACGTACAACTCATGCTGTCAGCATACAAAATTGAATTCAAATTTGTTTTGCATTTCGTAGATATAACATAGAGATAAAAGGTTTACATAGCCGCAATTTTGAAAATATTTATTACTGACCCACTCAAAATTTATCAGTTTACATAGCCTGCCATAGCGCTAATTGTTTGCTAAATTTGGTACAAATAACATTTCGGAGATCACGCCATTTCAAAATGTAAATTAAAACAATTTAACGAAACGGCCGACAAATAGCTTATATTTTGTATGTAGGAGACACCGGGCGACGGAGGGCGTCAGCCCGACAGCTGCGAGGACACCTGTGTCATCCCACGACGGAGGAGTTTTGTGCGTGGTCGACGTATCATTCAGTGGCAGGTGAATCCCGCTACCAGTCCAGGTCGTTAGTTAGGGAAAGCTACGCGCAGAGTATTACGAGCATTAATGTATGAAAGTTATTTTATATCTCAGCACTAATATTGGTCCTTGGCTTGCAGAAGCTCTCTTAAAAGCTTTAATCAAGCACGTGGATACAAGTCATACGTGTTGATATTTTGGCATTATTGTGTTATATATATATATATATAATTGTAAACAAGCTAAGAATAAACGTGTAGTTTTATATGAGCAGATTGAAATTTTTAATCTATCAGCTCGAGCCCCCGGTATTTGCATAGTTAACTAAGAGTGCTTTAGAGTTTGGTTGAGGGACCAGAACCGGGGTTGAAGCGCCTGGCCAAGTAGGACCCCATGGTGCAGTGCATAATTGAGGAGTCTGGCAAGCAGATCATCGCTGGCGCAGGAGAGCTGCATCTTGAGACTTGTCTGAAGGATTTAGAAGAGGACCATGCCTGCATTCCGATTAAAAAGTCTGATCCAGTTGTGTCGTATAAAAAAACTGTCTCCAATGAATTAGACCAGATGTGCCTGTCGAAATCGCCCAACAAGCACAATCGTCAGTTCATGAAAGCCGTCCCTATGTCAGACGGTTTGCTGGAAGCCATAGACAATGTGGCGGTGAACACCAGGGATGAGGCGAAAGTCAGGGCTCGCTACCTGTCTCAAAACTTGAGTACGATGTGGTGGAAGCGAGGAATATCTGGGCGTTTGGCCCAGATGGCACAGGTCCCAACCTATTGATGTATTGCATTAAAGGAGTTCAATATCTGAATGAAGAATACATCCCAGTATTTGCCATAGCTAAAATCATATCACTAACTTTCCAAGTTAATGTGGATATTATCATTCAAAACCATTCAGAGAAAATCCACACTACTTCTACTGACTACCTATTGCACTGTCAAATACTTATAGTCTTAGGAACCAAGGAAATTAACTATTTGCCAGTTTTCCCACATGAAGAAGAATATATTAAAATATATGATGATAAGTTGTTGCCTTTATTTCCGTTCGACAACCACCCCTCCCTATTTATAGGAGAATATGAAAATGATCCCCATATTGCAAAACTTAAAATAGCTCTCACTGTCCCGCAGAAGGCAGAACACCGGTATTAAAAATTAGCTAGGAGATATGGAATAGCGGCAAATGGTGAGGTGTTTTTTGAATATCAGCACCTTAGTGGGGGAAAAACGTCTTACTCTAGTACCTATATATTATGTCCCGGAGATTATTGCAGCGTACCACGACGCCATGCTCGGCGGAGGCCAATTCGGGGCTTACAAAACACTAGCTAAAAAAAAGAGTACATATTATTGGAACACCATGTCCAAGGATGTTAAGGACTACGTAAAAAATTGCCAAGTATGCCAACAAATTAAGGCTCCTATCGCCAAACCAATGTGTCAATTAACCCCCATTATTCCGCCTTCTCTGTTGAAAGCTTGATCGATGGATGCCAAAGGGCCGTTGCTAGTCACCACGAGGGGTAATAAATATATATTGGTGATGACAGAGTTCTTTACTAGATATATGGTAGCCAAGGCGGCGCCTAGCATCGATGCAGCAACTTGTGCGTGTTTTATAAAGAAAGTTATTTTACATTATGGCTGTCCACACAGCAGATTTTGACAGACAGCGGCAGATCATTCAATAATGCTCTAGTAGCTGAACTACTAAAGACTGTTAACATTACCAAGCTTCAAATTACGGTGTACAACCCCGACTGCAATGGTCTAGTGGAATCTATGAACCGAGTCCTTGAACCCAGCTAGCTACTTTTGCACATGACGATCCCGCGAATTGGGGCCAATATTTACCGTTGATTACTTTTATTTATAATTGTTCTCCCAACTCAAGTAAAAAAATTTTCCCCTTTGTATCTTCTTCATGGTACGGAAGCCGTACAACCATATCAAGTTGTTGCGAATCACTTTTGAGAAAGAGGCCACCAGTGGAGAGCGAATTTAGCCCGAGACAGAGAACAAGCTAAAATTAATTTAATGAACGCGCAAAAGGCTGAAAAAGTTCAGTTTGACAGACGGCATAGAACCGACACCCTTACAATTGGAGACTGGCTGTGGCTCCGCAACCACGTGAGACGAAAAGCGCTCGTATATAAGTACAAAGGCCTACTTCGTGTTATCAGTGTTCGTAGCCGATTGACAATACAAATTCAATTAAATAAGACAAGCGCGCCAAAACTGGACGTCATTAGTACGCGCAATGTGAAAATTGAGCATTGCAAATTAGTGTTTTTATGTGTTTAACAATAATTCCATTTCATGGAATTAAAATGTTGCTAATATTTTGAAGAATGTGTTTGAAAGTACGACTCCGTCGAGCGGAGCTATCGCGATGGGGACCAGGCGCCTGCAACAGCCGCTCTCTACCGCCCACGAGAACTGCAACACTCAACCTTCTGGCGTGTCTCCAGTTGGCACCATCCTCAGCACGCTGGCGGAAGTTCTTGGCATCCCCTTCACGTCTATTTGGTGTACAGTTTCAGTGTTCCACTATGTTACAGTATTACTTCTCTATCACACATTCACGCAGTCCGGCCGGATCAAACAAACTGTACACCGATATACTGGTGCGCAGAGTTATACGAACATAATCTATTAGTTCTCACTGATATACACTGCCCCTGGGCGCATTTTCTGGGTAGTACCACTTCCAATGCGATTTCCGAAAGAATCATGTGTTATTAGGGTGCCTTCACAACTAGACGCTATCAGTAATCATGTCGTTCCAATCAACGAATTACCAGACTCGCGCGAGATTATTACACCGACTTACCAAACAGTACCACCTTTTATTTCCTTGACCAGGGCACATTCAATTACATTTCATGCGGTACTTTGACTGTACTTTGGTCTGTCATTATAGTATTGTTCATCAGAATGTTATGTCGCACATTATTAATGAAGATTTTCAGAGTCAACTAATGTGAGTTTTCGTTTGTATTAAGCCGGCTATGGCCGCGCCTTAGGGCATACTTGCCGCCTTCCGCTTGTCTAGGAGAGCCTATTCCCAGCCCAGCGGTAACTGTTGTCATTTTTTTTATATAGTAGTGTTCACTATGTTTATGACAAGTGTTGGTTTTGAAATTTTCTTCAGTTTGCACAGGCATGTGATGTCACGTCCAAGTGCCTTAACGGACGCACATCAGACGCTCTGTCTTTTAATCACCTGTCTGCAGGAGCGGATATGACTTGTGAAGTGGACCACGTCACCCAGCTGACGCCTTTGTAAACCGCCGCTCGTGCTGTTTTCAGCGTGTCACCATGCGCGGGCCGCGCATTTGTGCCAACCCGACTTTGTGCCAACTGCAGTGGTAGGGTTGCCAACACAGGCATGCCTGGTGGACTGATGTGGTAGGGTTGCCAACACAGGCATGCCTGGTGGACTGATGTGATAGGGTTGCCAACCCAGGCATGCCTGGTGGACTGATGTGGTAGGGTTGCCAACACAGGCATGCCTGGTGGACTGATGTGGTAGGGTTGCCAACACAGGCATGCCTGGTGGACTGATGTGATAGGGTTGCCAACCCAGGCATGCCTGGTGGACTCATGTGGTAGGGTTGCCAACACAGGCATGCCTGGTGGACTGATGTGGTAGGGTTGCCAACACAGGCATGCCTGGTGGACTGATGTGGTAGGGTTGCCAACACAGGCGTGCCTGGTGGACTGATGTGATAGGGTTGCCAACACAGGCATGCCTGGTGGACTGATGTGATAGGGTTGCCAACCCAGGCATGCCTGGTGGACTGATGTGATAGGGTTTCCAACACAGGCATGCCTGGTGGACTGATGTGGTAGGGTTGCCAACACAGGCATGCCTGGTGGACTGATGTGATAGGGTTGCCAACCCAGGCATGCCTGGTGGACTGATGTGGTAGGGTTGCCAACACAGGCATGCCTGGTGGACTGATGTGGTAGGGTTGCCAACACAGGCATGCCTGGTGGACTGATGTGATAGGGTTTCCAACACAGGCATGCCTGATGGACTGATGTGGTAGGGTTGCCAACACAGGCATGCCTGTTGGACTGATGTGATAGGGTTGCCAACCCAGGCATGCCTGGTGGACTCATGTGGTAGGGTTGCCAACACAGGCATGCCTGGTGGACTGATGTGGTAAGGTTTCCAACACAGGTATGCCTGGTGGACTCATGTGGTAGGGTTGCCAACACAGGCATGCCTGGTGGACTGATGTGGTAGGGTTGCCAACACAGGCATGCCTGGTGGACTGATGTGGTAGGGTTGCCAACACAGGCATGCCTGGTGGACTGATGTGGTAGGGTTGCCAACACAGGCGTGCCTGGTGGACTGATGTGATAGGGTTGCCAACCCAGGCATGCCTGGTGGACTCATGTGGTAGGGTTTCCAACACAATCATGCCTGGGGGACTCATGTGGTAGGGTTGCCAACACAGGCATGCCTGGTGGACTGATGTTTTATTTTAATTCGCCTGTAATCTCATTGCGTTCCGGCATGTCACGTCCTTGTGTATAATAACTAGTATTATAAGTAGGCATAGCTTTGCTACTAGTTCCAACTAATGTTGTTGGTCTGAGTTTTACAAACTTGTCCTACGTTGTGGAGTGTCGTCTCACAGATGCCGTGTTCTCTCCCCCCCCCTCCCACAATTCTTGGTGTTCAGCGTCAAGAGTTCATGTTCACAGTTTTCTTTGCTCGCCTTACATGTGGCGGTGAACACTGCCCTATTTCCGTCGGCCACATGACACAACAGTTTCTGTGTGTAGGCGTTAACTGCCCTTAATGTTACACACACACACACACACCTATATCTCGGCCTTGATCCGTACAGGTCACTAGTAATAGTTTAATCTCGTTTCTTATTGTTTTCGTCGCACCATTACCACGTGATACCTTAATTTGTTTACATAACTAACAATTTAAGTTCCTGACAATCTATGTTCTTGTGAAACGGCGTAGTTGCCCCTTCCCGACTGGCCTGCATCGGTTTGAACTCACCTTAACTTGTGCGCGTAGGACACTCTTTGTTATAACCCATGATCGTGGCTTGTCAACGAGGAAGAGAGCTCCCGTCATACCGCCCTACCATTGCTGCATTCCCTGTGGAAGTCGCTACGTCATGCCTCACTCATCACGCTGCCACTATCTGCCTCTCATGATGTCTGCCATCGCTGTCCTAGCGGCATTTCCAGTCGGCTCCACATGCAGCTGCGTCCAGACCCTGTTGTGACCCGCGGCACCTCGGCTTTACGTCGGCCATGATGTTGAGGTTATGGCTCCGGCTCCGAAGGCGCAAGGAAGGCAGGACGTTTTGCAGAGTGCTAACAATGTCATATGGTATCCTATGAAGGGACGTACAGTTCCAAGTCAGCTCGCCACTCTATATGATACTCAGTTAAAAAACTATATTTCTACAAATAACTTAAAAAAATTATTTCTTAAACTGTTCCCAGAATATCATGCGAAGACAAATAACATATTTATTCCCGTATTATAAATAACATAAGTTAGATTCCCATCCAAAATATTTTTATTTCTTAATTTTATCCCACTGTTTTCCCGAAATCACTCCAGGCGAATGTTGCAATGTTTACCTGCCATGCTTCCCTACCAACCCAACTTTGAATCAACATTTCCCTACTCACGGAAAGAAAAGTATTCCTCTTAACTTTCCTAAAAAAACATTCCTCAAAAAAATTTTCATTCCTCATAAAACACGTGAAAAAGATATTTTTGCACATTCTTCTAGTAAAAATATTTCAAATTATAATGCCCCAAATTACCTTAACAATACCTACAATCCATTCCATTAAATTATAACACATATACAATCGTTTCCCTTAATACCATCCATAACAAACAAGAAATCATACAAGCATTCATACAAAATTTTCTGTCGAATTACTCTAACAAGATATTATGACATAGATCATTAAAAACTACTTATACTTTCAGAATATTCCTATCAATCACTCCTGCCAAAACATATTGAAACTAAATTCCTCAAGGTTGAATACTATGTGAAGTTTCGCATGTACTCGTCTGCACATCCTCGTGTTTTTAACACATTCACATTTACCGCTATAAACTGACTCCTTACTGTCTCCTCAAAACTGACTCCTCATAACTTAATCCTCACCACTGCAACATTATAATTTAAGACGGACAGTCTCAATTTAATACTTTTCTCCTGCGCGTTTTACTGCCCGAGAATGAACTGTTTATTTTGAACTTACTTCGCAATTGTAATGAGCTGTACATGAAGTTACTTAAGTCGGAAAATATATCTCAAAGTTCATAGTTTTTTTGAACTGTGGTTTTCATGTTACGCAACACGTTATAAATCGTACAGCAATTTTATATATATATATATATATATACACATACACACTAGCGACCCGACCCGGCTTCGCACGGGTGCAATTAAGATAAAAAACTGCTTAACCCGGCGTTAATTAGGTTGGGTAAACTCTCCTAAAGCATTTAAAAAAGCACATTATAATTTAATAATTAATAAAATAATTTATAACAAAGTTTTTTTGCTATTTTTATTTGATATTTTTTTACTTTTTTATAATTTTTCATATTAATATACATTATATTACAATGCAATTTATCTGAGATAGAAGTATTTAATATGTTATTGGCTAAGACATTCTCTGTACACAATGTTTGACGTCCTGTTATTGTTTGGTAGCAAAATGTACTGTTTCTAGGGACTTCCAACTCGTGATAAACCAACATATAGTTGGCCATGGGAAAAACACTCTTTTCGTAGGTTGATTCCAACCAAAGAGAAAGTTTGACCCTGGGACTTATTAATAGTAATCGCGAACGATGTTTTTACGGGAAATTGCAACCGTATGAAAGATATTGGCAAATCCGTGGGAATCATTGGGAATCCTCGGGATGTTTGCCAGCTGGCCGGCTGCTGGACCGGTGAGGATGGTCGCGACAATCAAATTTTCTTTAGTCTTTAATGAGCAATCTTGTGCCATTACACATGTTAGGAGGGCTTATATTCCTTAAAAGCATGATAGGAGTACCGACTTTTAATGATAGTTCGTGAGGTGGCAAGCCAGAAGGATTAAGCGAATTTAGAAAATCTTGAGAAAAGTGGACGACATCGTCAACATTGGTGACTGTGTCAATCGTCTTATAGGTTTTGACTTGGCCGGGAACTCTTTGTATAATGAGATTGTTGATTTCAATGACAGTGTCGTTACTAGGCGATACTATTACCCTGGAACACAACCAGTGAAAGTCTCTTTCTAGTAAATTTTCGAGGCCCGGATATACTGCTTCTATAAGATGCTGCAGACTGTGGACTATCTGACCTAATGTCTCATTTAAAATGATTTCAACAGAATTAGTGCTCAAATTTAGAGAAGGAAAAACTCCTCCAAGTCTGAGCAATTGTTGTGGGAAATCTTTATGCGTGTCTCCACCAAGATAGGCTCTCATATTCGTTCGCAAATTTAGGTGTTGAATATAACTCCATAAGGGAGATGATTTAAGACATGCTCTGATGATATCTGCACGCGTCCCTTTTGTAACTACAGGAAGAGTCTGCCGAAAATCCCCAGCAAACACAAAAGTAACCCCCCCCCCCCCCCCCTTAATGGCAGTAGAGCTTCTAAGATTTGCGCCGTACGCAGCACACAGCACGTTTTATTTTAAGAATCTGTCCGTCCTGCAAAGCTGTAGTACATTATATTTTGTTCTATCATCAATAGTTTTCGCAGCGCACGCAATGTAAGTAATTTTATATGTCATTTATTTACACTTTGGGTTACATTATTGGAGTTTTAGTAGGGATCCCTATTGATTTTTAAAATAAAATTTAACCTATGACACTTAGTAATAACGTAGCATTCTACTTGTGAAAGAATTTTTATAATCGGATGAGTAGTGTCGAAGATTACCTCCTACATCCAAACACACAAACACTACCTTTATATATATATATATATATATATATATATATATATATATATAATGATTGGACTGTAACTATTTCCCGACCTTGGCGTATGAAGTGATCAGTTTTCGCGTAAATACAGACTACTTCTATAATAACTACACAAACTTCAGCACTTACTAGTATTGTGCTATTTTTCTTTCCCGCCGAGGGATTTTTCTTCCGCCATCCCGTTACCTGACGAAACACTTCACTTCAGCGGCCCGTCCAACATGATCATAGCTTCCTAACCAACTAGACAGGAGAGCCGAAGAAACTGGTGGGGGCGCTAGGTGCTAGCGCTCTCAAGCGGCGCTTTGTGGAACTGTCTCGGGGGAATGTGCGGACATCGTAAACAGCGCTGGAGCGGAAGAACCTTCAGCCCCTTGCTGTAACCGTCTGGACGTTTCGGCAGTTTCCTATTGGCTGAGCATGAATGAAACATTTTGAATATTTTCTGTATTTAAGATCGACGTAGCAGCCAGTCAAGGAGAATTTGCGCCGGGACGTGCAGGGCGTCCTGACCTCTGGGCTATGTGTTCTTTGCGGTCTGGTGAGGGAAACTTCCTCAGCCCGCAGAGAGATATCGTCTGGGTGGTATAAGGGCCCGAGCACACCCCCGCTCTGAGCTTCGGCAATGATTAGAAATGGCGGTCAAGGAGAATGGCTGTTCCCCGATGGACCATCTGCATTAAAAATATTCATCATGAATTTTGATCATTTGTTTTTATAACGAATTTCGTTGTTATCGTCTGAGCTTTAAAAAATCAGGAAAAAATGTTAAATTAAACATTTGAATAATGGTATTGGCATGAATGGCCTTGTATTACTTTAAATGGCCACATAAAAAAAAACACTTCCGAGCAGATCAAATATTTTCCTTGTAAATATTAATATTAAATTGAAATATTGTTATGAAAAATGGCTTTCGCTTTAGTGAAACAGCAATTAATATTCATAGAGGCTTATATAATGTGCTATTGATACCACTAATGTTATCTTGTTAATATGAAAGATGGCTTTCGACATAGTTAAAAGTCTATAGTAATAAGTTTGATGATAGAGTCCAGATGTGCTTTTTTTACATTGTGACATTGCTACCACTAGTGTGAAAATTTTAGGAAAAGATAAGTCCTTAGAATGTTTTCTGTGTGTTTTTAAAACATCATGCATTTGTTGATGAATTTACGTGGGTGCAATTAAATCACATATTGAACTTCTTTTGTAGCGTAATTTATTTTAGATTAATTGGTAGTTTTCCATTGAAATAAACATAGCAACACGCACACATATATATAATTGAATAAAACCAGATAAACAAAATATCCAGATACTGCCAGAGGATAGTACAATATTAATAAACTTGGTTTATTTTGAAAACATATATGCTCGTATATCTCCGTCATCCATTATATAATTATATATGTTGGATGTTAATTTGAACTATCCACTTTCACTTCAAAGTATGTTTTCCAACTAAAAGGCCGGTTAAGGCCGCCCTTTGATGTGCCAGTGATATAGATGGCGCGACAGGGAATTCTGTGCTACTCTGTTTCTTTTGAAGTGTGTGGTGGTATAATTTGTGAAAGACATACATGTTGCTGTGACCTCTCCTAAGGGAGCAGGCTACACATTAACCAGGTGGATAAGAGTAGATCAAATAAAAAGCACTCTATTATAAAAGAATACTTTTATTAAACACTAACTTTACAATTACGCCTCAAGTAGCGACACAAGAAACAATCCAATCTCTCAAGTATTCATTGGGAAGTCAATAATATACAAAGTCTCCAATAAGCCCTGATGCCTTTAATCTCTTATATATTAGCGTTATGCTATCAAGGTTGTTCTGTGCTCAGAGGGATCATAACAGCCTTCGCGAGTCCATCGCACTATCGTGCCTTTAGTAGCTCTATTAGGGAATTTATATCTACCTTCTCGCTGTCGAAGTCTCGTAGCAGCTATCTTGAAGGCGGGCTCGTCGGCCATCGAAGGCGGACCCACGGGATATGGTCCTCGGGCAGAGCCTCCGGAGGCATCTGGCAAGATGGCGCCCAGAGCTGCCATCGCTCTAAGCATATATAGTTCCTTCCTGACCTCGCACTCAATTCCACGGAATTTGCTATGTTAAAACAATGGCTCAGATGACCGAGGTCGATCTGCGCCTTGCCTCAGCAGGTTGCTGAAGAACCCTCGCAGGAGCCAGCCACAGCAAGCCCCTCCTCTCAAGAACATCCAGGTGCCCTCGCCTGGAACATGGGGTAGAATAGTGCGGGTGATCGGTCCAGGAGGTGAAGTTGCTGTGTAATGGGCAGCCAAGCCCCGTTACTTCTGTGCTGTATACCATCTCGGCTTTCACAAGCGCCATGTTATGGTGACGTGAAGCCATGTCCTTATATAAGGTGTCGGAATTACCCTTGTTCTTCCGTGACCTGCAATTAGGTTCGTTAAACATAATACCTAACGACGTGGTTTCTTTGTTTTTGTGTGTTGGGATACTTCCCTTCAACTTGACTGTTGTGTTCCTGTAGGAGTTGAAAGTTTTCTGATCGCGAATTGAATCTTGTTATTTCCATGTATGATCACATTGGTATTATTTTACTAAATAGCGCCTCACGGGCATTAATTATACGTTTGCCCTTAACTTCTGGTTGAACATTTAATCTCTCCTTACTCTGTTTCCTGTACTCGGTAATTTTACCCCTGGTTTTACTTGTGTAACTTCTATATTTCATTTGGGAGGGTCTGTTTTCGCTGTTACACAGTTTTCTCTTATTTCGTGTTACTTTACATAAGGACCCTGCCTGTCTGTAACTGTGATATATAGTTTTGTGCACCTTATGTAGTAATTTGTCTGTGGGGGTTGTGCTTATTGCCCCCTGGTGTAGAAGTTTTTGGTTGGTTGTGTTTATTTGTTGGATTGTATGTTTTATTGTTAGGGTTTGAATTTGGGTTTAGTTTTAATGTTTGGGGTTTGTCCGGAAGTAGTTCTTTTTGGAAAGTTACCATTTCGTGGCGGTCTTCTGTAGGCTTGTTGGGTGTTGTAATACTTTTTTTTGTTTGTACCTATTCTTTTACTACTATAACAGGTTGTCTGTATCACCCGTATTTGTTGTATATTTGGTACTGCTGTGTTTGTGAGTTATTTCGTCTTTGGTGATTTTGGTCACTAAAGGGCTTTTGGTTCTGTAATGTGAGGTTTTTCAATTCTACAATTTCGGTCCTTTGTGAATCTGTTTCTGAGTGTGTTTGTTGCCCTGTGATTGCCTGATTATACTGAAATAATCCTACCTCAACTCTTTGAAGGTTCGTAAGGAGATCATAAATTGTGTCATTCTTCAATCCCAAGATTTTGTCCGCAATGGACAGAAGGAGTGATCGCCACACGTTGCTAATAAACTCTGTGTCTGTGACGTAAGGGTAGTATTTTCTCCTGTAGAAAAGGAGTTTCTCAATGTGCTTTATGGTACTTTCGTGTAGTTTTTGTTTGGTAGTGTATAGGATGTTTTTCAAGTGTTTCTCATTTGCTGGTGTTATGAATATTTTTCTCATTTTACTAATGAAGTCATTCCAGATGGCTTGGCCCGCTTGAGTCTGTAAAAAATGTTCTAATGTGTGCTTGGCTGACCCTGTGACATAGTATTTCAATTTACTGCATTTTCCTTTATCATTCCAGTTATTGTTTTCGGTGGTATTATTCGAAAAAATGTTGACAATTGACTTACTGTCATAGGTTCTTGTACTATCACGTTGATTGGTTGGCGGGTTAGCTATGTTGTTTTGCTGTGTCTGGAATGGGGAAACTAAAGGTGAATTTTCGAATGTGTGTGCTGTTGTGAGTTCATTTAAGTTAGAGTACTCGTGTCCTGTTGTCGTGTCAATTTTTACATGTGTTAAATATCTGTGTCGTGTTGTTGTGTATTTTAGTTGGAGGGTGGGGTGTGGGTTGCAGAGGGCTGCTATTTGTGATTGTATTTATTAGGCTACCTGTCAGTCCTGTTCAGGTTGTGGCAAATTTTTTTACAAACTCTGGATTTTCTGTTAGTAATTTCTCTGCCGAAGATATTAATTGATGGCATTTTTCTGTACTTGTTATGTTCTGTGTTTCATATTCCCTTTGTGTTTCTGTTATGTCTATAGTGGCATGTTTTAAAATGTTCCTAGCTGTTTTAACAAGACAGGTGGTGGGTTTGTCTGACATGTAATATTCTTGTTAGTTGCCACTTTGACATATGTAATGTAACACTCAAAAATCTCCCAAGCTTTATACACTCTACTTTTCAACAATTGCCACTCTTTTGTGGAAATTTGCGATAAGCAAAATATTGAAATTGGTCCGAAGAGTGTAACAGTGATTTAAGCATGCATTAAGTATTTTAAGGCAAAGCGCACACACACTATTCTACTGCGTATGCTGGGCGACTCTTTTGCTGGGCAGCTTTTGCAACACAGTATTCCCTGCCTTCTTTCTCTGGTGCGGCTGCGATATTCTGCTGACTGAAACAACACACTCTGCATTGAATGAAGGCTTGTTCATTTTCAAATGTTTACTACTACGGATACGTTGACCTAGATTACTTGAGAGAATTAAAACCCCATGGCCCGGTGGATGGTGCTAACGACTTTGTGAATTGTATCGTGAATTTACTTTTACTTTAATGCCAAATTAAGAGGAGGGTAAGAATCTAAGGCACCTCCACCATCTGCTGTGACATCTCCTAAGGGAGCAGGCCACACATTAACAAGGGGGATAAGGGTAGCTCAAAAGAAAAGCATTTTATTATAAAATACTACTTTCTTGAACACTAACTTTACAAATACATCTCAAGTAGGCGACACAAGAAGCAATCCAATCTCTCAAGTTTTCAGCAGGAAGCGAATAATATGCAAAGTATCCAATAGGCGCTGATGCCTTTAATCCCTTACAAATAAGCATTATGCTATCTAGGCAGTTCTCTGCTCAGAGGGAGCTTAATAACCTTCGCGAGTCCCAGATTGAAAAGCAATTCCACATGACCAAGAATATGCGTGTCGCCAGTAGTACTAACTAATTTCCGATACAACCAAATGTGATCACCACATTCCATCTTCATTATCTCATGTGAATACATAGACACATTACCAAAAATGATAATTACTGCATTATTGTCTGCCTTGCCCTCATAAACTGGAAAAGTCTTCCAACAGATTATCCTGTTTGGATCAATCTCACTTATATCCTTTGGCGCAGGCTCCTTTTTGACATGAGACCTGAAGAAACACATTTCCAACAAACCGCTACCATTTTTAACAGTTATTCCTTCAAAACCAAAATGGTACAAGAAGACAACAACTCTCTTCAATATCAAGGATCTTAACTGTCCAAGACCCATCATATTTATTGACATCTTTAGTAAAATACACAAAATTACGAAAACCTTCCTCAGGTAATAACCAGAAGAAAAAAATCGCGTCCGATTCATCTCAGGATGAAATCTGCAAAACCACATAATCAATACTGTTAACAATCGTAAGAATTTATATACAATGCAGAAAGGAATTAAATTATTAATTCAACATAGATACATACCTCAAAACAACGTAAGAACACAAAAACCGATAACAGAAAAGTCCAGGATCAGCCCTCACCTACTACTTTACCCTACTCGCTCGGCATTTAACATGCGAATGGGAAACTGGGCGGCAACGAATCGTATCTCTGTTCGCTGCCGCTATGTGCTGGGACCTTATCACCGGATGTACTTCCGGGCCCCGACAAGCCACCACTTCCGGGAAATAAACAAATTCTGGTTACAAGCAAGAGCAATGCACTATCGCAACTGATAACATTATGCTACATGCAATATATGCTTGTTAAGTTGGTGGATCAAATGTTAATGTCGGCCAACATGTATGCACTTGTGTGTGTGTAGCACATGTACGTGACATGTCTTTTTTGACCCAGAATGGGAAAGGACAGCTAATATATAATTGTGCAGTGTACCAACGAGCAAAGATAGTGAGTGTTGCATGGTTTCCTTGTGAGCGACTATATACTGATGTGTATAATCCCTTCCCTCATACCGGTGCTGGGTACACTTGTATTTTGGTCATTGTAGATAGTTTTAGCAAATTTTTTTCTATCCCCCTAGAAATATGAAATATTTCGAGATTTGCAAGGGGCTTAGCCAGCGCTTATATCCTGTGTTTGGTTCTCCAGTAACTATGGTCAAGGACAATGCTACATACTTTGTCTCAGCTGCGTTAAAAAATGTAGCTTTTGCCTGGGGGTGAAATTAATTCAAGCGACACCTTATTATCCTCAAGCTAATGTAGGTAAAAATTACAATGGAAATCTTAAAGTGGCCCTGATGGCTTTCCAGACTGGTTGCCATAAAGATTCGGATGTGGGACTTTAACAATTGTCTTTGGCATTTAACAATGTGTTGAGTTCAGCAGTTTCGGCTCACTAATTCGTGAGGGTTGAATGAGTTTTGCTAGGAGGCCCTGGATAACAGGGAACTAGAGGGAATTTGGGCTGAAACCACCCAAACCCTTAAGAAGTATCATCATAGCATTTATTCAAAGAAAGAGTACAACTGGTACAGTAAAAATTAAACAAGGCGATCAGGTGTTCGTCCAGACACATTCCTTTAGTATTAATGCTGCTATGTTAACAACTAAATTTGCAGGTCATTTTATTGTTAGACATATCCTAAACCCAGTGACTGTGATGATAGAACATGTAACAAATCCTGGGCGTGTTTGTAAAGCCCATCTTTCGCAGTCAAAGAAAAGTACGAGTCAAAGATGTTGACATGTTGGAAGTATGTACAACCACAGCTGATCTTGTTGTTTGCCTTGTGATAGGGTATTTTGTGTTAATTATGTGGTTCATCTTTCTGATCATCTGAAAGTATGATTAATGTATCATCGTTTGTGTCAACTTTGTTATCTTTTAGGTATTGAGAAACCAATCCAGTGTTGTCAGTCCATCGAGGGATAGTCATTCCCCATTCTCATGCTCTTTCTGTAGGGTTTTCAATCTCATTTAGCATTGAGATTTTTACATGTGCATTTTCATGAAGTCTAATCATTTTCATTTAGATTTAAGATGTACTCGTGCTCATTTAAATTTTAAGGTGTTTTTATTGGTAGGTTATTATTTAATATTCTGATGGACTTTTTGATATTGATTGTGGTTACCTGGCAGGGGATTGAGGTGGTTCGCCTGGGTGGGTGGCGAGAGTGCTAATCACTCAGCCACTGTCTCCCCTACATCTTAAGAATATTTTTCAATTTCACAGGAGATGAATTTTTCATTTACGTCATTTTGTTCCTGCACATGAGTACCTTTAAGAAAAGCAAAAAAAACTCGATGTGTTTAGGCAGTTAGTTCATTCTGTTTGGGATGTTAGAGGTGAATATGTCTGATATATGCTCTTCAGAGGAAACTTCAGAGAAACAATAGATATGAAACAAATTTGGTGGCATTGTGAAAAGAAGAATCTCGATGAGGAAAAGTTATGTTCTCATGAATGTACATGTCGCACTTAAAATATGTACCACCTACATCGATATTTGAAATGACAATGTTTGTTTGATAGTAGTGATAAACTGAACCTATATGTTACGAGATTCTGCGGATTTACTCCTGCAACAGGTGAACCAGCACTTGGATTTCGGTGTCAGCACTGCTATAAAAACTTTAAAAATAGTCGCAATATGCATTCTCATGAAAGAAGTGGATATGTAAAGAATTCTGAGTGCATGAAGTATATCTTAGCAGAGTGTGGTCTTACATTACCAAGGGATTCTACATTACCAAGGCATTCAGCGGTATGTAAAGGTAATGCTTCAAGGGGAATTTAACATGTATGTCGTTTCTATGGACAAACATTTACAACATATTATGTTCATCGGCATTAAAAATAATAGCATGTTCCAAGAATCCTCAATTGAAAGTATACAGATGGAGAATATGTTTACATTAGTTTAAGAAAACGATCGCAATAAGAAAGCACGAAATTGATTGCAAGATTTCCTTAACAAGAACAAGTAGTGAATCAATGTACCATCGCCTCCTATATTGGAAGAGGATGCATAACCTCATAAACAGTTTAAATCTAGCGAGAAGAAATTGATTGCAAGATTTCCTTAACAAGAACAAGTAGTGACTCAATGCACCATCGCCTCCTAGATTGGAAGAGGATGCATAACCTCATAAACAGTTTAAATCTAGCGAGAAGGAATTTACTTCACTTTGCAAATTGAGAATACACCAAAAATATTATTTGTTTGGGATACATTGTAAGAACAAAAAATTATTGTAATAAATGCCAGTCTGTGTTTACTGATCATATACAACTTGAAAAACATTTGTTATCCTGCGATGAAAATATTTGGGTGTATAACTCAAAGGTTTCAAGATATAAGTAATGTTTTTGGTGGAAGTAATATGTATCACCACATGACGCGCATTTGGTACAGAATCCTAAGTGTGTTGTACACCAGTGTATGTTGTGCGGATGATTGTTTACCGGAAAGTTCATAATAGTCATACATATAGTTAAATGTAAATACGATAAAACACAGTTATCTTTGCTTTTTATGGTTTCCGTATATAGCAGTGTAATATGTAAATTATATAAAATTCTTGGTTCAGATTTCATTCCAAAAACGGGTATGATACTTGACATGCTAGGTCTATTCAATTTATATTTAACAATCATGTTAACATCCTTTTCGTTAATTCTAGTCAACCCAAGGAAAGAATGCAAGAATCAGAAATTAACAATAATAAGTGTCCTCTTCTACTGAATCATCTCGACGAAGGGAAAGAGGGGGTCATAAGAAAATTGTGTGCCTACTTCCAAGATGTCTTGACCCCAATATTGGGCCTCACTAAATTAATTGAATATGACATCAAGCTACTGGACCTTAAACTGGTAAAGCGTCACCCTTACGATTTGCCACCTCCAAAAAAGGAAATCAAGAAAAACCAAATTTTAGGATTTATTAGACAATGAGGTTTTTGAACCATCCATATATTTTTTCAGTTCCCCAGCCTAGGAAATGACCATTGTTTAGTGATGGATTATTGTTTCCTAAACAAACAAATAGATGTATAAAGTGTTCCTTT
Organism: Dryococelus australis; assembly: GCA_029891345.1. Taxonomy (NCBI): domain Eukaryota; kingdom Metazoa; phylum Arthropoda; class Insecta; order Phasmatodea; family Phasmatidae; genus Dryococelus; species Dryococelus australis. The sequence continues at coordinate 95,930,551 of CM057006.1, read as the reverse complement.
GCCGGATTAAAACTTTGCAATACATTTATTTAGTAAAGTTAAGGACATCAGTGTTTTTATCTAAATTATACTTACTATTAGATTCCTCTAACTAAGAAATCAAAACACGTCACTGGATTTTGTGTTCTGTGTAATTTGTTCCAGTAAACGTTTGAACAATTGGTTTGACTACAGGAGCTCAGATATTCGCATGCCTCCCTGATAAGTTGTTGGGAAATATTAAGTTTATGTACCTGTTTCATTATTTAGATGTAGTAATATATTCTAAGGATTTCGATCAATGTGTTCCCACTTGAAAGGTGTCTTGGTAAGACTGTGCAAGGCAGGTCTTACAGCCAACCTCAAAAAGGTAAAATTTGCAGTTTTGGAAATATCTTTTCTAGGACATTTAGTTTTTGAAAAGGGTGTCTCTATTGATCAAGATGAAGCGAAATCAATCAGAAATTCCCTTCCACCTAAAGATGTAAAAGGCATTTCACGTTTTATTGTAATGGTAAATCATTATTCTAAAATTATCCATAAATTCGCTGAAATTGCTGCGCCTCTGAACTCGCCGAGGAAGAGGGGGACATAATTCGATTGGGGTAAAGAATAGCAAGTATTTGGATTTTTAAACAGCCTATTGTTAATACCCTGTGCTTAGGACTGCTGATTATTCTAAGCCATTTGTACTGCCGACGGATACCTCAAGAACATCACTGGGTGCTGTGTTGTCTCAGGAAATAGATGAGTAGAGACAGCCCATTATAGTAAAAATTACCTCTTATAAATTCAAGATTCAACATATACGCAAGACACAAAACATTGTAGCTGACGCCTTGTCTCGTATATTCGGTAACTACCCTGAGGAAACAATTTATAAACAAGAAACGAACATTTGTAATTCACTTCTAACAGACTTTCCATTAGGTTTTTAAGATATTGAGACCCTTCAGGAGGCAGATCATTTATCAATGGGATTATTGATCAGGTTCAGAAGGGTAATGAACCGAAACAGTACAAAATTACCAAAAGGGTCTTACATTGCCAATTTAATTCTTCCAGGCAGCATAAAATATTTGGCTTCAGAATCTATGCGACATGGTATTTAAATATTTCCATTCATCTCCTTCAGGAGCCTATCTCGGGATTTACATGGCATGTATCAAGACATTTCAGAAAGAGTAACAGTCTGTAAGCTTTGTGCCTTAAGTAAACCTGCAAAGTATACTAAGTTAGGCTTACTTTCTTATGAAGTTGTAGATCATCCATTTCAGTAATTTTTTGTTGATTTTGTTGGGCCTATTCCTCATTCTAAGTCAGGAAATACGATGTTGTTGGTATGCATAGACACCTCTACAAAGTTTGTGTTGATTCCACTGCATAAGGCCACTTCAGATACCACCATAGCAGCATTGAAAAACTAAATTTTTGGAATCTCGGGGTTCCTTCCATCATTGTATCAGACAATGGTCTACAACTCAAGTCCAGGTCATTCAGGGACCTGTGTTTCAGCCATGGTATTCAGCATGTTACCATCACACCCTACTATCCACAAATATCCCATGCAGAGAGGTTCAACAGGAATCTCTATTCGGCTCTCATTGCCTTTATTACGGACAGCCAGGATATGTGGGACCAACATGTGGGTTGACTACAGATGGCTTTCAATTATGCACGCGATGAGGGACATAACTCCATTCCCTTTGAACTCGTGTTCACTTACAAGCCCAACACCCCTCTGTTCAATCTCTGGTCGCTCACCGACCTTCTAACCGATGGTCCCGAGGACATCATGGAGATCTGGAAAAGGGCAAGAGAGAATATGAACCTGGCACATGATAAGTCCTAGAGGAGGTACGATAAGGATCTCAGAGATAACCCATTCCAAGTGGGAGACTTCGACATGTGCAAATCACATGCCTTGAACAAGTCCGTTGACAAAAAGGCAGTCAAATTCAGTTATCGGTGGAAAGATCCTTATCAGGTACAAAGATTCCTAACGCCAGTTATGGTGCCATTTTGTGTACCATCTGATGGCCAGGTCGTTGTGTGGGACCATTTACTGCAACTCAAGAAAAGTGCACCTAGCCTTCAATAAGTTATTGGTATGATTTTAAAGGTATGATTTCCCTGCATTCTTCCAATTGACTGTTCGCCAACCAGAACAGGTATTCCCTGACAGATGCATAATTTTGGTAGTCAAACCAAAGGATGTATATGGGTTAACCCATTTTAACCTGAACATTTTCAGCTGATAATATGAAAAATCCATGGTGCTAGTTATAAGTTGCTAGTTATAAATTGCATGCACAGAGTTTTCATATTGTAAGGGTGCCCTTAGACTAAGCTTAATAAGAGAATACAATTCTTAATTGTTAATTAAAGGTGACTGAATTCTTTATCCTTGTATGTACATTGTAATATTTTTTTTTTGTGTTTTGGTGTACATGATTGTTGCTATGCCTCATTTGGTGTATCATGGTGTTGCTGTATAGTTATTATAATATGCTTGTTTATTACTAAAGAATGGGGTGTTAGGGGGTAATGGTTTTTACTCGTATTTTAGTTCTCTTGACAAAGGCCAAGTGAGTGTCCGTATGTAATGGATAGGAATGCAGTTCTTCAATGAAATGTTTCTAAAAAGAAAACCCTAACATTCGCCTTTAAGGGGTGAGGGGAGTCTGTGCCATTTTTTAATATTTGGGAAATTTTTTGGGCACAAGATTTTTTGCAGTTTTAAATATATTTTGAAATAATGTACATATACAGAGTCAGTATTTCACTTAGGGTCTAGGTCAACATTTTATTTCCTATGTATATTCCTTATATACCAGTAAGGAATCTCTAAATGTTAATATATTTCGGTTTTATATTCACACGTGGGAAATTAATTCAGTTAAATTTTGATCAAATCTGTATTTCCTAGCTAACAAGTGATAAAATGTAGCATTCAGAAAAAAGAGAAAGTTTTCTTTATTACACACTATTAAAATTTTGGTGTTGTTCATTTACTGTTTTGAGGCGAATCTAAGAAATTTGGATACTTATTACTGACCAACTGGATATATTTTTGGTTTACTTGGGATAATTTGAATTTTGTTTAATCCCTTTTATTTGAACTAAGTCTGTTTCAACCAGTTGTAGGGAATTCTAAATTAGCGATTAGCCATTCACGCGCCTATTTTTTCCAGCTTTCATTTAACTTGCCTTGTTAGTTTGTTTGTATATTTGGGTGATATCTTGAAAGTGAATTTTGACCCACTTCTAGGTATTCAATAGAGCTGAAACTTTGTAAACATATAGAAATCCGATGACAATGCAATAATATAGTGACAGCGACTTGGTATTACAGCAATATAGAATGTATACCTTATTTGCGTAAGCGTAGTAAGCACATATCTTGCATAAGGCTATTAACTATTTGCGCCAAGTTTGTACATACTAAATATAAACTGATACAAACATGTTAATTTGTAGAAAAGTTTATTACGGGTGTCCGAACACATTTTACAAGTTCTACAAATTGTATAACAATTGTAATTATTTTTCTCTTTCTTTCTAAGGGGACACGAAATTTACTTTACATATCGACCAGCATCCAAGGCAAGAGAGAAGGGCCACAGGGAAGCTTTGTCGCACGGTAATCTAGCAGGGCTTGGTTGCTTCAACATGGCGTTAGACCATCCGTGCACTGCTGTCACATCTGTTTCAGATACGTTTACACTTAAATATCATGCCACACAGCTCTGTAAATGCTGCTTCTGAACATAATGAATTCTCGCCATTTCGGCTATTAAGCAACAAAAAGCATGGCCCTTGGACTCACCGAAGTAGCACCTTTTTGTCCCAGAGTAATGATGGTGCATCGTCACGCCATCTCTCGAGAGCATTGAAACTACTGTCTGTTCACGTCGCGCCATCTGTCGAGAGCATCGAAATTACTGTCTGTTCACGTCACACCATCTGTCGAGAGCATCGAAACTACAGTCAGTACACGTCGCGCCATCTCTCGAGAGCATCGAAACTACAGTCAGTACACGTCGCGCCATCTCTCGAGAGCATCGAAACTACAGTCAGTACACGTCGCGCCATCTCTCGAGAGCATCGAAACTACAGTCAGTACACGTCGCGCCATCTCTCGAGAGCATCGAAACTACTGTCAGTTCACGTCGCGCCATCTGTCGAGAGCATCGAAACTACTGTCAGTTCACGTCGCACCATCTGTCGAGAGCATCGAAACTACTGTCAGTTCACGTCGCACCATCTGTCGAGAGCATCGAAACTACTCTCAGTTCACGTCGCGCCATCTGTCGAGAGCATTGAAACTACTGTCAGTTAACGTAGCGTCATCTCTCGAGAGCATTGAAACTACTGTCTGTTCACGTCGCGCCATCTCTCGAGAGCATTGAAACTACTGTCAGTTCACGTCGCGCCATCTCTCGAGAGCATCGAAACTACAGTCAGTTCACGTCGCGCCATCTGTCGAGAGCATCGAAACTACAGTCAGTTCACGTCGCGCCGTCTGTCGAGAGCATCGAAACTACAGTCAGTTCACGTCGCGACATCTGTCGAGAGCATTGAAACTACTCACGTCGCGCCATCTGTCGAGAGCATCGAAACTACAGTCAGTTCAAGTCGCGCCATCTCTCGAGAGCATTGTAACTACTGTCAGTTCACGTCGCGCCATCTGTCGAGAGCATTGAAACTTCTGTCAGTTCACGTCGCGCCATCTCTCGAGAGCATCGAAATTACTGTCAGTTCACGTCGCGCCATCTCTCGAGAGCATCGAAACTACTGTCAGTTCACGTCGCGCCATCTCTCGAGAGCATTGAAACTACTGTCAGTTCACGTCGCGCCATCTCTCGAGAGCATTGAAACTACTGTCAGTTCACGTCGCGCCATCTCTCGAGAGCATCGAAACTACTGTCAGTTCACGTCGCGCCATCTCTCGAGAGCATTGAAACTACTCACGTCGCGCCATCTGTCGAGAGCATTGAAACTACTGTCAGTTCACGTCGCGCCATCTGTCGAGAGCATTGAAACAACAGTCAGTACACGTCGCGCCATCTCTCGAGAGCATTGAAACTACAGTCAGTACACGTCGCGCCATCTCTCGAGAGCATTGAAACTACTGTCATTTCACGTCGCGCCATCTGTCGAGAGCATTGAAACTACTGTCAGTTAACGTCGCGTCATCTCTCGAGAGCATTGAAATTACTGTCTGTTCACGTCGCGCCATCTCTCGAGAGCATCGAAACTACAGTCAGTTCACGTCGCGACATCTGTCGAGAGCATTGAAACTACTGTCAGTTCACGTAGCGCCATCTCTCGAGAGCATCGAAACTACTGTCAGTTCACGTCGCGCCATCTCTCGAGAGCATTGACACTACTGTCAGTTCACGTCGCGCCATCCCTCGAGAGCATTGAAACTACTGTCAGTTCACGTCGCGCCATCTCTCGAGAGCATCGAAACTACTGTCAGTTCACTTCGCGCCATCTGTCGAGAGCATCGAAATTACTGTCAGTTCACGTCGCGCCATCTCTCGAGAGCATCGAAACTACAGTCAGTACACGTCGCGCCATCTGTCGAGAGCATCGAAACTACAGTCAGTTCACGTCGCGCCATCTGTCGAGAGCATCGAAACTACAGTCAGTTCACGTCGCGCCGTCTGTCGAGAGCATCGAAACTGCAGTCAGTTCACGTCGCGACATCTGTCGAGAGCATTGAAACTACTCACGTCGCGCCATCTGTCGAGAGCATCGAAACTACAGTCAGTTCACGTCGCGCCATCTCTCGAGAGCATCGAAACTACTGTCAGTTCACGTCGCGCCATCTCTCGAGAGCATTGACACTACTGTCAGTTCACGTCGCGCCATCCCTCGAGAGCATTGAAACTACTGTCAGTTCACGTCGCGCCATCTCTCGAGAGCATCGAAACTACTGTCAGTTCACTTCGCGCCATCTGTCGAGAGCATCGAAATTACTGTCAGTTCACGTCGCGCCATCTCTCGAGAGCATCGAAACTACAGTCAGTACACGTCGCGCCATCTGTCGAGAGCATCGAAACTACAGTCAGTTCACGTCGCGCCGTCTGTCGAGAGCATCGAAACTACAGTCAGTTCACGTCGCGCCTTCTGTCGAGAGCATCGAAACTACAGTCAGTTCACGTCGCGCCATCTCTCGAGAGCATTGAAACTACAGTCAGTACACGTCGCGCCATCTCTCGATAGCATTGAAACTACTGTCAGTTCACGTCGCGCCATCTCTCGATAGCATTGAAACTACTGTCAGTTCACTTCGCGCCATCTCTCGAGAGCATTGAAACTACAGTCAGTTCACGTCGCGCCATCTCTCGAGAGTATTGAAACTACTGTCAGTTCACGTCGCGACCACAGAGCGCTGCTGACACACCACATCATCTCATTTTACGTATTTTCGGAACGTTACTCATCCACCATCACTTGGAGTAACACACTTTTTTCTCTGCTGTTAGTATGTTCTACACAAAAGCAAGTTTTTCCATCATCCGTAATGGTTAAGTGAGATGTTCTGTTTTTTCCTAAAAGTTTTATCCGCTATCGAATGAAACTAATTTTCCACTTTGCCTTGTGTTTAATATTGTTTTAGAGGTTTTACGAATATAAATCATCATAGTTCCGTTCCCTCTACTTTGATATTGTGAAACTGATGTACTGCGTTCCGTGTTCCAGCTTCTCGAGTCATCCCATACCCGTGGTTGTCAGTGAAGATTCTCTTCGAGAATAACCTCAATTCACGTGATGTATCAAGCCGGATTACCCTGTGAGGTTCTTCAGAGCACAGATAAGATTTTTATTTCAAGGTTTCGCTACCGTTTAAAATGATAATTATTGAAGGACAGGACATAACAAAATAAAATAAACTTATTTTTTTAATGACGTTGAGCTGTTTCCTAATTAATTTCAAACTATTAAATAATCCTGTTTTACAATTTTATTATCATTTTAGCAAAACATATTAAATTATGTTTTAACTTTAGAGGAAATATTTTTTAATATTCGCTGTTAATAATATTGAAACAGATCATTTTTTTAAATTATATTTTTAACGTAAAGAGTTAAAATGCTCATATATGTCAAATGCACTTCTTGTTAGAGTTACTTGTGTCATAATATATTTAAACCACCAACTTGTTGAATTCAAATATTATTTATCGATAATACCTCTGAGCATAATTTATATTCTTCAAATACATATATATATTTTATTATGTGGACGTTATTTTAACTGTTTTATTACTTACCATGGTAGCACATATTTTCATATCAATAATTATTTTAAAACAAAAATAAGACAGCATAAGTTTAAGTAATTAATTGGGTAAATACCAAAACCACTTTAAATGACATTGAAAACAAAAACTCGAGAGAAATCAATAAATGTTAGCAGGCATATTAGATGACAGACTACTGTCATCAAATTGGATTCATTTGACCTCGAATTTTTCCCCATGACTTTGAATGACATTGAAAACAAAAACTCGAGAAATAAGTCATTCAAGTCAGCAAGCATATTCCATTACTGAGAACTACCATCATATTTCAATCAGGTAACCTTGATCTCAACCTCATGACCTTAAAGCCAAAAATAAAATCTCTAAAAATAATTTTAAATATATGCACCTCAATTCATGAAACGTTGAAATATTAGTATTTCATGCATCTCACTTTTCACACTTGTATTGTCCTTGTGCAAAAATATTATAGCATTTATTACACCGACATACTGTGCAGGATGGTTTATGAAGATAACTACGCTTTTGAGGATATGTACCAAAGTCACAAGAAACCTGCTTGCAGTAAACATGGTACCAAGCCACTCGTGAGAAATGCACTTCGCCTCTACGGGTCTTTGCATGTCTAAGTAAGTGGTCGCTAAGGTTTAACTACTTACCGCACCTGCCATACAAGTATTACATACAACAGGGAGTAGTGGCACAATTAAAGAACTATTGTCGCCATACATTAAGGTCGAAAGTAAAATTCTTGTCATAAATGTGACACTGATCACGAAATAGTGGTTCATGCATGGACACGGACAAGCCTGTTAGAGATATGTAGGTGCAGGAGCTAAAGAATCATGTAACACTGGCAATTATGATCTATGTACCAGTCCCTAAGAAGTGGATGGCATTACTTGTAAAAACCCTGAAGAAGTCGATGACACTGTCATATTTATCATAAGCTCTGAAGTACCTGAAGACATTGCCGATGCAGAATAAATATTATATGCGAAGTTACAGAAGCTATACGATACAATGTATCTTTCATGGGACCTGATGTAAAACTGAGCCTCATATCTGACCTCCCTATTTTATAACATAGAAGTATGTAAGCCCTATGACATCAAATTGATATTGAACAATCTTATTACGCCAATAATACATAGCTCGGACACCCACCAACCAATCACCGAGTTGCCACATTATTGTAGCTGACCAATCGCATGAAGGCACTGAGGCATCACATGAGGGAGTCAGTCTGACTCTGGCCAGACCGATCCCTCACAACACTGACCCCTTGTGACCCCTAAATTACCCTAATGTCCCCTGTATGACTCCTGATTGTGGCGCTGATTATGATGCTGATTGAGGTACTTATTGCGGTGCTAGGTGTATCCTATCATAACATATCGAGAACAAGCTCATAAAAGTTTAATAAATTGATTTTTAAATTTGACGCCTGCACCTCGATATTTTATTGGCTATAAAGTCGATCAATCTCATGTCCCCCAATGTGAAATACTCACTTTATGTAAAACACACGTACAAACATCTCCAACACACCTCTCATCGCTTCATTTCAATCCCATCAACATCCATACATTCAGCCACCACCACATCCCCTCCCTTTCTTCCCTCATTATTCCTCTATTCTACCAAACATTGACTCGTCATAGCTAGCCTCCTCACCATCCACATTGGCAGTTAACTATCCACGCGACTCCAACAACTCCCTTACTGACCAATCCCGAATTGTTTCCGGAAGATGCTAATTCCGCACAAGATTGGCTCTTTCAATTCCTGCAAAAATGACTAGTACATTGGACAAGACCAACCAACCATACCACATTTCCATACCAATAGTTGATGACGACCAAACTCGAATAAAGTCGTCTAATACGAATCTCGTTGCTAACCTCTTCGCATAAAATTATCACGAAATTTTACAAAATCTTCGCCAATCCTCACACATATTCGCAAACACTTTGCAAATTATCTTACCCACAACTGTCTATACCAAAGGACCGTTCCAGCTAACCATTACGATCATTATTCTTGACAAACAGCTGACTCCACCCAACAATAAAACCACCGAAAACAGACTCCTGCAGTGACTGACTCCTGCCAAACTGACTAGAACAATGAGTGAGATTAACTAGCAACACCACCTGACATACAGATCACCTTTACTAAACATCCATTCGACCCATTCAAACCTACAGTCCAACTAAATGGACTGGAGATACTAATGGGCATGACGGTCCTTACGAACCAATCATACCAGCCATTCGATCCTACCATACTACCCAGGAATACAAAGGGACCATGCGAATAATCTGTACAGATCATCCATACAAACCATACATAGCAGCCATCCACTTGAAACTGTCATACCATACATCCGTATGAACTGCTCATACGAGCCGACCATACTAACAAACCACACCATACAAACATGGCAACCAACCATATGCACCAAAAATACCAGCATAAAATACGAAACAACCATGATAATGAACCAAAACTCAAAACAATTCGATCTGTCAATACCAAACGACCATTCCATCGGACCAGTCTTATGACCGTCAAGATATGGAAACCTAATATATGTTAATGCCAACCAGTTATACAAACTGGCCTTTACAAACATTTAACAAAGGACCATACCAAAAGTCCATACAGACTGAAGAGGTGGGGTCACATTATATCGATATTTATAACCAAATATTCGATGTTTTTGCGATTTTTCACGATTTCTTACAAATGTCTATGGTGATGATGAACGAGGTTAGTTGGCAAGGGTGGTGAGATGTTCAGAAGGCAAGGTTTGGAATATTCATAGATTTTTTGACTCAATTATATTGTTTTTTTTTTGTGATGATTCTCGATTTTTGTAACTGGGTGGGTGGTGGTGAGGTATGTTGCTTAGGATGAAGGGTTGAGCTGAAGGTAAGTTTGGGGTAACATCATGTACTAAGCCGTCGTACCACCGAGTGAAGCACTTCCTAACTCCATATATATCTTTGATGACATTGCCTGCGAGAAACAAACTTGCATGCAAGAATACCTCAGCATGGGTCGACACGCGAATGTGGACTGCCTATACTTCGGCCATATTTATGTCTGCATACCCAAACAACTACTTCGCGAAAATGTTAATGTGTTGGTGCTGTTTCGCATGGATCATACGAATTTACGTCATGTTTGCGTTGATCATGTTAATATGGACATTGCACTATCAGTTCCAAAGATATGTTTGCTTTGTGCTGGGAAGAGAACTATGATTTTCTGGTGATCGGTAAGGAATGTCTCCTACATAGGGGAAAGTAGAGGCTTGGGTTCGATCAGTTCATCGCTGTCTGCCGAGAGGGTTCGTCTACTGTGAACCAGCAAGTAATTTCATCAATACATTCTGCTATGTAGTTGAGTACCATTTCCGCAGACGATTATAACGCCATGGTTAATGGAAAGATGGAATGACTGCAGTACAGTGGATTTGTGAGGAAGGTACACTCGCAAGACGTCCAGGGGAAGTCTAAAAACTTCAAAATAACTGGTCATAAGCTCTTAATACTGATGAACATAAAACTCCTGCTACAAATTAAAGTAAACCTGATATTGGCGATGAAGCAGGAGCGAAGACGATCATAAAGACAGTATTGGTGATGACTATGATGGCAGTGATAGTGTTGAAGACGATGACGCGTTCTCAAAGTTTCCACATATTTCCCCAACGAGTTTCCTTCGACAAATGATGCGAAGAAGATAGATGACAATGGTTTTTCTGTCTATATGTTTACTGAAGATACCAACAAACATGTAGACTGGCTTAGATGTTTGTTTGAGTTTCAAAGACATGGGAATTATTCGACCATGAAAGATGTGGTTTCGATCATAAGAGCAATTAAGATCGGGATTATATCAGATGTCATGATGAACTGCTTTCTTCATAAAATGTATTTGCAAAACAATAATAAATTGTTATTATAAAATCATCAAAATCTTTAAGTTTTTAATAACAAAAATATGTATGTTGTTGGTGGCCTTTGGCTGTTCTAGTGGCCATAGTTTGTCTCTAGAATTAATGAAAGGAATTGTAGCAGCGAAAGTGAAGGGTACTCGCGATATGCAAGCGAAAATTACTGATATCAGAGTGAGAGGTATGGTGATGCTCCAGCCTTTGTATATCCCATCCGAGTGGTGGGAAGGATCGAGAAATATAAGGGAAATAGTGCCTGCAGAGTAGGGCCCCGCCATGTGAGACTTCCCCTCCTTCTAGTGTCGGCGGTCTGCAATTTCGCATTCGGCGCAATGCAGTTGCAGAAAAACTAACACTGTTCTTCCTACTCAGATGGTCATACGACACTGTGCAGTTGCAAACCTGCTCTGTTCTGGCTAATGGTACTTGACACCATCCAGGTGCCAAAACATCTTTGAAGAACGCACACATCATGTTACCTGACACCAAGCGGGTGCAGAAATGCTCGGTGCTGACTTCAAAGTTACAAGACACCAAGGAGGTGCTAAAACAGCCAGGAATCATGCAAGTATCCTGTTTCCTGACACCGTTCAGATGCAAGACTGAGTAAATGCTGCCCGACACCTTCCAAATGTAAGAACGCTACTTGAAAGCACACACGGGTTAAGTTGCGGTGTAGACTTGCTCTTGCCATGCAAGTAGCGATATTACTACAGATGGAGGCTTTTTCTAGGAAAACTAATAACAATCCGAGGTATTGAGATGCATTTTTGAAAGTTTTTTTTAAATTTTGTAATGAGAAACTGTTTATACATTTCTTTAGAGAAAAGGTTCATTTTAAGGGAAAAGAGGGAAGTTTTAGGGGAAAGGGACATTTTTAGGGAAATTTAGTCTATTTTGAGGAGAAATTAGAAATTTAAGGTGGCAGTCAGTACCCCTTGAAGAATTATTTTGGGTGATCACTTTTTTTTTTACGGCGGGGGGGGGGGGTGGCAAAACTGGAAGTATTAAGATGATTTTCAAGGAAAATTATCGATTTTTTTTGTTACATTAACGATTTCTGAAGTGAATTTTAGGTACAACCACGCGATTTTGAAAGGAAATTTCCGAAATGACAGAATCAAAGATGGTGGCCCGAGCCCTAGTGACCGCTCCTGGACTCCTTATCTAGAACATACCAAATATATCTACTCATGCAGAAAGATAAAAATCTCTCTATTTTGTATTTATTTTACGGCATTAAGTCTTCAGTAAAAAAAAATACTGTACACAATCTTCAGTTGCTAACTACATTGTTTTCTCACTATATAGAAAGAAAATATGTGTTATTAGATACAAATACCTTTAATGTAATGTTTCCAAGGCTTAAGTTGGTTATAGTACCAAACAGAATATGATGCATGATAACAATTAGTATACAATTTCAGAAAGCACATTGAGATTTATAAAATACTTATTTATTGAACAAAAAATATATTGTCTACCACAAAACTTTCTGTGTGCTTTAATGGAGGTGTCGCAGTAGCATGTGTGCTTGAAGGGAGGTGTCGCAGTGATAGGTATGCTTGAAGGGAGGTGTCGTAGTGGAAGGTGTGCTTACAGGGAGGTGTCGCAGTGGTAGGTGTGCTTGCAGGGAAGTGTCGCAATGGTAGGTGTACCTAAAGGGAGGTGACGTAGTAGTATTTGTTCATGAAGGGAGGTGTCGCAGTGGTATATGTGCTTGAAGGAATGTGTCGCAGTGGTAGATGTGCTTGAAGGGAGGTAATGCGGTGGTAGGTGGGCTTTAAGGGAGGTGTCGCAGTGGTAGGTGTGCTTGAAGGGAGGTGTCGCAGTGGTAAGTGAACTTGAAGGAAGGTGTCGCAGTGATCGGTGTGTTCGAAGGGAGGGGTCGCAATGGTACGTGTGCTTGAAGGGAGGTGTCGTATTGGTAGGTGTGCTTTAAGGAAGGTGTCGTAGTGGTAGGTTGTCTTGAAGGCAGGTGTCGGAGTAGTATTTGTGCATGAAGGGAGGTGTCGCAGTGGTAGGTGTGCTTGAAGGGAGGTGTAGTAGGGGAACGTTTGCTTGAAGGGAGGGGTCGCAGTGTTAGATGTGCTTGAAGGGAGGTGTTGCAGTTTTAGGTGTGCTTGAACGAAGGTATTGCAGTGATATGTGTGCTTGAAGGGAGGTGTCGTAGTGGTATTTGTGCTTGAAGGGAGGTGTCGCAATGAAAGGTGTGCTTAAAGGGAGGTGTCGCAGTGGTAGGTGTGCATGAAGGTAGGGTTGCAGTGGTAGGGGAGCTTGAAGTGAAGTGTCGTAGTGGTAGATGCCCTTGAAGGGAGGTGTCGCAGTGGTTGGTGTGCATCCAGGAAGATGTTGCAGTGGTAGATGTGCTTGAAGAAATTTGTCTCAGTAGTATTTGTGCATGAAAGGAGATGTCGCAGTGGTAGGTGTGCTTGAAGATAGTTATCGTAATTGTAGGTGTGCGTGATTGTAGGTGTCGCAGTGGAAGATGTGCTTGAAGGGAGGTGTCGCAATAGTAGGAGACCTTAAAGGGAGGTTTCACAGTTGTACATGTGTTTAAAGAGAGGTGTCGCAGTGTTAGTTATTTTGAAGGGAGGGGTTGCAGAGTTCGGTGTGCTTGAAGGGAGGTGTCGTAGTTGTAGGTGTGCTTCAAGGAAGGTGTCGCAGTGGTGGGTGTATTTGAAGGGAGGTGTCGCGGTTTTCGGTGCGCTTGAAGCGAGGTGTCGCAGGGTTTTGTATGCTTGAATAGAGGTTTCGCAGTTTTTGGTGTGCTTGAAGGAAGGTTCGCAGTTGTAAGTGTGCTTGAAGGGAGGTGTTGCAGTTGTAGGTGGGCTTTAAGGGAGGTGTCGTAGTTGTAGGTCTGCTTGAAGGAAGGTGTCGCAGTGATATGTGAGCTGGAAGGGAGGTGTCGCAATGGTATGTGTGCATGAAGGTAGGTGTCGCAGTTGTAGGTGTGCTTGAAAGGAGGTGTCGTATTGGTAGGTATGCTTGAAGGGAGGTGTCTCAGTGGTAGGTTTGCTTGAAGGGATACGTCGCAGTGGTAGGTGTGTTTAAATGGAGGTGTCGCAGTGGTAGGTGTGCTTGAAGGCAGGTGTCGCAATGTAAGGTGTACCTAAAGGGAGGTGTCCCATTAATAGGTGTGCTTGAATGGAGTGGTCGCAGTGGTAGTTTTGCTTGAAAGTAACTTTCGCAGGGGCAGTTGTGCTTGGAGTGAGGTGTCGCAGTGGTAGTGTGCTTGGAGACAGGTGTCGCATTATTAGGTGTGCTTGAAGGATGGTGTCGCAGTGGTAGGTGTTCTTGAAAGTAGGTGTCGGTGTGGTAGATGTTCTTTAAGGGAGGTGTCGCTGTGGTAGGGGTGCTCAAAAGGAGGTTTAACAGTGGTAGGTGTGCTTAAAGGGGGATTCTCAGTGTTAGGTGTTTTTGAAGGGAGTGGTTGCACTGGTAGGTGTGCTTTAATGGAGGTGTCGCTGTGGTAGGTGTTCTTGAAGGGGTGTGTCACAGTGGTAAGTGAACTTGAAGGGACGTATCGTAGTGGTAGGTGTGCTGTAAGGGACGTGTCGCATTGGTAGGGTGCTTTAAGGGAAGTGTCGCAGTGGTAGGTTTGCTTGTATGGAGGTGTTGCAGTGTTAGGTGTGCTTGAAGGGAAGTGTCGCTATGTTTGGTGTGCTTGAAGGGAGGTATCGCAGTGGTAGGTGTGCTTGAAGGGACGTCTCGCAATGGTAGGTGTGCTTGAAGGGAGAGGTCGCAGTGGTAGGAGTGCTTAAAGGCAGGTTTTGCAGTGGTATGTGTTATTAAAGGGAGGTGTCGCAGTGTTAGGTGTTCTTGCAGGGAGGGGTTGCTGTAGTAGGTGAGCCAGAAAGGAAGTGTCGCAGTGGTAGGTGTGCTTGAAGGGAGGTGTCGCAGTGGTAGGTGTGCTTGAATGGAGGTGTCGCAGTGATAGGTGTGCTTGAAGGGATGTGTTTCCGTGGTTTTCCATTAAACTCATGTTTGAGAGAAACTATGCCGCACCAATGACTTTCTGCATTTATAATATATTTCCTATCCTTTCGTTCAAAACTTCGCAAACTGCAACTCTCTATTTTGAGCTATACTTACCAGTGTTACTGCCAGCATTGTTACACAACTTACGAATTCACTATCGCTTTCCAAAACACTGAATTTTATTAATGACTTCTTAAGTCACTCCATGGCATTTCAACAGGACAAATAATACTTTCAAAATGCAGCTTACTAAATCTCAATTTAATTTGTTCATATGGTCCATTTGGATGTACATGTTTAATATTTTAATCCTTTTGGAAATGTTTATTACTTCATATCTGGTCCCAACCTTTCCAATAATTTGTCTAATTTCCAAAGGAGAGAAAAGCTTATGAGATCACTTCTTTGTATATGTCCCTGTGTGTGTGTGTGTGTGTGTGTGTGTGTGTGTGTGTGTGTAGATGTGCCTGTGTGTGTTCACATTTTCCCCCCTTAAATTTTTGCAGGAGTTCACCGAATTTCACCAAAATCGGTACACATATAGTACTAAGAAAGGCCACCCCACTTTTACAGTATTTGACCATGCTAGTCTCTTATTTTCATAATGCTGACATTTAAATGTTTTACATCTCGCAAACCATTCAACTGAATTTAACCAAATTTTCTATGCTGACAGCGCTGGTTCTAAGCATAATATTCAGAAATAAAATTATTGTTCGTCAGCTATTTTGTAAGATACTGCCACATGAGGAAATAAGTTTTTACATAATAGCTCGAAAACTACTCAAATTGTTTTCGTAAAATTTAGCACGTAAGTAATACTATAACTGACTCCATAAATGTTGCTAAATTAACTTTACTTTGCACTTATTTTTAAATGACCACATTACAAAAATGTTTTAATTTTTATTTGATGTTACTACACATACCGTTTGACCAATTTCAACCAAATTTTGTACGCTAGCAGAATCTACAACAAACATTACAAAATCCACACAACAACCACTTTTGTTGGCCATTTTGAAAGGTGCAGTCAAATTAATATATTAAGCTTTTATGTTATATCACGAGAGCTACTAAGCCAATTGTCTTAAATTTTGGCAAGTAAGGCCAAGATAATATAAGTAAATAATATTTATTAGGCACCTGTTTCCAAAATGGAGCCCACACAAATATTTAAGCTTTATTTCGAATAACTACTGTAACATTTGTCTAATTTAAACCCAATTGTGTACACTGACGGTATGTATAACAAGCATCAAACATGCTTATCAACTTCTCTTGTCGGCCATTTGGACAGATAGCTCTGTTATTTCAAATTTAATATTTTTCATTATATCTCGCAAGTATCGCTAATTATGGCAAATAAGGAGTTCTACGACGGGTCAGATAAAAACGAGTAAACAAACTTTGTAAGGCAGTTATTTTAAAAAATGGTGGTGACATCAATATTTTAATTTTATTTCATATATCTACCAAAGCATTTGACCAATTTAAATCAAATTTTATACTCTTACAGTATCTATAACACGCATTAAATAAGCCAAAAATAAAGCTTCTGTTCGCCGTTTTGTAAGATAATGCCACATGAATTACTCAAGTTTATATGTAATTTCTCGGGAAACAATTGAAATATATTTTCCACACATGATATGAACAAATTTGTTTCAGCTATGTCAGGCACTTATTTAAAAAATGGCGGCCATTTAGATATTTTAGTTTAGCATCTTCGAGTACCTGTAATAAATTCTAACATAACTTTATATGCTGGGAGTACATATAACAAATATCAGATGTGTCTACATGGAGCACTTTTATGCTCTATTTTGTAACGCCGTGCCACACTAATAAATAAAAATTTATATTTCATATATCTAGAAACAAATTTCCGATTTCTAACAAGTATGGCAAACAAGTAGAACTGCAGTGGGTAATTTAAGTTTTGCACGTTATATCCTCGAAACCATGTAATTGATTCAAACGAAATTTTGTGTGATAACTATTTATATTACAACAGCTCGCCGACTTTCAGACGCCCTGCCCTGGAGTCCGTCACGCCTCATTATCATACAAAGTGGGTGGCCGACCCAGAACTGCACGTGACTTTATAGGAGCCCATATGAGCCATGGTGAGACGATTGCCTCGGCGCAGTCGTTGTTGAAGGTCTGGCGATGTAAGACGCCCTGCCTGGAGTCCGTCACGCCTCATTATCATACACAGTGGGTGGCCGACCCAGAACTGCACGTGACATTATTTTGCACCGTAAAAATTACACAAAATGATACAAATACAACTGGAACAAAATGGGACCCGACATGAATAGTCACAATTAACACGCAAGCGCGAGAAAGCAAGATTAGATGGCGCGGAAGCCGCTGGATAAGTGTTGCAGTAGAGCACGTGGTACAGGTGAAATTTCAGTATTTCTTCCCAAAAGTGGCAAATTATTGTCAATTAAATAATTGTTTCTGTTGAGAAAATGATTCTTTTGCAGATTGAATTGGTTTTGGATTTATAACATGCCTGATGGCAAGAAAATCAAACATTGGAATGACCGTGTGGTCAAACATACAAAGCATCAGTTACATGAAAAATACACGGGACTCTGAATGAGAAATACATAAAACCCGGAAACTAATTATGGCGCACATGATATTACACAAATAAACCCCCAAAGCGTATGAAAGGCCCAGCTATTGACTTGGTGGCTATGAACCACTTGGGCGCAAATTGTATGGCCGTAAAACAATTAAACATGAAAAATACCCTCAAAAACATAGATAGAATTAAAGACCTTATATTTCACGCAGCAATTATACAGGAATTACACTGAAATGCCTTTAACATAGGCGGATGGCGTCTGATTCAAAGTTGTGCAGGCCGCGTGTCCTCTCAGACATCTTTCCTCCTTTTTCCTCGTTTACATTTTTAAAAGCCACAAGGGCACAAATTATTACGTTAAGCGGAAACATAATGCTGGGGAAAATATCTGGCAAAATCATACGCAAGAAAAGGTTAACCGGTATACTAAGGATGAATTATGGTAATCTACATCAGTCCAAAAAGTTAATAAGTACGTACATGACTGCGCCTTACATCGCCAGACCTTCGACAACGACTGCGCCGAAGCAATCGTCTCACGGACCTACCATGGCTCATATGGGCTCCTATAAAGTCACGTGCAGTTCTGGGTCGGCCCCCCACTGTGTATGATAATGAGGCGTGACGGACTCCAGGGCAGGGCGTCTTACATCGCCAGACCTTCAACAACGACTGCGCCGAGGCAATCGTCTCACGGACCTACCATGGCTCATATGGGCTCCTATAAAGTCACGTGCAGTTCTGGGTCGGCCACCCACTGTGTATGATAATGAGGCGTGACGGACTCCAGGGCAGGGCGTCTGAAAGTCAGCGAGCTGTTGTAATATAAATAGCTATCACACAAAATTTCGTTTGAATCAATTACATGGTTTCGAGGATATAACGTTCAAAACTTAAATTACCTACTGCAGTTCTACTTGTTTGCCATACTTGTTAGAAATCGGAAATTTGTTTCTAGATATTTGAAATAAAAATTTTTGTTTATTCGTGTGGCACTGCGTTACAAAATAGAACACAATTTATCTAGGAGTGCGCTAGAATAATTTCTGTCTAGGGAGCACCCGAACGGAGTTATTTAGACACGTCCGAGTGTAATTTACAAACTTAAAATCCTTGCACGATTTTGCATGAGTGGCAAAATAAAAGCAAGACTAACAGTACATAAATTATTTCTTTGTAGTGACAGCAACCTCCTGCTTACTTTTCATTGTTCAATGTTTAGTAAAGAGTACCAGTGTTTTGTAAGTACGCTCGGGTGAGATGGACACACAGAACCCACAGCATCCCTGAGAATCCTGAGTCTCAACATTGTGGTGACTGGAAAACACCGCTGGCGCCCATATACCGTAAGTTTATTGTGTCACCGTTCGTTTCGAGTCTTACCCGATTGCGTCAACTAATCGAAACATAACTTATGTATGTTTTTAATATTGCACAGTAAAATAAATACGTGGTTTTGCATTTTTTAATACTATACACAACTTCAGCTTGAAAGGGCAGAGACTTATATCACTGGTGAAGAGGAAAAGTAAACTGTTAACATAGTGTATCCAAATATCATACTGCACAGTTTGAATGTGGGTGATGCTGCATCATCTTGGTGAAACTTGCTTAATGGGTTGACGGCTAACTTAAACACACACTATTTGTGGAGGTAAAACACTTTACATTGAATTAATATATTTAATTCTTAACAATTTCATCTCTACCCAAAGGGAAGTTTAGAGGTGTTAAGCCCAACCTGTCAGGTATAGGTTGGGCTTAATATCTATAACAGCTAGGTCATTAGAAACTAAGCAAGTTTCTGAGAGAAACAGGAACTGGGTAGGGATATACCATGTTCTGTTCTAAGGAACGAGCCCAGCATTCACCTGGAGTGATTTCCAGAAACCATTGAAAACTGCTATCAGAATGACTGGCCCAGGAATGAAACCCACATTCGTCTGAGTGTGAGCCCAGTGGTTTGCCACTGTGCAACCTTGCTCACTTAGAAGCTATCCGAACATTAAAAAATAAGTTACTTTAATAATTAGCCTACGTTCTCACATACAGTGATTCTTTGTTCAAAGTAATTTGGTTCACAACTTTGTACAAAATCACTCTAGATGTTTCCATTGTATGGGAATTTAGTATGCTAGGATTCCATAATATCACCAAATTAAGTCGTATGGAACGAACAGAAATTAACATGCTAATTGCCCAGATACTAAGCACAACATGACTAAGAACATTGTTGTTGTAGTATGTTAACCAATTCTAACTGAAAATATCATGCTAATTGCCCAGATACTAAGCACAACATGACTAAGAACATTGTTGTTGTAGTATGTTAACCAATTCTAACTGAAAATATCATGCTAATTGCCCAGATACTAAGCACAACATGACTAAGAACATTGTTGTTGTAGTATGTTAACCAATTCTGACTGAAAATATCATGCTAATTGCCCAGATACTAAGCACAACATGACTAAGAACATTGTTGTAGTATGTTAACCAATTCTAACTGAAAATATCATGCCAATTGCCCAGATACTAAGCACAACATGACTAAGAACATTGTTGTTGTAGTATGTTAACCAATTCTGACTGAAAATATCATGCTAATTGCCCAGATACTAAGCACAACATGACTAAGAACAATGTTGTTGTAGTATGTTAACCAATTCTAACTAAAAATATTTCATCAGTCTTTACATCTCATATAATGGCCACATCTTGACATTCGGCAGCCTTTCAACTTTTGTTCCTACACTTGAGAGTTTTGTGTACATAATTCCCTTAGTGGTTTTGTACACCTATTAAGTATACTAACATGCGTTTTTAGATAAATTAGTGACAGGAAAGCTGTCACATTTAAGTAAAATTAAAATAACACCAAACATGAGCAAAATGCTTGTTCACTGTTAAATATTAATCCAAATTAAATTTCGCAATATAACTATAAAAATCACTAAAAATCCTTACATACTAAAAGCGTTTCCACATAATTCCTAATAGTAAAATTGCAAAGTATTTCTAGAGTAAAATGAAAATTAATTTTTTTCTTAGCAATCTGAAAATTGATGCCAACAGATGTTTGAATTTACATCACATACTTCGACCGAACGGTCGATCTTCTATGTACCTCACTATCACTGTTCACTGTACATATGGTATGGCAGTGTTTCCGCATGTCTTTTCATGCCGACTCAATATTCACTTAAACATATTATAAGCCTTCATTTTCAAACTCCCGGTCACAATTAAAATCAGGTACTATTTCTGGCCATCTTAACCGATTTTGCAACGTATGCAAGCAGCTAAAATCCTATCCTCCTGCCAGCCAGCGGGAGAGGCCTCACCTGCCAGATGCTTCCCACTGCCTATATTTCAGTCACTGAGACCCTGTGGTGGCGAGGAACTGTAGTTCCGCAAGCGATTGGTACTCGCATAACACCTAAGTTTATACCCTCCCCACTATCAAGAACCTAAACAATAATTCACATGAGTCAAGTCAGGAGTGTCACAAATGTTAAGTGCATAATTATTACATTTACCTGAAAAAAACCATCAATCACTCATATCTACGCATTACTTTCGTCATATCACCAACATTTTTGGTTATAATTGCCCGTTCAAAGAAAATAAAAAATAAAATAGAAATTAAGCAGTGCCTCAATTAGCCCAGAGAACAATCTCCTGTGCTCTCGCGAACCGTTACAATGTTGTTATATGGTACATAGTCTGGTTGACTCAATTTGTAGGAGAGCATGCAAAAGGGCGAGAGCACAGAGAGGATTGAACATATGAATAAAATAGAAACTAAGCAGTGCCTCAATTAGCCCAGAGAACAATCTCCTGTGCTCTCGCGAACCGTTACAATGTTGTTACATGGTACATAGTCTGGTTGACTCAATTTGTAGGAGAGCATGCAAAAGGGCGAGAGCACAGAGAGGATTGAACATATGAATTAGCGCTCTTGCTGGTGCTCTCTCGCACTCTTCGGACCATTCACCATATTTTTTTACAGTGTTATGAGCCTATGAATGTGGTTATAGTAGCTCTCCAGGCCAAAATCACATCACATTTTACTTATTTGTTTATTTTAACTGTTTTAGTCAATGAAATCACATGCATAAAATGTATTTACAAACATCTAGAAAAGGATTTCGGACAAACTTTGTTTTATCTGGTTATGTATTTTTGTAACTTTCGCATAGTGTGCAGTTACATACAATAATTGCTGTAACACGACAACATAAATTTGCAAAACAAAAAAATACCCTAACTGTATTTTAATACAACAGTTATTTCAGTTGAGCAATAATTATTTCAGAAATTCTCTGAACATATACAAAGTACTTCCAATAGCTATGGCCACAATTACATCTTAACATGATTTGCACCTTTTGGCATCAACTGTGACAAAGAGATTGGTTGTCTCAATTCCACAGAGCAAGCACATGAAGTAGTGATCTCGATATATTGTGCAGCAGAGAGCTCTTTGGATTGAGACATGGCCTTAGCAATGACTGCTGTAAACAAGTGCTTAGTGATTTGGGTCGACGTATCAAACTGTATGTACAGCGATAACATTTCAACATTGCTTACTAAGGGCCGTAGTGGCCAAGCGGTTAGTCCGCTGTCCTCCCACCAAGGAGAACATGGCTCAATGCCCGGCCGGGTCACCGGATTTTTGCATGTGTGAATCGTGCCGGACGATGCCGTTCGTCGGCAGGTTTTCTCGGGGATCTACCGTTTTCCCCGCCCTTTCATTCCGGCGCTGCTTCATCACCTCAGTCACGCTCATCGGCTCTCAAGACCACTATGTTAAGAGTGAGCGGGAGTCAGCGAAAATCCTGCGATTCTACCTGTCGAAAGTAACAGGATAGAAAGGTAGATGATACGACCTTTGTATCCCTTTGTTGACGACACAGGATTAGTATCTCGGACTTTTTACCACTTGAGAAAGGAAAAATTCTGGTGGGGAAAGGATATTGTCCGATGTGGGGGGGGGGGGGGAAGGGAACCACTGGAATAATCTGTTTTCATTCGGGACTAGTGGTATCTTGAAGTGGCACTCAGTGGCGTCTTTTTCCCTTCAGAAATTTAAGTTTATTTGCAAATGTGATGGAAAAGTGGTTTGTGCAGTTTAAACGTTGCCCAATATGGACTGGCGACACTCGCGTAAAGGAAATGGACGTGGTCTTCTATTGAGTTGCAAACCGAAGAGACAGAAACTTAGACATCTACAGGACTACTTTGCCAGAAGAAGGTACGTTCCATGAATCTCATACCAAACTGACATCATCTAAGCATAGTATTACATTTCATTGTCCAGATTATACAATATAGTCACACTGTGTGTGTAATATGCAACGTTTTTATTATATATAAAAGCCCTATTTCCAAGTTTTTCCAATTGAGGGATGGTAGAGTAGAGATAGTTGGGAGGATATTAACGGATAAAGGGACACATGAAGTGGACATGGAGCGGCGCCTAGAATAGAGACTGGGGGAAAATGGGGGATCCCCGAGAAAATCTGTCAACCAACGGCATCATCCGAGTACGATTGCCACATGTCAAAATCCGAGTGACCCCGCTCGGAATAAAGGCCAGATCTCCTTGGTGGGAGAGAAACGTTCTAGCCGTTGGACCGCCGCCATGCATCATGTTATCAATTACTGACTTATGATAGGTATGAATCTAGATGTCATTAATATGTAATCTTTATACGCCCTTATGTTAATCGGGTTATTTTTCACGTGTAATTCATTTTAGAGCCACTGTGAATATTCTCATCTCAACTACAATAGGCAATGCCGTGTTTCATATTATTTATGTACCTGAGGCACAAACTCTCACAAGCTGTAAATACAATTAAAATAAATGTTCGTGGTTATTAGTTATGATGAGGTAATTTCATACGAAGCTCGACGTTGTGTGTACACAGAGAAGGACAATAGGTGAACATTTTTGTAATTATCTTCATAAATTAATTTAGCCTATTTACTTGAATTTTATTGTACATTAATCCGTCAGTCATCAGTCTTAAAACACGACAAAACCAAAGGAAATTTGAGTTGAGAATTCTAACGTTTTCAGAGCCAAATAGAAAAAAAAAAAGAGGTGAGTTTGGAGCAGCACTGAAAAGGGAACGGTTGAGAAAACTTGAAACCCCTGAGTAAACCGCCAACCAGCGGCATTGTCCGGCACAATTCTCTAATGCTAATATTCGGGAGTAATAATGTAATAATTGCTGTGTCTTTTCATTTAATTAGTTAAGTTTAGAGGTCTACTATTATAAATTACTTTTTTTGAATAATTACATGAAATGTATTATTTTCAATAATTATGATATTATTTTTTTTTTTCGAAAAAAAAATATTTTATTAATTGAATTCATGTAATTCAATTTAATATCGTTTAAAAATTAAATATATGGGACTACTTATTTCGATTTATAACATGAAAACATTATTTTTAATCAAATTATACTTACGAAAGTATGTCACATTATCTTATTTAATTTACAATTATTTATTAATAGTATGTTTGAGAGCTGAAAGCTTTTTATAAACGTAGTATTGCTCAAAGCCCATTCTGTGGGGAACTTATGGGTCTCTTATTGTTTTCACCGTGTCTGCATTGGTGTTTGTTAATGTCCAATTATGATTATAACTAATTCATTAGTCATGCAATATGGTAGTTTTTTCAGCAGTAGGCATTCGTTTATTTGGTATATTATTATTTTTTAAACTCGTGTAAACTAGTGCCTTATTTTCTGGACCAGGCACAACTTCTTAAAACCTATTTATTTTTCACATGACTGTACCTCCATTGACATGAATGGTGTTTGGTAATGTGGCTACACTAAACATCTGTCATGTCTTCCAATTTCACTTTACAGGGACAATTTACTTTGTCATTTTTTAAAAATACTTAGTGTAGAGTAAAGTGGGACTTAAAAATCTTTTATAAATTCGTAAATTTGAAACGTTTGAGAATCGGACTATACATTCGTATGTTATTTTTTGTTGGTTTTCGACCCTACTACTCGCTGCCTCTGTTTGGACGTCTATTCTCGGAACATCCTATATGTAGGGTGGTAATGAACTCAATCGACAACCTACAGCAGGTGATTCTTAATAAAAAAATATACACGACTTATAGACTGAGTCTGTTCCTGTGCTGCAACAGCACAGGAGATTTGCTAGTGACACTGCCAGAATAAACGATAAATGTTTAAGTTTATCGATACTGCAGTTTTAAACGACGAAATAAAAACCATGACAAATCTGGGTTCTGGTGTGAACTCATCACATCAAAATGGACTTATTAGAATCCCATTTATGCAAAACGCAATTGTCCTATATTTTTGGTTGTTTCCTGCAGATTAGTATTCTACTGTAGCTACAGGTTGATCAAAAAATGTGTATTGTATTTTTACAATACGTGGCACCGTTTTCGAGAAATGCATTATATGGGCCTAATTATTCGATTAGATGGATAAGGATATGGATAAATTTATCGAGAACTATGGAGTTTAGGGCAAAAACACTATACATTATTTTTGTTTGCCATGCACAATTGATTACCTGTTCACAACAAAAAAAATATAAAAATTTCAGCCATTAAAAGTTTTAATGAAAAAACGGCGTTTGTATCCCATTTGTGAATTAGAAAATTTAACATTTCGGAGTTTTTTTTTTTGCGTACTGGATAGCCTATAATTATAAAGTGTATGGCAGAAAAAAATTTTTTCACTAACCCCTGTACCACCCACTGTTTGCAGTTTACCTTTTTTTTCACGCACCAATACCTTTCAGCGATTAGTGATTACTCTCTAAGCCAGCAATAATATATTACCACCACTTGTTAAATGAAACAAAATAATATTAAGGAATACTACAAATTATAAATTAACCAGTTTATTGGGTACTCCTAGCAATATGCAGCTGACAGATATTTCATGTTATATTCATTTTTTTATTTCAGACTATTGTTCTTTCTGTAAGAGTTGTTTATAATATTTTTATATTCCACAGAAAGAAATCGGATTTACCCTGCGTTGAAGTAAGTGCTTCAGTTGATGCACAAACGGATAATGAAATATTATTCCAGACGGTTGCACAAAAAACAGTATTTCTGTGTTTGACAGTCATCAACAAAAAATTCAAGCAAAACGAATAGTGGACATTATTATTTCTTCCTTAAAATAGCTTGATAGTGACAGCCAAATGGGGTGCACTCTGGAAGATATGGACGTTGTCCAAGAAAAGCGGTGTGGTTTGTGAAGTGGTTTTATAATTAAATGTGGAATGTGCAATGTGGAAATGCCCGTGTGGAGTGAAGAAGATCCAGAGAAAATGGACGCGAATAAAGCTGCAGTGAGTGGAACGATTTCTTCGGGTGGCGGACACGCACAGCTTGAAGAAGTGTTCTCAGCGATAGATGTATCTGTCTTAACAAGTAAGTCTTTCTATAAATCTCACAATATAGTGTGTGATGCTTGGATAGCGACAGTTTTGGAAGAAATGCAGACCGTTGCTCTTGAAGAGGCTAGGTTTGCAAAGGAAAAGAGAGAAGTTTATTCTGACAGCATTCCGACGATAATGGCTGTTGCTGACGGCTGCTGGTCCAAACGTTCCTACAGAACCAACTACACTGCCTTGTCTGGAGTGGTATGTACTTAATAGCACACATATGCACATTAATTTTTCATGCATGTTCTTAAAACAAAATAGAAATGGCCAAGGCCGGATATGGGTTTGAAAAGGCACGCAGGATGCCCCAGCCGCTGGACTAGAGGAATCGTGGGATGGCCGAAAGTTTTTAAACAACTAAAAATTTTCAAAAGCAAATTAAATATTTGTGATTTTATCGTAGTGTTTTCATGTACGTAATTACTGGTTGCATAAATTTCAAATTAAAATTTTACATTGAAATGCACACGGAGGCAAAACTAATTATGCGAGTTATGTTTATTTGTGGGGGGTTGGCTAGGAAAAATAGGGGATAAAAGGAGAAAAGGTGGGGGGGGGGGGGGTCGTAAATCGCAATAATTTCTGCTCGGGGAGAAAGAAAACATAGATCCGGCCGTGGCAATAGGGGGATTTATTTTGTTTGCAGCCACGATCAAAGTAAATAGAACTCTAAAAAAAGAGCTTAAACTCACTGATGGTAGAGAAAATGATGTGTTTGTTTTGATGTTAGATTATAGTTATTTTTGCAATAATAGAGCTGTTTAGTATTAATTTTGAGGATACCTATTATAATTAGACAAACCCAATGAGTTGTTATTTTTGTATAAAAAAAGAAATTGGGAATCCAGTCTTAATAATATTAAACACCTGAATAAAATACTACTAAATTCTATTTATAGGAAAAAAAATTAACACAAAAATTGAGGTGTGGTTAATAATTATTTAAATAGAAAAATGATGTTTTCATAACCATTTGAAATTTGATTTTCATTAGTCGAAACTTTTTACATTAATGTGTTAGTTATTAGCGACGACTTTCATGACAACCTGAAGTCAAATGTAGAAGACTTCAATAATGTAACCACATTTAGGAAGAAATAACGTGTTTTAAATTAAATAATATTAGTGAGCAAATTATGTAATATTGCCTCCAATATAACCAAAAAACATTTACTCTTAATGTTACTATTACGACTGTTTACAAGCAGCGATCGTAAGCTACGGAACTGGAAAAGTTTTGTACTTTAGAGTAAAAAAAATACTGCTATACTTGTCAACTTTAGAGAAGAAAGATCGACATGAACACTATTGATTGAAGAATATGGGCCGTGAACAAAGTTCGGCTAGCATGCAAGTAGCTGTGATAGTAGAAGAATTTTGTAAAAGTCAATACATGTACGATCTTAAGTACACAAAACTCATTGCTGATGGAGACAGCAGTGCCTATAATAAGATTTCTGACGCACGACCATACAAGAACACCACAGTCGAAAAAATCGAATGCACGAACCATGTACTTCGAAACTTTTGTAATAAGCTAAAAGATTTTGCAACAACCTGCGAGGAGTCTCAGAACGTTGCCCTCATGAGAAAAAAAAATTCGAGGATAACAAACTTCGGTTTAGAGCTGCTGTCAATAAAGACATTGACTGCAGAAGAAACGAAGATACATCATTTTACATTAAGGTAGAGGAACTACAGAAAGATATACTCAACAGTGCCAGCCATATTTTCGGTGTACATAGGCAGTGCAAGGAGAGAAATTACTTTTGCAAATCTGAAAAAAGTGAAAATTATGTACCAGCGCTTCAGAAGTGCGGCATGTTTCAAAACGTGCAGAATGTTGTTAGATATGTGAGTAACCAGAACTGAAGTCTCATTCACAAGATCAACAACAACACAGTGGAGCACTACAATGCAGCTGTAGCAAAATTTGTCGGCGAGAAAACGAGTAAACTTTTCTACGGAAAAACGAGTTAACTTTTCTGCAGGCCGGTCATACAAAGGAAGATGTTCTGGATTAGTTGTTCGCCACAACACTGGAATGCCACTGTACAAAATACACAAATTTATGTACAAGAAAAGTCCAGGCGTCTTTTGTAAGAAAATGGAGTATAGAAGGAAACTAAGAACGCAAACAAGAAAAAAGAAAAACAAAGGTCAGTGCAAAAAGAAGTTGTTTAGTAGAACTGAGGCAGACAAAGATTATGGCCCTAATGTTTAGCGACCAGATCTTGATCCGGAAACATTCAAGCAAGAATGTGACAATTTTGTAAACAAACTGCATCTCATAGAAAGTGAAAGACATGCCTTGGAGAGAGCAACTGTCTTTCAAAGAGAGAGAGAGAGAGAGAGGAGAATGGAGAGGACGAAGAAGAAATATTCTCACTGCGTGTAATTTTGGAAGGGTTTGCAGAATGCTGCCGCACATAAGTCGTGCATCGACTGAGAAGACTTTGCTGTACAACCACGTGGAATGTGAATCCCTTGCATACGGCAGAGGAAATTAAATCAGAGCTACTACTGAAATTGAAAGTAAACTTAATCTGAAAATACATGAATGTGGACTTTTTATTGATTCAGAAGTACCGTACCCTGGTGTTACTCCAGATGGATTAGTAGGGGCAGATGGCATAGTCGAAATAAATTGACCATTTTCAGTTTCAAGAATGACGCCTCACATACCCATTGTAAAGAAAAAAGTGACATGTTGGTGTATTGACAAACATGGTAAAAATCTTAGCTTAAAGAAGAAACATCCATACCATTATCAGGTTCACGGCGAGCTCCACATTTAAAAGAGAAAATTCTGTCTATTTTGTCTTTGGATACCACTGGAGATTGAAATTCAGAGAATTGAACGAGATGAAAAATGCTCCCAAAGTTGGTGAAATTTTACAATCACTGCTTGTTAACTGAACTTAATGACCCCAGGCACGCCATGTTCAGGCCAATCCGAGACCAGGAATATATTATTGAGGCACAGAGAAAACAGAAAAAGAAATGAAATGTATTTCTTCCAATATTGTAAAAGCTTCTCCCGCAATACCTGGACTGTTATCCCATTTTAGATGAGACACAAATTATTGTTATTATCCCACTAACTTAACCCAACGGATTTTAAAATGAACAGTAAAGTTACAATACTTTAAAATTTTTTAATTCACATCTATATGTTTGGGTTACGCGCAGTCACATTTATTTTGTATAATAGCTGTTTTAAAGATGACTGCATCTTCTACATTGTCACACTGAAAACTAAAGAAAAGTGTAGATTTTAAAATTTAGTTCATTCAAAATGTTCTTTATGTATTATTACATAGTAAAAATTTTAGCATATTTTTACTGATGACATGAAACTGATGACATGAAACTGATGATGATGGGACTGTGAAGTACTACAGTTGTAACATGCCTTATATATTTTTTTAATAAATTTTTACGTAACTCTGGAACTGTACCATGTATATATAAAAATTTCTATATATATATATATATATATATATATATATATGTTCGTTTGCACATGCGATGGTGTCCAATGACTTTCGGTAACATTTCGCACCTGTGAACATATGATTATCACACATGATAATTGATTGATTTCAGTCGTTTGCTTACGTTAAATAATTTTATTTATCTTCAAGGAAATAATGTTTGATTTTATTGTATAATACGTAATATTTGTATTTGGACATTATTATTTCTATATGGGGAATGGTGATACGTGTATATTACCATGGGCTGCATTGTAAGTAATACACTATTGACTATATGCATGAATTGTATCAGCATTAAATACGTAATTACAATTGATTTGTATAAATGTAGACAACAACTTACACATAAGATTGTTTTATAATGTTATTTGTTTTGAAATTCTTTAAAATTGGTTTTGTAACAATATAAAAAAAATTTATTTTGATATCTTATAAGAATGATAAGTAATAAATGAAAATAAGTTGCGATGCAATACATGTTTTATCTTGAAGTTATAATATATGATACAATAAACATTCAACCTAGCGTATAAAGTGCAGCAACTTGTGAAGTCATGATGCTTGTTCGGTTATTGACTTTTTTTTAATATTGCATATATATCCCGTTTTAATTATAAGACTATGGTTTAAATCTGTAAGTGCGTTTTCCTCTACGATATATTTGCTTAAATTTGAAGTATTGCCATACCCTGAATTCGATCATATTCAATAATAATTAGAAGTCTGCTATGTCAAACAGTTTAAAAAAAATCTCTAATACTTTTACTACAAGAGGCAGCTGATCACGACTTCTTGTACCATGCACAGTAATCGCCAATCATAAAATTGTTTATTTATTATAAAATTACATAACATTAAAATTTATATTTAGACAACGTAGTTCTTTTCTCTGCATCAAATGATGATAAAATAATGTGACTATCATTAAATGTGTACATCTAGAAATCCTGAAAAGTCCAGTTAAATTTAACATTACTTCTTAAAGTTTGCATTTTATTTACTGTTCACTCTTAAGAGCCGCCAAAATTTCATCTCACTGACTCAGTTATGAATAATTCTTGTTTTGGTATGAAATATTATTATTGTTTGTGGTGTTAATGCAACACAAAGTGTTTTAAGTGAAGTAAATGAGATATAAGGCCAGTGTCATACTATGCGTTTGTGCTGCTGCGGTTAGACGGGATGCGGTTTAACGGGATGGGCACAACACATTGTTGTAAATACAAGATGTCACTAGTCTGACCAAGGCCGTATTTAGGCATAGGCCTTATGGACCCAAGGACCAGCGCGGCAAATTTATGGGGGCGGCAAAAAGTGTGATCATTTGCAATGGAATAGATTGTACACTAGATTAGCTGTTGAAAAAATTATGAAAAAAATATACTTACTGTGAAATTACAAATGTTTAATGCAATTTTTTTTACAAAATTATTGATCTCAACACATGCACATCACAAACTTTTTTGTGCTTGGAATTGAAAACTATTTAACTGTGAAAGTGGACTATGACGATGTTGTAAACAAATTGGCAAATGAAAAAGCACGACGTAATCCACTTATCTGTTAGTTAATATTGTTTTATTGTTTGACAAACTGTGAATAAATATGTGTTATGTCAGTTATGTGATATGCTTGTTTGTTATATAAGAGATTTTGTGCTCATAGCAAAAAAAAATATTTGGGGGGGGGGGGGGCAAAATATTTCCTTTGGCCCAGAGGTGTGTCAGTAGTGTTAAATTTGGCTACGAGCGTGACATTTCGCATTAACATTAATGTGTGGTACACAAAACATGGCCACTGCATCACTTCTATTTCATTAACACCAAGAGAACGTTCTCAAAACTGTTAGGTTATGATCGCACGTGTTGGCTGAACAGTTATTGAAAGAGGATAATTTGGCTGGACAGTAGCAAATACAGAATATCATAGTAAAATGAGATACGATCAAGCACTTTCAAAATCGATATTATGCCGACAAAGTTCTCAGAATTTTATTTCATAATACAATCACACGTTTGGCACCATGTTAGCTTTGATTTTGACCAAAGGCCAATTAAGAAATAAAATAAATTTCGTTACACAAAACACGACTCACTAAATCATTTCTATTATTAAAACTACCAACAAATTTATGACAAAACTAACTAGGTTATGATTGAACGTGTTTACAATATGAGTTCTGAAACAGAGATTATGTTGACTGGACGATAGCATGAGACGTGAACAAACACTTTCATGATCGATAACTTTGTTCTTGGAACAGCGAATATTGGCACTGGATGTAAATGCCCAGAAGTATTTTATTGCTACAAGATATAGTAGGTTTTAAATTAATTAAGATGTCATTAAAATAACATATTAATTATCTTTTCTGCCTAATATATATTTAGTGCGCACGTCAAGTAAGATTTTTTTTACCACAGCTAACTAACTTCCAAAAAAATTATTACATTACATAACAGATAAAATAAACATATTATAATCTTACACGCACAAATATTTCCATTGCAAATGTGCAATAAAATAAATGAAATAAGTAAAAATACTAGATAAAAATGAAGCCCTTAACAATGAATTCCAGCGTGAGTGACTTCCCTTTCTTTCAACACCCATTTAGGAAAATATTTATCATGTGCAAATAATATAGTGGTGCTATGAATCATTGAAAATATCTTAAAATTTTAACCCGATTTGTGCATGATGTCAGTGTAAATATACACATCGACATCAATTTCACAACTGTAATAAACACAGCTTATATAAGCTGTTGACTGCAAACTGAGCACTTTTTGAAAGCCTTGTTTAAGATCTACTTGTATGTGCATTGCATATTTTTACACCATATGTAAAATTAACACTTCCATGGACCTGATCACTTCTTCCATGCAGGGACTAGACTGTTGTAGCGGTTAGACTACTCGCCTCCCACCTTGATGAACCAGGTTTGATCTCTGGCAGGGTCGCTCCTGCATTGTTGCGTATATAAATTGTGCCAGACGATGCTGCTGGCCAACAGGTTTTCTTCACTCCTTCATTCCGGCGCGGCTCCATGCATTGTTCATACTCATGGCTCTAAAGACCTCAATGTTAAGAGCTGCATAAATATCTCCACTCCACCCCATTCACGTGTCCATCAAGTAAAAGTGTGAAGCTGTTAGGAAAATTAATTGTTCACTAACTTGCTTATTTTTACACTTATATATAATAAAACGGAAAGCAATATAAACCATTTCAGTATTCACAAATGAAAAACTCATTTAATTCAGCTTTAAGACATGCAACTGTCATCCCTCCATTATTTAAGGCTGTTCACGATGAAGTGAACACTCGAGAAATAAACTTTTGAAAAAAACCACTGCCCACAACTGCATATGTGTAACCATGTGTGTCTCCGCACGAGCTGGGGATGAACACACCCAGTTATGTTGGCAGTGAAAGTTGAAAAGTAGAATCTAAGAAATAATGTTTTATTGTAATTGTAACGTTTAAATGTATGACTACTTAAACTGTTTGAAGTTTATTAGATATATTTTAAAGTAATGATCAGCTTAAATACAATGCATTTACTATAACACATTGTGCCACGTGATCGGCGCAACGGTCTTAATCAACGCTCCGCCGCTAGGGTTCCTTCATGCATCTTGCTTGGCTTTACGTATGTGGAGTGGCTGCGAGGCAAACTGCAAATCTGGAAGCTGGAACTTGTTGTGTTTTAATATTTCTCATTTCCTTTCAGCTTATCTGCAACCAGCATTGTTTTATTATAGGTTTTAGTGTTTATTTTTATTGTAGTGGTTTTGTGTAAAGTTCCAGCAAACTACGTTCGAATAGTCAGCGTCAGGAAGACATTATAAATCTCGCCGAAAAGTATTTATTCTTTAATTGTTCGAGGAGAGATGAAGCCGTGCAAGGTCATCGAACGAGTTGCAAAAATGCTGAAAATTTCAACTGCAACTCTCCTGAGGAAGTGTAAATGTGTTTTTACGACGTGTTTCCCCGTGTAGGTTATTCCCGCCTATCCCCAGTAGGGCCCTATGGTAGTGAAGTCAATCGTTAAAAAAAAAGAATAGAAATCAGAAGGTTGGAAACGTGATTTTATAAACGGAAAGTTAAATAACAATAATGGAAATAAGTGAACGACAGAAGAAATGTGACAATATATTCACGTGAATTTCCGAAGTAAATGTAATATACTAAGTTTGAAAATAATATAATATATAATGTGTACTTATGTACCTACGCCCATCTGTTTTGATCTGTCTTTTAAATCTATCTTAATAATAAGCGCATATTTTGCCATCAATAGTTATGGATTATATTTACACATTTTTTTTTCACTGTGTTGTATTGTAATAAAGCCTAACCTCAAAACATCTGTAGCTTACGTGTCTACTTTGGCCCAACCATGTAATATTTCTTAAATCTGCCTTGACAAGTATACATTTTTCCATCAATAATTGTACATTAATTTACACATTTCGATATCACTGTGTTGTTTAGTAATGTAGGCCTAACCACAAATTTGTGTTCATGTAGTTATTCATCCCACTTGCGAGTGGTGTAAGTATTATATTGTTATCATAACATACAAGTCACAGTTTGATGTTATACCAAAAATGTTCCAACATGTAAACTATACCATCTTGAAGTTGGTTTGGTTAACTATATATGTAGACCAATAGTCATGTTGTTGCTGACATTCCTTCTTGAAGTTGGTTTGGTTAACTATATATGTAGAACAATAGTAGTGCTTCTTGCTGACATTCCTTCTCGAAGTTGGTTTGGTTAACTATATATGTAGACCAATAATAGTGCTTGTTGCTGACATTCCTTCTCGAAGTTGGTTTGGTTAACTATATATATAGAACAATAGTAGTGCTTTTTGCTGACATTCCTGCTTGAAGTTGGTTTGGTTAACTATATATGTAGAACAATAGTAGTGCTTGTTGCTGACATTCCTTCTCGAAGTTGGTTTGGTTAACTATATATGTAGAACAATAGTAGTTCTTGTTGCTGACATACCTTCTCGATGTTGGTTTGGTTAACTATATATGTAGAACAATAGTAGTGCTTGTTGTTGAAATTCCTTCTTGAAGTTGGTTTGGTTAACTATATATGTAGAACAATAGTAGTGCTTGTTGCTGACATTCCTTCTTGAAGTTGGTTTGGTTAACTATATATGTAGAACAATAGTAGTGCTTGTTGCTGACATTCCTTCTTGAAGTTGGTTTGGTTAACTATATATGTAGAACAATAGTAGTGCTTGTTGCTGACATTCCTTCTCGAAGTTGGTTTTTTTAACTATATATGTAGAACAATAGTAGTGCTTGTTGCTGACATTCCTTCTTGAAGTTGGTTTGGTTAACTATATATGTAGAACAATAGTAGTGCTTGTTGCTGACATTCCTTCTCGAAGTTGGTTTGGTTAACTATATATGTAGAACAATAGTAGTGCTTGTTGCTGACATTCCTTCTTGAAGTTGGTTTGGTTAACTATATATGTAGAACAATAGTAGTGCTTGTTGCTGATATTCCTTCTTGAAGTTGGTTTGGTTAACTATATATGTAGAACAATAGTAGTGCTTGTTGCTGACATTCCTTCTCGAAGTTGGTTTGGTTAACTATATATGTAGAACAATAGTAGTGCTTGTTGATGACATTCCTTCTCGATGTTGGTTTGGTTAACTATATATGTCGAACAATAGTAGTTCTTGTTGCTGACATACCTTCTCGATGTTGGTTTGGTTAACTATATATGTAGAACAATAGTAGTGCTTGTTGCTGACATTCCTTCTTGAAGTTGGTTTTGTTAACTATATATGTAGAACAATAGTAGTGCTTGTTGCTGACATTCCTTCTTGAAGTTGGTTTGGTTAACTATATATGTAGACCAATAGTAGTGCCTGTTGCTGACATTCCTTCTTGAAGTTGGTTTGGTTAACTATATATGTAGACCAATAATAGTGCTTGTTGCTGACATTCCTTCTTGAAGTTGGTTTGGTTAACTATATATGTAGAACAATAGTAGTGCTTGTTGCTGACATTCCTTCTTGAAGTTGGTTTGGTTAATTATGTATGTAGAACAATAGTAGTGCTTGTTGCTGACATTGCTTCTTGACGTTTTTTTGGTTAACTATATATGTAGAACAATAGTAGTGCTTGTTGCTGACATTCCTTCTCGAAGTTGGTTTGGTTAACTATATATGTAGAACAATAGTAGTGCTTGTTGCTGACATTCCTTCTTGACGTTGGTTTGGTTAACTATATATGTAGAACAATAGTAGTGCTTGTTGCTGACATTCCTCCTTGTTGCAAGAGAAGTACTTGTATTTGGTAATGCAGGTAAGAAATATTAGGAAGTATTTACAATTAATTGTCAACTGATATAAAATAATCCCTGGTTACAGTTCGTAATGGATGCTCGATAAGACAACTTACTACATTTTTTGAAATATAAACTAAGATAATATGCATTCTTAAGTAGACCTAATTGTTTGTTATGCCTGCCACATTGGCAGCAAAAAAAATTTTAGGCATTGAAATTAAATGCGACTGAAAATTACAGAGCATAGTCAACACTCCCGACTCCCAGAGCTTCTCATTACTTGCGAATGCATGTTTTATATAGGTTAGATTACGTTAGGCAGTGTGTATGTCAAATTAAATATTTCAAAAGAAGCTGTATGAGCTAACTATCAATAAGAGATCGGCTACAATTGACATATACCTAACTCGTTCACAGTTATAGCGATAATCACATACAAAACACCAAAGCATAGTGGCCTGGCTACAATGATATAACGATAATAATATTAGTTTGTTTATGTGGCTTTATTTCTACATTTCCTACATTTAAGTTCTGTACATATAGTTGGTAGCGTGTTAAAAATTATTTTTTCAATTCATCTGAGACTTTTTAAGATTAAAAATCAATACAATTTAAATTTTTACTATCAACATTGAAGCCGGCAGGCAAACAGCCAGCGGCGCTGGAGCCAATAACGGCGGTCACCATGCCAGCGGCGCTGGAGCTCATGACGGCGCTCACCATGCCAGCGGCGCTGGAGCTCATGACGGCGCTCACCATGCAAGCGGCACTGGAGCTCATGACGGCGCTCA
The DNA here is from genome assembly GCA_029891345.1 of Dryococelus australis. Classification (NCBI taxonomy): domain Eukaryota; kingdom Metazoa; phylum Arthropoda; class Insecta; order Phasmatodea; family Phasmatidae; genus Dryococelus; species Dryococelus australis. The sequence goes on along the minus strand of CM057006.1, from coordinate 95,893,657 downwards.
CCATGCCAGCGGCGCTGGAGCTCATGACGGCGCTCACCATGCCAGCTGCGCTGCAGCCCATGACGGCGCTCACCATACCAGTGGCACTGGAGCTCATGACGGCGCTCACCATGCCAGCGGAACTGGAGCTCATGACGGCGCTCACCATTCCAGCGGCACTGGAGCCCATGACGGCGCTCACCATGCCAGCGGCACTGGAGCTCATGACGGCGCTCACCATGCCAGCGGAACTGGAGCTCATGACGGCGCTCACCATGCAAGCGGCGCTGGAGCCAATAACGGCGGTCACCATGCCAGCGGCGCTGGAGCTCATGACGGCGCTCACCATGCCAGCGGCGCTGGAGCTCATGACGGCGCTCACCATGCAAGCGGCACTGGAGCTCATGACGGCGCTCACCATGCCAGCGGCGCTGGAGCTCATGACGGCGCTCACCATGCCAGCTGCGCTGCAGCCCATGACGGCGCTCACCATACCAGCGGCACTGGAGCTCATGACGGCGCTCACCATGCCAGCGGAACTGGAGCTCATGACGGCGCTCACCATTCCAGCGGCACTGGAGCCCATGACGGCGCTCACCATGCCAGCGGCACTGGAGCTCATGACGGCGCTCACCATGCCAGCGGAACTGGAGCTCATGACGGCGCTCACCATGCCAGCGGCACTGGAGCTCATGACGGCGCTCATCATGCAAGCGGCGCTGCAACCCATGACGGCGCTCACCATGCCAGCGGCACTGGAGCCCATGATGGCGCTCAACATGCCAGCGGCACTGCAGCGCATGACGGCGCTCACCATGCAAGCGGCGCTGGAGCCAATAACGGCGGTCACCATGCCAGCGGCGCTGGAGCCCAAGACGGCGCTCACCATGCCAGCGGCACTGGAGCTCATGACGGCGCTCACCATGCCAGCGGAACTGGAGCTCATGACGGCGCTCACCATTCCAGCGGCACTGGAGCCCATGACGGCGCTCACCATGCCAGCGGCACTGGAGCTCATGACGGCGCTCACCATGCCAGCGGAACTGGAGCTCATGACGGCGCTCACCATTCCAGCGGCACTGGAGCCCATGACGGCGCTCACCATGCCAGCGGCACTGGAGCTCATGACGGCGCTCACCATGCCAGCGGCACTGGAGCCCATGATGGCGCTCATCATGCAAGCTGCGCTGCAGCCCATGACGGCGCTCACCATGCCAGCGGCACTGGAGCCCATGACGGTGCTCACCATGCCAGAGGCACTGGAGCTCATGACGGCGCTCACCATGCAAGCGGCGCTGGAGCTCATGACGGCGCTCACCATGCAAGCTGCGCTGTAGCCCATGACGGCGCTCACCATGCCAGCGGCACTGGAGCTCATGACGGCGCTCACCATGCCAGCGGCACTGGAGCTCATGACGGCGCTCACCATGCAAGCGGCGCTGGAGCTCATGACGGCGCTCACCATGCCAGCGGCACTGGAGCCCATGACGGCGCTCACCATGCCAGCGGCGCTGGAGCTCATGACGGCGCTCACCATGCCAGCGGCACTGGAGCTCATGACGGCGCTCACCATTCCAGCGGCACTGGAGCTCATGACGGCGCTCACCATGCAAGCGGCACTGGAGCCAATAACGGCGCTCACCATGCCAGCGGCACTAGAGCCCATGATGGCGCTCACCATGCAAGCGGCACTGGAGCTCATGACGGCGCTCACCATGCCAGCGGCACTGGAGCTAATAACGGCGCTCACCATGCCAGCGGCACTGGAGCCCATGACGGCGCTCACCATGCAAGCGGCGCTGGAGCTCATGACGGCGTTCACCATGCCAGCGGCACTGCAGCCCATGACGGCGCTCACCATGCCAGCGGCACTGGAGCCCATGACGGCGATCACCATGCCAGCGGCACTGGAGCTCATGACGGCGCTCACCATGCCAGCGGCACTGGAGCTCATGACGGCGTTCACCATGCAAGCGGCGCTGGAGCCCATGACGGCACCACCATGCAAGCGGCGCTGGAGCCAATAACGGCGCTCACCATGCCAGCGGCACTGGAGCCCATGACGGCGCTCACCATGAAAGCGGCGCTGGAGCTCATGACGGCGCTCACCATGCCAGCGGCACTGCAGCCCATGACGGCGCTCACCATGCCAGCGGCACTGGAGCTCATGACTGCGCTCACCATGCCAGCGGCACTGGAGCTCATGACGGCGCTCACCATGCCAGCGGCGTTGGAGCTCATGACGTCGCTCATCATGCAAGCCGCGCTGGAGCTTGCCAGCGGCACTGGAGCTCATGACGGCGCTCACCATGCAAGCGGCACTGAGCCATGACGGCGCTCACCATGCAGCGGCACTGGAGCCCATGACGGCGCTCACCATGCAAGCGGCGACTGGAGCTCATGACGGCGCTCACCATGCCAGCGGCACTGGAGCTCATGACGGCGCTCACCATGCAAGCGGCGCTGGAGCCATACGGCGCTCACCATGCCAGCGGCACTGGAGCCATGATCGGCGCTCAACATGCAAGCGGCACTGGAGCTCATGACGGCGCTCACCATGCCAGCGGCATGGAGCTCATGACGGCCTCACCATGCCAGCGGCACTGGACTCATGACGGCGCTCACCATGCCAAGCGGCACTGAGAGCTCATGACGGCGCTCACCATGCCAGCGGCACTGGAGCTCATGACGGCCTCACCATGCAAGCGGCGCTGGAGCCATAACGGCGCTCACCATGCCAGCGGCACTGGAGCCCATGACGGCGCTCACATGCAGCGGCCTGGAGCTCATGTCGGCGTTCACCATGCAAGCGGCGCTGGAGCCATGACGGCGCTCACCATGCCAGCGGCACTGGAGCTCATGACGGCGCTCACCATGCAGCGGCACTGGAGCTCATGACGGCGCTCACCATGCCAGCGGCACTGGAGCCATGACGGCGCTCCACACATGGCAAGCGGCGCTGGAGACAATATGACGGCGCTCACCATGCCAGCGGCACTGGAGCCATAGGCGCTCACCATGCAAGCGGCACTGGAGCTCATGACGGCGCTCACCATGCCAGCGGCACTGGAGCCCATGACGGCGCTCACCATGCAAGCTGCGCATGGCAGCCCATGACGGCGCTCACCATGCCACGGCACTGGAGCTCATGACGGCGCTCACACATGCAGCGGACTGAGCCCATGACGAGCGCTCACCATGCCAGCGGCACTGGAGCTCATGACGGCGCTCACCATGCCAGCGGATGGAGCTCATGACGGCGCTCACCATGCAAGCGGCACTGGAGCTCATGACGGCGCTCACCATGCCAGCGGCGCTGGAGCTCATGACTGCGCTCACCATGCAGCGGCCTGGAGCCCATGACGGCGCTCACCATGCCAGCGGCGCTGGAGCTCATGACGGACCGCCTCACACATAGCAGCGTGCGGCACTGCAGGCTGCCATGACGGCGTTCACATGCAAGCGGCGCTGGAGCATTGACGGCACTCACCATGCCAGCGGCGCTGGAGCCATTACGGCGCTCACATGCCAGCGGCGCTGGAGCTCATGACGGCGCTCACCATGCCAGCGGCACTGGAGCTCATGACGGCGCTCACCATGCAGCCGCTGGAGCCATAACGGCGCTCACCATGCCAGCGGCCTGGAGCCATGACGGCGCTCACCATGCCAGCGGCACTGGAGCTCATGACGGCGCTCACCATGCAAGCGGCGCTGGAGCCATACGGCGCTCACCATGCCAGCGGCATTGCAGCCCATGACGGCGCTCACCATGCCAGCGGCACTGGAGCCCATGACGGCGCTCACCATGCCAGCGGCACTGGAGCTCATGACGGCGCTCACCATGCCAGCGGCACTGGAGCCCATGACGGCGCTCACCATGCAAGCGGCGCTGGAGCCCATGACGGCGCTCACCATGGCAGCGACACTGGAGCTCATGACGGCACTCACCATGCCAGCGGCAATCGAGCTCATGACGGCGCTCACCATGCCAGCGGCACTGGAGCTCATGATGGCGCTCACCATGCCAGCGGCGCTGGAGCTCATGACGGCGCTCACCATGCAGCGGCACTGGAGCTCATGATGGCGCTCACCATGCAAGCGGCACTGGAGCCCATGACGGCGCTCACCATGCAAGCGGCGCTGGAGCTCATGACGGCGCTCACCATGCCAGCGGCACTGCATCCCATGACGACGCTCACCATGGCAGCGGCACTGGACCCATGATGGCGCTCACCATGCCAGCGGCACTGGAGCTCATGATGACGCTCACCATGCAAGCGGCACTGGAGCTCATGACGGCGTTCACCATGCAAGCGGCGCTGGAGCCATGACGGCACTCACCATGCAAGCGGCGCTGGAGCCATAACGGCGCTCATCATGCAAGCGGCACTGGAGCCATGACGGCGCTCACCATGCCAGCGGCCTGGAGCCATGACGGCGCTCATCATGCAGCGGCGCTGCAGCCCATGACGGCGCTCACCATGCCAGCGGCACTGAGCCCATGACGCGCTCACCATGCAGCGGCACTGGAGCCCATGACGGCGCTCACCATGCCACGCGGCACTGGAGCTCATGACGGCGCTCATCATGCAAGCGGCGCTGGAGCTCATGACGGCGCTCACCATGCAGCGGCACTGGAGCTCATGACGGCGCTCACCATGCCAGCGGCACTGGAGCTCATGACGGCGCTCACCATGCAAGCGGCGCTGGAGCTCATGACGGCGCTCACCATGCCAGCGGCACTGGAGCCATGACGGCGCTCACCATGCAAGCGCGCTGGAGCTCATGACGGCGCTCACCATGCCAGCGGCACTGGCGAGTTCATGACTGGCGCTCACCATGCAGCGGCGACTGGAGCTCATGAGGCGCTCACCATGCCAGCGGCACTGGAGCCATGACGGCGCTCACCATGCCAGCGGCACTGGAGCCCATGACGCGCTCACCATGCAGCGGCACTGGAGCCATGATGGCGCTCACCATGCAAGCGGCACTGGAGCTCATGACGGCGCTTCACCATGCAAGCGGCGCTGGAGCCCATGACGGACTCACCATGCAGCGGCGCTGGAGCTCAATGACGGCGCTCCATCATGCAAGCGGCACTGGAGCCCATGACGGCGCTCACCATGCCAGCGGCACTGAGCCCATGACGGCGCTCACCATGCAAGCGGCGCTGAGCCCATGACGGCGCTCACCATGCCAGCGGCACTGGAGCCCATGACGGCACGCATCCATGCAGCGGCGCTGGAGCTCATGACGGCGCTCACCATGAGCCAGCGGCACTGCAGTGAGCTCATGACGGCGCTCACCATGCCAGCGTGCACTGGAGCCATGACGGCGCTCACCATGCCAGCGGCCTGGAGCTCATGACGGCGCTCACCATGCCAGCGGCACTGGAGCTCATGACGGCGCTCACCATGCAAGCGGCCTGGAGCTCATGACGGCGCTCACCATTCCAGCGGCACTGGAGTTCATGATGGCGCTCACCATGCAAGCGGCGCTGGAGCTCATGAAGCCGCTCACCATGCCAGCGGCACTGCAGCCCATGACGGCGCTCACCATGCCAGCGGTACTGGAGCCCATGATAGCGCTCACCATTCCAGCGGCACTGGAGCTCATGATGGCGCTCACCATTAAAGCGGACTGGAGCTCATGACGGCGTTCACCATGCAAGCGGCGCTGGAGCCCATGACGGAACTCACCATGCCAGCGGCGCTGGAGCTAATGACGGCGCTCACCATGCCAGCGGCACTGGAGCTCATGACGGCGCTTACTATGCCAGCGGCACTGTAGCCCATGACGGCGCTCACCATGCAAGCGGCGCTGGAGCTCATGACGGCGCTCACCATGCCAGCGGCACTGGAGCCCATGACGGCACCACTATGCAAGCGGCGCTGGAGCTCATGACGGCGCTCACCATGCCAGCGGCATACCATGCAAGCGGCGCTGGAGCTCATGACGGCGCTCACCATGCAGCGGCACTGGATCATGACGGCGCTCACCATGCAGCGGCACTAACCATGATGGCGCTCCCATGCAGCGGCACTGGAGCTCATGAGCGCTCACCATGCAGCGGCACTGGAGCTCATGACGGCGCTCACATGCAGCGGACTGGAGCCATGAGGCCTCACCATGCAAGCGGCCTGGAGAATGACGGCGCTCACCATCCAGCGGCCTGGAGCTCATGAGGCGCTCACCATGCAAGCGGCCTGGAGCCATACGCGCTCACCATGCAGCGGCCTGAGCCCATGACGGCGCTCACCATGCCAGCGGCGCGGAGCTCATGACGGCGCTCACATGCAAGCGGCCTGGAGCCCATGACGGCGCTCACCATGCAGCGGCCTGGAGCCATGACGGGCTCACCGGTCCACAGCGCTGACATAGCGTCACACACCAGCTCGTCCATGCGCGCAGCTGACGCGCTCCATGCAGCGGCTGCCTGACGCTCCTCACGCTACATGCGACCAGCGCGAGCTCATGAGCGCTCACATGCAGGGCATGCTCGACGCGTCACATCAGCGGCCGACCACGCCCACACGCGGCTGACACGGCCTCACATCACGCACGAGCAGCGCTCACTGCACGCTAGCGACGGCCTGCACGCGCCAGACCACATGCGCGCCTCTTAGCGCTCACCATCACGCCGCAGCGCTCACCAGCGCGCCTGGCCATGACGGCGTCACATGACGCTGGCATACGCCTCACCTGCGCTGCAGCCTCATCAGGTAGCTCTGAGGCCCCCTGCCTGGACATACGGCCACATGCCCTGAGCTGAGCGCTCACAGCGGCCGGCATACCCCACCACGGCGAGCCCATCCCCATGGCACAGCGGCATGGACCAGAGGTCACATGCCAGCGCACTGACCATGAGGCTCACCATGCCAGCGGCACTGACCAGAGGCGCTACTGCAGCGCCTGGACCTAGCGTCACCAGACGCTGAGCCATGACGGCGTCACCACAGCGCCTGGACCATGACGGCCCACCATGCAGCGCCTGAGATACGCTCACCATGCAGCGGCCGGCTCATGAGCGCTCACATGCGCGCTGGACCATACGGCGCACATCAACGCCTGGAGCCATGAGCGCTCACCATGCAGCGGCCGGACTCATACGGGCTCACGCAGCGCCTGGCCAGAGGCGTACCTGCAGCGGCACTGGACCATGAGGCTCACCATGCACGCATGAGCCATGAGGCGCTCACCATCAGCGCACTGGAGCTATACGGCGCTACATGAGCGGCCGAGCATACGGCCTCACCATGCCAGCGGCTGGAGCCGAGGCGCTCACCATGCAGCGGCATGACCATGACGGCCCACCATGCAGCGGCACTGAGCCATGACGGCGCTCACCATGCCAGCGGCACTGGAGCTCATGACGGCGCTCACCATGCCAGCGGCACTGGAGCCATGACGGCGCTCACCATGCAGCGGCCTGGAGCTCATGACGCGCTCACCATGCCAGCGGCCGGGCCATGACGGCGCTCACATCAGCGGCGCGAGCTCATGACGGCGCTCACCATGCAAGCGGCTGGAGCTCATGACGGCCTCACATGCCAGCGCCTGGAGCCATGACGGCGCTCACCATGCCAGCGGCACTGGAGCTCATGACGGCGCTCACCATGCAGCGCCGCTGGAGCCATGACGGCGCTCACATGCCAGCGGCGCTGGAGCCATGACGGCGCTCACCATCCAGCGGCCTGGAGCTCATGACGGCGCTCACCATGCCAGCGGCCTGGAGCTCATGACGGCGCTCACATGCAAGCGGCGCTGGAGCTCATGAGCGCTCACCATGCCAGCGGCCTGGCCATGACGGCGCTCACATGCCAGCGGCGCTGGAGCTCATGACGCGCTCACCATGCAGCGCCCTGGAGCTCATGCGGCGCTCACATCCAGCGGCATGGACCATGACGCCTCACCATGCCAGCGGCACTGGAGCTCATGACGGCGCTCACAGCCAGCGCCGAGCCATGACGGCGCTCACCATGCCAGCGGCTGAGCCCATGCGCGCTCCCATGCACGCACGGAGCCATGAGGCGCCACGCGCGCGGCCATGACGGCCCACATGCACGGCCTGGACTCATGACGGCGCTCACATGCAGGCCTGGAGCATGAGGCTCACATGCGCCGGACGCCATGCGCGGCGCCATGAGGCTACATGAAGCGCTGACCATCGGCCTCACCAGGCCGTCACGGCTCAGCAGCGCCTCTCATGCGGCGCTCACAGCGCGCTCCATGGCCTACCTGCGCGACTGGAGCCATGACGGCCCAGCAAGCGGCGCGGAGCCATACGGCGTCACCATCAGGCAGGACCCAGACGGCCATGCAAGGCGCTGGAGCATGGCGCTCACCATGCAGCGGCACTGACCCATGACGCGCCATGCAGCGGCTGGCATGAGGCGTCACCAGCGGCGGACTCATGAGACGCACCAGCAGCGGCAGGACCATGACGCGTACCATGCAGCGGCCTGACGACCACCAGCAAGCGGCCTGGAGATAACGGCTACCCGGCGCTGGAGCATGAGGCCTCACCATGCAAGCGGCGCTGGCATAACGGCGCCCATGCAGGCCTGACATGAGCGCAGCGCCGCCCATGAGAGCCAGCGGCCTCAAGCGGCCACATGCGCGCACACCAGGCCCTAGGCTGCATGCGGCCTCAGCGGACTGACGACGCCCAGCGACGGCGCCTGCCAGACGGACTCTGACGCGCTCATTCCGGGCGTCCATGCGGCGCACCGCACGGGGCCATGCGGCGCTCACCATCCAGCGGCGAGCCATGCGGCGCTCACCATCCAGCGGCAGGTAGGGCTCACCATGCCAGCGCACTGGACTCATGACGCCACATGCAAGCGGACTGAGCTCATGCGGCGTCACCAGCGCGGCTGCGGCCCATGCCGGCGCTCAGAGCCATGCGGCGCTCACATGCAGCGGCGCGAGCTCTACGGCGCTCACCGGCCGGATCAGCGGCGCTCACCACATCAAGCGGCCTGGAGCTCAGACGCTCACCAGCCAGCGGCCTGGAGCTCATGACGGCGCTCACCATGCCAGCGCGCTGGAGCCATGCGCGCCACCATGCCAGCGGCACTGGGCCATGCGGGCTCACCATCAGCGGCGGCGGAGCTATGAGGGCTCATGACGGCGCTCACCATGCCAGCGGCACTGGAGCTCATGACGGCGCTCACCATGCAAGCGGCGCTGGAGCCAATAACGGCGCTCACCATGCCAGCGGCACTGGAGCCCATGATGGCGCTCACCATGCAAGCGGCACTGGAGCTCATGACGACGCTCACCATGCCAGCGGCACTGGAGCTCATGACGGCGCTCACCATGCCAGCGGCACTGTATCTCATGACGGCGCTCACCATGCCAGCGGCACTGGAGCCCATGACGGCGCTCACCATGCCAGCGGCACTGGAGCTCATGACGGCGCTCACCATGCCAGCGGAGCTGGAGCTCATGACGGCGCTCACCATGCCAGCGGCACTAGAGCCCATGACGGCGCTCACCATGCCAGAGGCACTGGAGCCCATGACGGTGCTCACCATGCCAGAGGCACTGGAGCCTCATGACGGCGCTCACCATGCAAGCGGCGCTGGAGCTCATGACGGCGCTCACCATGCAAGCTGCGCTGTAGCCCATGACGGCGCTCACCATGCCAGCGGCACTGCATCCCATGACGACGCTCACCATGGCAGCGGCACTGGACCCCATGATGGCGCTCACCATTCCAGCGGCACTGGAGCCCATGACGGCGATCACCATGCCAGCGGCACTGGAGCTGATTACGGCGCTCACCATTCCATCGGCACTGGAGCTCATGACGGCGCTCACCATGCCAGCGGCGCTGGAACTCATGACGGCGCTCACGATGCAAGCTGCGCTGCAGCCCATGAAGGCGCTACCATGCCAGCGGCACTGGAGCCCATGATGGCGCTCACCATGCCATCGGCACTGGAGCTCATGATGGCGCTCATCATGCAAGCGGCGCTGAGCTCATGTCGGCGCTCACCATTCCAGCGGCACTGGAGTTAATGACGGCGCTCACCATGCCTGCGGCGCTGGAGCTCATGACGGCGCTCACCATGCAAGCGGCGCTGGAGCCAATAACGGCGCTCACCATGCCAGCGGCGCTGGAGCCCATGACGGCGCTCACCATGCCAGCGGCACTGGAGCTGATGACGGCGCTCACCATGCCAGCGGCACTGGAGCCCATGACGGCGCTCACCATGAAAGCGGCACTGGAGCTCATGACGGTGCTCACCATGCCAGCGGCACTTGAGCCCATGACGGCGCTCACCATGCCAGCGGCACTGGAGCTCATGACGGCGCTCACCACGCCAGCGGCACTGTAGCCCATGACGGCGCTCACCATGCCAGCGGCACTGGAGCTCATAACGGCGCTCACCATGCCAGCGGCACTGGAGCCCATGATGGCGCTCACCATGCAAGCGGCACTGGAGCTCATGACGGCGCTCACCATTCCAGCGGCACTGGAGCACATGACGGCTCTCACCATGCCAGCGGCACTTGAGCTCATGATGGCGCTCACCATGCAATCGGCACTGGAGCCCATGACTGCGCTCACCATGCCAGCGGCACTGGAGCCCATGACGGCGCTCACCATGCCAGCGGCACTGAAGCTCATGACGGCGTTCACCATGCAAGCGGCGCTGGAGCTCATGACGGCGCTCACCATGCAAGCGGAACTGGAGCTCATGACGGCGCTCACCATGTCAGCGGCGCTGGAGCTCATGACGTCGCTCACCATGCAAGCTGCGCTGCAGCCCATGACGGCGCTCACCATGCCAGCGGCACTGGAGCCCATGACGGCGCTCACCATGCCAGCGGCACAGGAGCTCATGACGGCGCTCACCATGCCAGTGGCACTGGATCTCATGACGGCGCTCATCATGCAAGCGGCGCTGCATGCCCATGACGGCGCTCACCATGCCAGGGGCACTGGAGCCCATGACGGCGCTCACCATGCCGGCGGCACTGGAGCTCATGACGGCTCTCACCATTCAAGTGGCGCTGGAGCTCATGACGGCGCTCAACATGCCAGCATCACTGGAGCCCATGATGGCGCTCACCATGCAAGCGGCGCTGGAGCTCATGACGGCGCTCACCATGCCAGCGGCACTGGAGCCCATGATGGCGCTCACCATGCAAGCGGCGCTGGAGCTCATGACGGCGCTCACCATTCCAACGGCACTGCACCCCAAGACGGCGCTCACCATGCCAGCGGCACTGGAGCTCATGACGGCGCTCACCATGCCAGTGGCACTGGATCTCATGACGGCGCTCACCATGCAAGCGGCACTGGAGCTCATGACGGCGCTCACCATGCCAGCGGCACTGGAGCTCATGACGGTGCTCATCATGCAAGCGGTACTGGAGCCCATGACGGCGCTCACCATGCCAGCGGCATTGGAGCTCATGACGGCGCTCACCATGTCAGCGGCGCTGTAGCTCATTACGGCGCTCACCATGCAAGCTGCGCTGCAGCCCATGACGGCGCTCACCATGCCAGCGGCACTGGAGCCCATGACGGCGCTCACCATGCCAGCGGCACTGGAGCTCATGACGGCGCTCACCATGCAAGCTGCGCTGCAGCCCATGACGGCGCTCACCATGCCAGCGGCACTGGAGCCCATGACGGCGCTCACCATGCCAGCGGCACTGGAGCTCATGACGGCGCTCACCATGCCAGCGGCACTGGAGCTCATGACGGCGCTCATCATGCAAGCGGCGCTGGAGCTCATGACGGCGCTCACCATTCCAGCGGCAATGGAGCTCATGACGGCGCTCACCATGCCAGCGGCGCTTGAGCTCATGACGGCGCTCACCATGCAAGCTGCGCTGCAGCCCATGACGGCGCTCACCATGCCAGCGGCACTGGAGCCCATGACGGCGCTCACCATGCCAGCGGCACTGGAGCTCATGACGGCGCTCACCATGCCAGCGGCACTGGAGCCCATGACGGCGCTCACCATGCCAGCGGCACTGGAGCTCATGACGGCTCTCACCATGCCAGCGGCACAGGAGCTCATGATGGCGCTCACCATGCAATCGGCACTGGAGCCCATGACTGCGCTCATCATGCCAGCGGCACTGGAGCCCATGACGGCGCTCACCATGCCAGCGGCACTGGAGCCCATGATGGCGCTCACCATGCAAGCGGCGCTGGAGCTCATGACGGCGCTCACCATGTCAACGGCACTGCACCCCATGACGGCGCTCACCATGCCAGCGGCACTGTATCTCATGACGGCGCTCACCATGCCAGCGGAGCTGGAGCTCATGACGGCGCTCACCATGCCAGCTTCACTAGAGCCCATGACGACGCTCACCATGCCAGCGGCACTGGAGCTCATGACGGCGCTCACCATGCCAGCGGCACTGGAGCTCATGACGGCGCTCATCATGCAAGCGGCGCTGGAGCTCATGACGGCGCTCACCATGCCAGCGGCACTGTATCTCATGACGGCGCTCACCATGCAAGCGGCACTGGAGCTCATGTCGGCGCTCACAATGCCAGCGGCGCTTGAGCTCATGACGGCGCTCATCATGCAAGCTGCGCTGCAGCCCATGACGGCGCTCACCATGCCAGCGGCACTGGAGCCCGTGACGGCGCTCACCATTCAAGCGGCGCTGGAGCTCATGACGGCGCTCACCATGCAAGCTGCGCTGCAGCCCATGACGGCGCTCACCATGCCAGCGGCACTGGAGCCCATGACGGCGCTCACCATGCCAGCGGCACTGGAGCTCATGACGGCTCTCACCATGCCAGCGGCACTGGAGCTCATGATGGCGCTCACCATGCAATCGGCACTGGAGCCCATGACTGCGCTCACCATGCCAGCGGCACTGGAGCTCATGTCGGCGCTCACAATGCCAGCGGCGCTTGAGCCCATGACGGCACTCACCATGCAAGCGGCGCTGGAGCCAATAACGGCGCTCACCATGCCAGCGGCGCTGGAGCTCATGACGGCGCTCACCATGCCAGCGGAACTGGAGCTCATGACGGCGCTCACCATGCCAGCGGCACTGGAGCCCATGATGGGCTCACCATGCAAGCGGCGCTGGAGCTCATGACGGCGCTCACCATGCCAACGGCACTGGAGCTCATGACGGCGCTCACCATGTCAGCGGCACTGGAGCCCATGACGGCGCTCACCATGCAAGCGGCGCTGGAGCTCATGACGGCGCTCACCATGCCAGCGGCACTGCAGCCCATGACGGCGCTCACCATGCCAGCGGCACTGGAGCCCATGACGGCGCTCACCATGCCAGCGGTACTGGAGCTCATGACGGCGCTCACCATGCCAGCGGAACTGGAGCTCATGACGGCGCTCACCATGCCAGTGGCACTGGATCTCATGACGGCGCTCATCATTCAAGCGGCGCTGGAGTTCATGACGGCGCTCACCATGCAAGCGGCGCTGGAGCCCTTGACGGCGCTCACCATGCAAGCGGCACTGGATCCCATGACGGCGCTCACCATGCCAGCGGCACTGGAGCCCATGACGGCGCTCACCATGCCAGCGGCACTGGAGCCCATGATGGCGCTCACCATGCCAGCGGCACTGGAGCCCATGACGGCGCTCACCATGCAAGTGTCATGTGTACATGCACATGCACAAAGAGGCTCAAATCTGAACTTTCCTAACGGAATATTATTTTTGCAGTGTAAAATGTGTCTTGTTATTTTATTTTCAGGGTTTGAAATACCTTAAAATGTTTTAAAGTGTTTGTTGTCAATTTGAGAACGTTTAGTTGTGAATTTAAAGTGCGCGCTGCACGGATATTAAGAACAGTAATATTCCGGCATGAACGCCGTCACAAAGAGACTAAAATAATACAGAAAATAAACAAGAAAATTCTAAAATTAAAACAATATTTAAATTATTAGTGATACTTTTATTTTTCAAAAATAAAATATTTAACTCGGCGTGCATAGCACTTCCGTTTATGCGAACCCCGTAGGCATCCATGGTAGGTCCGTGCGACGCTTTCCTCTATGCAGTCTGGCTAGGACAGCTGGCGAGGTAAGACGCTCTCTCCTACGCACTACAAATTTTGAGACTGATGTAGATTTCAATAGCGCTTTTAGTATATCGGTTAACCTTTGCTAGCGTACGTTTTACCAGACATTTCCCCAGCATTATGCTTCCGCTTAACTAATTTATTTCGCCCTTGTGGCATTTTTCAACTTAATTTTGGAGGAGGAGAAAGATGTCGGAGAGGTCGTGCGACCCACGGAACTTGAATCAGGCGCCATCCGCTTCTGCTAAATGCGTGCCATCGTAATTTCTGTATTATTGCTGCACGCATTTCTAACGGCTTTGTTTTCATGTTTGTATTTAAGGGTATTTTTCATGTTTGAATATTTTACCGCAACATCACTAACAACCACGTGGTTATTCGACGCCAAGTCTATGTCTGCGCCATTATTGCGTTTTGTGAGCTTATTTGCGTAATAGCATGTGTGCAATATTTTATTCAGGGTTATGTTAAATTTTGTCAGGGTTCCGTGTAATTTCCACATAAATGGATGCTTTTGTTTTTGACTACGTGGTCACTTTAATATTTGATTTTTATGCCATCAGACATGATGGCCTCTAACCATTTAATTCGTAAAGAGAATAATTTTCTCAACAAGAATAATAATTTGTCAGAAATTAATTTGCCGTTTCCACGAAGAAATATTGTAATTTTACCTACACCACGTGGTCCAGCGACATCCGCGCCATCTAAGCTTGTGTTCACGCAGGTGCGTGTTTATTGTGAATACTCATCTCACACCCCACCATCTTGTAAGGGTATTTATGTATTTTGTGTACAGAGGCATTACTTCCGTCCTAGCCTGCTCTGTGTATATGCCGTCACCACACTACCCACGTGCTGGAGGGCGAGCCCAGACGAGTTTGCGTTAGTGATGTCAAGTAATGACACGTGTTAATGTATCATCAGTGCTTCATTTTGTAATTCGCAGTGTCCTATCCTCAGGGAAAAATCGTCAGTCCACCCTAGCGGCTGTCGAATATCTTCCATTGTCAAGATTGTGTTTTCATACACCATGGTGAGATCAATCATCTAGGCGTGCGCTAGAGTAATTGCGAGCTGGGGTGCACCCAAGCGGAGTTAGCTAGACACGACCCTGTTGTATCATTACATTTCATGGCACGTGATATGTACGCACGGTATAAATATAACAAGTCTCACAACGACTCATTCTTTTATTTTGTATTGAAAGTGTCCTTGCCACCTGTGTTTTTCAAGTGTTAAAAATCTTTAGTATCGAAGTTTAGTATTGCAAAAGTGTATAGTGAGCACGCTCGGATGAGACGGGCACACAGAACCCACAGCATCACTAAGGATCATGAGTCTCAACAGTGCAGTGATTGGGAAGCACAGCTGGCACCCATATTATCAGTAAGTAATTTGTGTCATCGTATCTCTCGTGTCTCATCCGACGGCGTCAACATTAGCTGAAAGCATTACAAAACTTCCGTGGTTGCCATTATCAAGAAATAAACAAAAGAAACTATCTTCCCAAAGAATGAAGTCAAAATGGACACTTTCTTGATTTTTAAATATATTTTTTAATTTGATAATGTAATATATGTGTCATGATAGATTTTACATCTTAGTAATTAAGTTTTATATTTATATGTAATTTATTACGTGTGTCGGTCGTACACTTGATAAAATAACTTACCTGTTAAGTATTACTTTTATAATTTGTCCCTTGCATTATTATTTTGCTGTCAGTTGTGGATATGTATTGGTTTTACATTAATAATAAGACATTAATTTCAGCTTTGTGTGCGCATGCATAAACTATTTTTTGTGGGTATAGTAATTTTCTTTAAATACTTTTCTCATTTAAGTTTTCAGTTTTACAGCAGTCATTGCAATGAAGGAACCACGACAATGATGAGAGCAAAAATTGGTTTCTCGAGGTCTGGGTGTTTGACAAAAACGAAATTCTGCACCCATTTGGGCCACGAGAGACGCTGGAAATATAGCCATACTGGATCATTATTTCACTTAGCTATAAATAATATAAATTATTTTTAGAATTATTTTGTGTCATTACAAAGGAAGTTACAAGCTTGGCATACACTTCTCTCACCATTTCAGTTCACAGTATAAATATTCAGTCCTTTTTTAAAGGGGGAGAGAGTGGTCTCAGAAGGGTATGAACACAGAGTAACTGTGTCAGGAAAAATATGTACATATACATACACACACATGCATTTGTTTTTATGTTTACATTTTTAGTGTAAATTAATTAATTTTTTAAATATGTAATACATCTCTGTAAATTTGTGTCTATTTATAAAGGTGCATATAAAACTATCTTTATAATGTGCATATACATACACATATTATATTTGACTTTTTATATACTACATATTTTTATATACTGGGGCATTAGAGCAGTTACATCAAGTTTATTAGAGCCATCTACTTCTCTGCAGTCATGTACTCTTTGCTCGGTCCAGATCCCCTAGTCCTTCGTCCAGGTTTGCCTTTCTCCTTTCCTCTTTGTGCTTCACTATTTCTTTGATTGGTTGTGGTAATATATTTCCGGCCTTGCATGGCCTCGCTGTCAACTTTATGCGCTTCTTACGACTGCTACGTTACACTGCTACCTTATGCCTACAAGATCTATGTATTCTACTTATGGCTTAGTTGCAATTCACTTCAGTCAGCTAAGGTCAAACACAGCAACTATGTTTTCTAGCTGATGTTTTACTAGTCACACTACAGAGTGATGGAGCACTTATAAAACTGTGAGTTGTGGGGAACTTAAAGTTTGCGGTAGAGTTTTTAATGTTTGGTAATTTGTGTGACAAGTGGTGTTGTACCTTGGGTGCGCAGTAGTGCTAGTTTATTTCAAAATCTGGTTTTGGCTGCCCTTCCAAATTATGTTTCGGTTTATCTACGATGTCGCGTTACTTTTCCTTTTTTTAACGTGTCGTGTTATACCTGGTTCGGTGCACAGGTTTAATTAATGTTTGCTATTTCACTGTTTCCACGACTTCGGCGCTAGGGGGTTAATTTTTTTCGTTCGTTTTGTAAAGTTTTTGACAGTCGAAGCTATGACGTGACCCAAATGGTTATACATATTACATATTTTTAATATGTTTTGTTATTGTAAATTTTACATGTTTTATATATATTATACATGTTACATGTTTTTAATATAATATGTTTATACAAATACATACATTTACAAACTTAATGGGTATTGTGTACAACAATTATTATGTAATTAGTTATAGTCTGTTTGATATAACTTCAAGTAATTTTGACAGTTCTCGAAAAGAAGTGCTGCCACGATGTATCCCTCCATCACAGCTGTCCTGTCGGTGAGGAAACCAGTCTTTATAAACAAACTACGGATCTAATGGCAAGCATTGAAAGACTAACAACTTCTGTCCAGTAATTAGACTTCTGTAGCTGGTTGCCACTCCCAAATGTTTTATTATATCACATAATATAGTAATTAGGGTTCTCTTTTATTTTATTGGTCGGGTGGGGAACTATAGTTTTACGTCTTTCAGGAGAACATTTTTTGTCGTTCTTCTTATAAGAGCGTGGCGCTAGGAATTTGCATTGTTTTGATTATGCATTGGAAAATTTTGTTTGTGCGGAAATAGCAATCAATTTATTATAACTCAAAAGTTTTAACTTCATCGACAGAAGTAAATCCTATAAATGTGTATCTGTTCGTATCGATGCAAGAAATGCTCAACATATAAACATCATTGCATTTGTTATATAACTAAATACTCTACAAAGGCGCTTATTTAGGCCACGTACATTTAGAAACCTCTCATAAGGACAAAATGTAATAAATACGTAGCAGTTAATATCGATATGTGAAATGCACATTGTTAACATGTTAAGCAAATTTAACTTCTACGTAAAAATCGTTAGAGTTTCAATAAAATTAAAGTCCAAATACATTAAAAATATTCTAACAACAATTTAAGAAAACATTATTCACAAAACAAACAAACTTACTGTTCACTACGTAATTCCTGAACACGTGACGAACTTGGATGATTAATCACGTGCCGGCTACTGATACGAAACAATCTATTTGCTGGCTTATACAATTAACAAAACACTTGAACTATTTTTGAAACCAACAAATTCACACTTCATAACGAAAACAATTTTTCGCTTCCGCTTCGCGATGGGCACAAAAAATGGCGGACCACAGCACATAACAAACCATTTTACAAAGCGGCATACACGTGTCGATAATTCATTTCACTGAGGAGACTGTTCGAAAAAGGCACCTACGACGAACTATACCTTATGAAATACGTAAATACAAAATTAATTAACTACATATATAATATTCCGGCATCATAAGAACGGAATTCTCGCATATTTCTAAATTATGACGAAAGAGAGTACATTGGCAACAACGGCTTTTCACCGGACGGCTGGAGACCATAGACAATAACAGACTCAACGAAGATTGATGGAAGCCTTTCACATAACCGTGATGTTCGCATGCTCTACCATAATATTTCTAAATATTTTAAAGCCCTTGCTCAATAGCTTAGAAAAATTGCGCATTAGTCTATAAGCGTAATTTTAATAATAATTGTTGTGATTATCATTAACTTTCTACATTATAATTTTTAATTCCTAGTCTATTTTTTTTCAGAATCATCGCCAAGAGCGCCAACATTATAACACGCATCCTGCAAGAACCATCAGCTGGCACAGAATGGGGGCGTTTACTGTTTACATGCTGTGTTGGTTTGTGACGTCTGCCAAATTTGATGGAAGTCATATGAAAGAAATGCTCATCACTTAGTGTCCAAAACATTTAACCAGTCCTGAAATGTAAACATTGATTTTAACATGTTGTAATCACATGGCAGTCACATGGCAATGTTTGTTTACATGTGGCGGAAGGATACATAATGGGCAAGAAAGTAGAACTTAAGCAGGTCCTTCAAAAGTGCTCATTTACCATGAACAACATATACTAACTTTACTAAGTGCACACAAGTCAGTGTGGCCGTTAAACATATGTAAGTAGGGTAATTGACATTTGTCAAGGGTTGAATTCAAAATTGCTTGCTTTACAGAGAACACTGTATAACTATCCAGCTGGCATTGAGCATGTTTTTGCAATTGGTTTCGTTATTGACATGAAAAAGTAATCCAGTTTTGCTTAATCAATCAATACTGTATTTTTGTCATTTTATCTCTAGTGCATCTCGATAAGCATAACTCTATAGCATATATTAATAGTCTTTGTTTTAGAAATTATTCTATAGTTCAATAAATAAGACGGTAAAAAGTATTCTGAAATGTAAGGTAGTTTTAATAAACATTTACAAACCAGCTACCAAACAATATCAAGGGCCTAACGAGCAGTTCCACATTCAAGAAACATTCAAATAGCCTTCTTGTTCTCTGTTGCAGTATCATCTCAAAACTGAAATTCTAAGGAGCATATATATATATATATATATATATATTCTCATACTGAATTAACAGTAAAATATTTTGAGAAATAATTGTTATGTGATTAGGGATCTCCAGCTGACTATCGTCCTATGTACAAGTATTTCGTTCGTGTGCGGTGCACAAAAAATTGAAACGATCGTAGATGTAGGTTGGTGCACCAGATCTAAGTATTTTATGACATCCAATAAGAGCGTAAAGTGTGCGCCGATTTTCCAGCTCGAGAAAAAATATTACCGCATAGAAGAAATTGAAATGGACCCGTTATTTGTGGTTACATACATAAGGCACGTGGGCATTTTGCATTCGCTGTAATTTCCTAGCAGACGTCTCACATATATAATTACACACGGCATCGAAGTCGTCAAAAAAAGGCAATATTAATGTTTTTACAAACATGATTATATATTATATATGTATAATTAGACATATTATTATTGCAACTTTCAGAAAGCACTCAGCTTTAAAGGAGATTCATGTGAGATGTTGTGATCTCTTTCTCAGTAAAACTGTTTTAATATATGTCATATCCTTTGATAACAAGATTAACCGTGCAAATATTTTATAAATTATTGAGTAAAAGAAGTTTACTAAATTCGTAAATATGTTAAATATTTATATGAATAATATATTGTATAGTTACATATTACAATTGAATTTTGGTTAAAGTAATTCGTTAGAAAATTTTTGTCTGCATGTATATTTTTCGCATTCGTATAATATATAGAGTACAACAGTTCTCTCTCCTCTCTCTCTCTCTCTCTCTCTCTCTCTCTCTCTCTCTCTCTCTCTCTCTCTCTCTCTTTCTCTCCCCCTCTGTCAGTTTTTGGTTCCCCATGTTGTGTTAGTTACGGAAATTAAGGTTTTCTAAATCTGAAGCGGGTATATAATAAATGAATTATGCTAATCCTTTTCCTTAATTTTAGTTTTTGTTTGCGCATCATTACCTTAATATATAATTTGTTTAATAATATGATAATAAATCATATTGTATGCTGCGGTTTCCCTATAACTGGTCTGCCTCACCACAACACATGGCTTGACCCGTGACGTCAGCCCACACTGCATGCTGGGAGTAAACAACTACTTTGCACAGAATTAGTTCTTCGGCTATAAGTTCCCATGTATCGGCACATTTGTAAAACGGTCAATAATCCGCGAGACCTAATTCCTACG
The DNA here is from genome assembly GCA_029891345.1 of Dryococelus australis. Lineage (NCBI taxonomy): Eukaryota > Metazoa > Arthropoda > Insecta > Phasmatodea > Phasmatidae > Dryococelus > Dryococelus australis. Next base: position 95,872,999 of record CM057006.1, on the reverse strand, counting down.
ACAAAACGAATCGTTTAGTGAATGTTGATATTGGTACACTGATGACATGATATTCTCGATAACGCTAGCGTAGGACGGTATCCAGTATTGCCCCCTGGTAATCGGCATGATATTCTCGATAACGCTAGCGTAGGAAGGTATCCAGTATTGCCCCCTGGTAATCGGCATGATATTCTCGATAACGCTAGCGTAGGAAGGTATCCAGTATTGCCCCCTGGTAATCGGCATGATATTCTCGATAACGCTAGCGTAGGACGGTATCCAGTATTGCCCCTAGGTAATCGGCATGATATTCTCGATAACGCTAGCGTAGGACGGTATCCAGTATTGCCCCCCGGTAATCGGCATGATATTCTCGATAACGCTAGCGTAGGAAGGTATCCAGTATTGCCCCCTGGTAATCGGCATGATATTCTCGATAACGCTAGCATAGGACGGTATCTAGTATTGCACCCTGGTAATCGGCATGATATTCTCGATAACGCTAGCGTAGGACGGTATCCAGTATTGCCCCCTGGTAATCGGCATGATATTCTCGATAACGCTAGCGTAGGACGGTATCCAGTATTGCACCCTGGTAATCGGCATGATATTCTCGATAACGCTAGCGTAGGACGGTATCCAGTATTGCCCCCTGGTAATCGGCATGATATTCTCGATAACGCTAGCGTAGGATGGTATCCAGTATTGCCCCCTGGTAATCGGCATGATATTCTCGATAAGGCTAGCGTAGGACGGTATCCAGTATTGCCCCCCGGTAATCGGCATGATATTCTCGGTAACGCTAGCGTAGGACGGTATCCAGTATTGCCCCCCGGTAATCGGCATGATATTCTCGATTACGCTAGCGTAGGACGGTATCCAGTATTGCCCCCCGGTAATCGGCATGATATTCTCGATAATGCTAGCGTAGGAAGGTATCCAGTATTGCCCCCTGGTTTTCGGCATGATATTCTCGATAACGATAGCATAGGACGGTATCCAGTATTGCCCCCTGGTAAACGGCATGATATTCTCGATAACGCTAGCGTAGGACGGTATCCAGTATTGCCCCCCGGTAATCGGCATGATATTCTCGATAACGCTAGCGTAGGACGGTATCCAGTATTACCCCCTGGTTTTCGGCATGATATTCTCGATAACGCTAGCATAGGACGGTATCCAGTATTGCCCCCTGGTAATCGGCATGATATTCTCGATAACGCTAGCGTAGGATGGTATCCAGTATTGCCCCCCGGTAATCGGCATGATATTCTCGATAACGCTAGCGTAGGACGGTATCCAGTATTGCCCCCTGGTAATCGGCATGATATTCTCGATAACGATAGCGTAGGACGGTATCCAGTATTGCCCCCTGGTAATCGGCATGATATTCTCGATAACGCTAGCGTAGGACGGTATCCAGTATTGCCCCCTGGTAATCGGCATGATATTCTCGATAACGCTAGCGTAGGACGGTATCCAGTATTGCCCCCCGGTAATCGGCATGATATTCTCGATAACGCTAGCGTAGGACGGTATCCATATTGCCCCCTGGTAATCGGCATGATATTCTCGATAACGCTAGCGTAGGACGGTATCCAGTATTGCCCCCGGTAATCGCATGATATTCTCGATAACGCTAGCGTAGGACGTATCCAGTATTGCCCCCGGTAATCGGCATGATATTCTCGATAACGCTAGCGTAGGACGGTATCCAGTATTGCCCCCGGTAATCGGCATGATATTCTCGATAACGCTAGCGTAGGACGGTATCCAGTATTGCCCCCGGTAATCGGCATGATATTCTCGATAACGCTAGCGTAGGACGGTATCCAGTATTGCCCCCGTAATCGCATGATATTCTCGATAACGCTAGTAGGACGGTATCCAGTATTGCCCCCCGTAATCGGCATGATATTCTCGATAACGCTAGCGTAGGACGGTATCCAGTATTGCCCCGGTAATCGGCATGATATTCTCGATAACGCTAGCGTAGGACGGTATCCAGTATTGCCCCCTAATCGGCATGATATTCTCGATAACGCTAGCGTAGGACGGTATCCAGTATTGCCCCCGGTAATCGGCATGATATTCTCGATAACGCTAGCGTAGGACGGTATCATATTGCCCCCTGGTAATCGGCATGATATTCTCGATAACGCTAGCGTAGGACGGTTCCAGTATTGCCCCCGGTAATCGGCATGATATTCTCGATAACGCTAGGTAGACGGTATCCAGTATTGCCCCCGTAATCGGCATGATATTCTCGATAACGCTAGCGTAGGACGGTATCCAGTATTGCCCCGGTAATCGGCATGATATCTCGATAACGCTAGCGTAGACGGTATCCAGTATTGCCCCCGGTAATCGGCATGATATTCTCGATACGCTAGCGTAGGACAGTATCCAGTATTGCCCCCGGTAATCGGCATGATATTCTCGATAACGCTAGCGTAGGAGGTATCCAGTATTGCCCCGGTAATCGGCATGATATTCTCGATAACGCTAGCGTAGGAGGTATCCAGTATTGCCCCCGGTAATCGGCATGATATTCTCGATAACGCTAGCGTAGGACGGTATCCATATTGCCCCGGTAATCGCATGATATTCTCGATAACGCTAGCGTAGGACGGTTTCCAGTATTGCCCCCGGTAATCGGCATGATATTCTCGATTAACGCTAGCGTAGGACGGTATCCAGTATTGCCCCCCGGTAATCGGCATGATATTCTCGATAACGCTAGAGGACGGTATCAATGCCCCGTAATCGCATGAATCCGATAACGCTAGCGTGAGGTCCAGTATTGCCCCCTGGTAATCGGCATGATATTCTCGATAACGCTAGCGTAGGACGGTATCCAGTATTGCCCCCTGGTAATCGGCATGATATTCTCGATTAACGCTAGCGTAGGCATATCCAGTATTGCCCCCCGGTAATCGGCATGATATTCTCGATAACGCTAGCGTAGGACGGTATCCAGTATTGCCCCCCGGTAATCGGCATGATATTCTCGATAACGCTAGCGTAGGACGGTATCCAGTATTGCCCCCCGGTAATCGGCATGATATTCTCGATAACGCTAGCGTAGGACGGTATCAGTATTGCCCCCCTGGTAATCGGCATGATATTCTCGATAACGCTAGCGTAGGACGGTATCCAGTATTGCCCCCGGTAATCGGCATGATATTCTCGATAACGCTAGCGTAGGACGGTATCCAGTATTGCCCCCCGGTAATCGGCATGATATTCTCGATAACGCTAGCGTAGGACGGTATCCAGTATTGCCCCTGGTAATCGGCATGATATTCTCGATAACGCTAGCGTAGGACGGTATCCAGTATTGCCCCCGGTAATCGGCATGATATTCTCGATAACGCTAGCGTAGGACGGTATCCAGTATTGCCCCCCGGTAATCGGCATGATATTCTCGATAACGCTAGCGTAGGACGGTATCCAGTATTGCCCCCTGGTAATCGGCATGATATTCTCGATAACGCTAGCGTAGGACGTATCCAGTATTGCCCCCCGGGTTAATCCGGCCAATGGATATATTCTCGATAACGCTAGCGTAGGACGGTATCCAGTATTGCCCCCCGGTAATCGGCATGATATTCTCGATAACGCTAGCGTAGGACGGTATCCAGTATTGCCCCCGGTAATCGGCATGATATTCTCGATAACGCTAGCGTAGGACGGTATCCAGTATTGCCCCCCGGTAATCGGCATGATATTCTCGATAACGCTAGCGTAGGACGGTATCCAGTATTGCCCCCCGGTAATCGGCATGATATTCTCGATAATGCTAGCGTAGGACGGTATCCAGTATTGCCCCCCGGTAATCGGCATGATATTCTCGATAACGCTAGCGTAGGACGGTATCCAGTATTGCCCCCCGGTAGTCGGCATGATATTCTCGATAACGCTAGCGTAGGAAGGTATCCAGTATTGCCCCCTGGTAATCGGCATGATATTCTCGATAACGCTAGCGTAGGACGGTATCCAGTATTGCCCCCTGGTAATCGGCATGATATTCTCGATAACGCTAGCGTAGGACGGTATCCAGTATTGCCCCCCGGTAATCGGCATGATATTCTCGATAATGCTAGCGTAGGACGGTATCCAGTATTGCCCCCCGGTAATCGGCATGATATTCTCGATAATGCTAGCGTAGGACGGTATCCAGTATTGCCTCCCGGTAATCGGCATGATATTCTCGATAACGATAGCGTAGGACGGTATCCAGTATTGCCCCCTGGTAATCGGCATGATATTCTCGATAACGCTAGTGTAGGAAGGTATCCAGTATTGCCCCCCGGTAATCGGCATGATATTCTCGATAACGCTAGCGTAGGACGGTATCCAGTATTGCCCCCTGGTAATCGGCATGATATTCTCGATAACGCTAGCATAGGACGGTATCCAGTATTGCCCCCTGGTAATCGGCATGATATTCTCGATAACGCTAGCGTAGGACGGTATCCAGTATTGCCCCCCGGTAATCGGCATGATATTCTCGATAACGATAGCGTAGGACGGTATCCAGTATTGCCCCCTGGTAATCGGCATGATATTCTCGATAACGCTAGCATAGGACGGTATCCAGTATTGCCCCATGGTAATCGGCATGTTGAAAGTGTTAGGCCTGGCGACAGCTATTTCGCGCGTCCGTGGAGTCCAAATGTGGTAGAACTTTTTAATGTGAAATCGAGGCGAATAAGAATATAACATCATTATAAAATAATTTTGTTCAAATATAACACTACAAATTTTTTATTGAAGAGATAGTTGATAGAGTGATAGAAAAATATCTGTATATTGCGTAAGCTATAACTAAGCACAATACCTATAATATATACTTGCAAGTACACGTGATTCCTCTTCACACCGAATCTCAACGTGCTCGGCTAATTGTCGTGTGTGCAGTCTTTTCGTCTGCGGCTGTTCGCCTCGCCGTCATTTTCAGGGGTGGCCAACCTATAATTACAAGCCACGTTAACAAAGAGAGAAGTATGATGTGTGCCTAAAGATACATTTTAGGATTCTGTGTGGAAAATTGTGCAGCTGCAATTGATTCTCAAAACAATTGTTTCTACATTTCACCTTAAAAAAAAAAAAAACACACCTTCAAAAAGAAAACATAACACTGAAACTTGTCGTCTGACGCAAAATATTTCTTGACTGCTATTCGTTGGTAAACATCTTTTACGCACGTGAAACAGTTTCGAAGTAAATCACAGTTTCGAAGTAAATCACAGTTTCTGGAAGCTCTGTTCACCGTTCGGTGGCCCAGCCAGACTTTTGAAGAACAGCTTACTTTATGCTAGCCATTTACTTACATTTCACTGCTTGCTGCTTGTCTAAGTCATGATGTTGCCGAGTAAAATATGTCCTAATATTCACAGTGGGGCCGTGAAAATATAGATAACGCAAATACATCCTTTGATTAGAGACCATTTCTGTAAATCACATGTTCCCCATTGAAAATGCTTCCAACTAACAGCAGCTGCAAAAAAAGAAATTTGCTGGAAATAATGTGTATAACATACTTAAAGAAATAAGTGTTCCAGAACTGACAAAGAAAAAATGTGCAAAACAGGCAGAGAAAAAAAACCAAACATGATTAGTATAAAAACAGTTTTCGGTTATTTATATATATGTGTGAGGTATTCTACGTACAATTTTAATCTGTTACGTGCAAAGAGACTTATTAAGCCTAATAACTTTATAAAAGCTACTGTATTTATTACTCACATAAATCAGTTTTCGTGGAAGTAAAGAAACGATGCGAAAAAATTTAAGAAAAGTTGCCTTAGGTTTAAAAAATAAATCAAAAACAACATGAACTGTGTACCGACGGCCAAAACAAATAAATAATTAAAAATATTTTGCTGTGCATATTACCCATGTTAAGCCACATATCCTTATAAAACAAATAGGTTTTTATATTTTCTGGCAAAAAGTCACATTTCCAGAACATTTGTTTACTGAGGTACGCGTTTACGCACAATCGATTACCAGAACATTTGTTTACTGAGGTACGCGTTTACGCACGAACGATTTCCAGAACATTTGTTTACTGAGGTACGCGTTTATGCACAATCGATTTCACAGAAAATTGTATTAGTAGTTACGTCTCCTGCAATGAAAAATTGTTTTTTGACCTCCATTAATTTCTCAAGGTCTTGATTAGGTAATTAAGGGAGTAATTGGGGATTTGTAAACCACTGACATGCGAAACTTGTGTGTTGTTATTCCGTACATTATACTGTAGTGCCGCGGGCACTCCGCCAGTTGTCCACTTCAGAGAGAGAACATTTTAATAAAGTATGTTTACAACTTATCAGGTTCTACAGTTCCTGCGACTGGAAGCTGTATCCTCTCTGATACTGCCTGCGGTGAAATCTGCACGGCGTGACTGCGATTGCTAACCACTTTTGACGGTAAAACATGTTCTGTTTTTCACGATATTTTGTCCCATGACTCCTGGAATCACGCTGTATCACGTGTTATTTTCCGTCACATAATTTTGATATCACACTTTGGGGACCTGTGGAAAGTTCCAGATCATTGGTTGACGCCCTAACATTGCTCTGTCATTGGTTGGAGACTCTTCTCGCCCTGACTTCTCAGTGATGAGAGACTGCTCATGCACGACTTCTTGGTGGAGGGAGACTTCTCCCCACTACACTCCTGTTGCTTTATTATGCCATGCACGGCCTGAGGATGCCGGACTTCAGCAGAGGACACCAGAGACTGCACATCACCACCTGGGACGACTCGCCTGAGCTGCGCTGAGAATCCACTTTACTTCATCACCGTGGCTATATCATGATGTTGCTTATATTCGAACTTTGATTTTTTATATTAACAATTCCCATGTCGTCTTCCGCCACATCGCCAAGTAAGTAGTTGTATAATTAAAGGTGTAACTGTTTCAGTGTTTGATTTTATTAAATGTGTTAAATTGATTTAGATTATTTCTTATTGAGTGTTTGTGCTCAGCCCTAGACTGCTCGGTCATCACAAACTGGTGGCAGTATTTTGGATAGTTACTCCAGACGGCTGTAACTGAACCCACTTCGAAGGGTTATAGGTTGTAGGTGGTAGGTGATAGGTCGTTGAAAACAGTGTTAGTTTTCCCTCTGATGAATTGAAATTCAGTTGGTTTATTTTATTTGCACATTGTGTTATGAATGTGAATCGAGAAGTTGTAATTGAGCTGAGCAATGTTGCTGAGTGGGACTTTTTAACATGTTCTGAAATGTTTAGGATTGTGCACATTTCAGTTTGATGAATCTAATACTATAGTTCGTGAAAGAGGAGATTTGCAGGATTATAACGAACATGTGTACTGTAGGAATTCATATAGTTTTAATGTTGAGTATGTCCACGGACCTATGACTAGCAGAGTAACTGGTAATGTTGATTGTGACGTAGATTTGGAAGATATAACACCTCACACTTGGGTTAGAGTTGAATATTGCAGAAATTATCTGTATTCAGCCCCACTTCTTTGCTGTATTTTGCAAAAGCACTAAAGCGTTATGCTAAGGAGCTTATTACTTTTTTCAAAGGCAAGAAGGGAAGGTGGTAGAGTTTACAGTTTTGACAATCTACGTAGTTTTAACTGGCAGCACTGAGGCATTGAACGGTTTAGAAGAGTATTCATATAAATTGATACAGAAATTTTTTCAAACGTACACATCTTTCTAAATGTCTCAAGTAGAGCCATTTCGTGCTAAGTTGAATGCATTAACTACATGTTTAGGACTGTAAATAGCGTTCAAGGGAAAACCAAAGTGATCTTTTCCGACTCGCGCATATAAAATATACGAGTACGAAAATTCTTCTGGACGGGTAGTATTGGAAATTGGAATTCGAATAGTGAAGAGGTTGATACCTCGAGATTGTGTTTATCCAGATTCAGAGATAGAAAGGCTTGACCTAGTTGCGAACACAGAGCCTTCGACTTCGCAAGACACGAACGTGAAACTCGAGCAAGTAACTACTAGTTCTTCACGTTCGGAACATATTGCCGTTCCTAAGAGAGAAAAAATGAGCACGATTCATGAAACTAAACCTACAAGTAATTGAACGAATAAAATTTAATAAGTTATAGTAGCACTTTTCTGGTTGACATGGAGGACGAAAGACATCGTCAACTAGCCTACGCGATACCAGCACAAGCTCAATAACCATCTCAAGTTAATGATTTGGCGGTTATTTCATTAGCAGAAAAATGGACTGGCGAAAGATGTTCGTTACCGGTATACGACTTTCTAGAAAGCATAGAAAGCGCAGCAAGCCTAGGAAATATTTCAGATGAGGACAAAGAAAAATTAGCAATAATGAAATTGAAAGGTTTAGCGTCGCGTTTTGTTGCGACATGTCGTTGATTAAGAGGGGACATAAAATTCCAAAAATATTGAGAGATAAGTCGAACGACAGATTAAAGGAAAATCAGCCGTTGCAATTAAATTATTACATGCTGCACAATGTTAGGCTGAAACATAATGAGGATGTGCAGACATTTACAGATATATGTCTTAAATTATGTGAGAAAACAGTTCAGCATTCAGATGATCGTGAGCAACAGGAAATTTTGAATCATAAAGCTGAAAAGAGGTTATTAGCAGCTTTCACTGACGGGTTACAAGGTGACGTAGGTCAGCTGAACGCATGGCTATAGCGTTAGAGGTTACAGAGGCGCATCAGGAACACAAAACAAAATTTGATGATCCTCAGAGGAGGAGGAAGGTATATAACACAGTCTTCCAGCAAACAAGTGTGGCACGGGTTAACGCGAGAAGGGGCGAAAATACTTCCATTAACAGAGGTTTTGGAAGAGGTTATAACTCATGTTACCGTGGTTCAAATGATAGCAGTACCAGTAGAAAGAGTCTATCGGGAGCAGGTGTTTCTCCCAAGAACATGAGTTACAGACAAGAACAAGGTAATAACTGTAATATTAGATGTTTTAACTACTGACGTTTTGGGCACATGATCAGAGAATGCCGAAGTTTGGGAACTCCACAACGAGCCCAAGTTCCTAGGAACGTAGGGCACCGCATTAGAGAAACTGGCGAGAATGTAGGTAATAATCACCCAAACGCGAGAAGCCGAGTGTCAGCCCCGGGCACCACACGGTGGTAATTACAGTTGTAGGGGGAAAAGGTAACATAGTATCAGTTCTTGTCAAGGGCCAGCCTCACTCGTTCTTAATTGACACAGGATCCTATGTATCTCTCGTTAGACCTAGCGATAGCGGGAATATTATCGATGAATCTCAGTTAGGAGCGAAAGGCGTAACTGGGGATACTCTCCAGATCGCAGGTACCCAGTATGTAGAGTTGTGGGTAAATGGTTAATATTACCCGTATTGATTCTTTGTGTGCGCATCAGAGCTTCCTTTCGAGGGAATACTTGTAACCGATTATGTCCGTTATTATGATGCCAGAATCGACTTGAAAGAACAGACATCGTATCTCAAAAGTACGTTTGATTTAGGTACATATAATACAAATACTTGCATAATTGAGGAAGAGCAGCGGAAACAAGCTGAGAGCCTGGCCAACTCTGAACTTGGATCTGGATCTGTGAATAGTAATCAATATAATGAAGTGAAAATGTCACAGCACTCGTTTCTGCCACCAAAATCGGAGACAGTGGATGTTGATGTTGTTTTGCACATGGCTGGCTGGGACGCTGACTGGAAATTTCTTCTTAACGACCGACATTGACGAATGTACTGGGCATCCGTGTGGTCAGGGCAATATGCAACTTAATTCTTACCGGTAAGAGCCTCCCAGAGAACGAGGTGTATTGTAGGAGCAGTACGGCTAGAAACTCTATAGGGACATGTAATAGATTCAGTGAGACGAATCTGGAGGACGGGGTGAAAGACCATCAGGGTACCTGTGTAGTTGAAAAGAAGGCACTTATGAGGGTGAGTGACCAGTGTGTTATCCCCTTTGTTTCGGGTCAAAGGGACGCGTCCCATTATTTCGTTCCTCATCGTGATCATGTCAAAGGGGGCAAGAGGACATGGAGTCCTAGTCATGCGGAAGATGCAGGAGTGAGATGTGAAGTAGATGGTCATGTCGAGAGGACTACTGACAGGGTAGGTCAAGTTGAGTGTTCAAGGAAAAATCACAGTGAAGGTTCAAGGAAACCTCACAGCGAAGGTTCAAGGAAACCTCACTGTGAAGGTTCAAGGAAACCTCACTGTGAAGGTTCAAGGAAACCTCACTGTGAAGGTTCAAGGAAACCTCACTGTGAAGGTTCAAGGAAACCTCACTGTGAAGGTTCAAGAAAACCTCACTGTGAAGGTTCAAGGAAACCTCACAGTGAAGGTTCAAGGAAACCTCACACGAAGGTTCAAGGAAACCTCACAGTGAAGGTTCAAGGAAACCTCACTGTGAAGGTTCAAGGAAACCTCACACGAAGGTTCAAGGAAACCTCACTGTGAAGGTTCAAGGAAATCTCACTGTGAAGGTTCAAGGAAACCTCACTGTGAAGGTTCAAGGAAACCTAACTGTGAAGGTTCAAGGAAACCTCACTGTGAAGGTTCAAGGAAACCTCACACGAAGGTTCAAGGAAACCTCACAGTGAAGGTTCAAGGAAACCTCACTGTGAAGGTTCAAGGAAACCTCACTGCGAAGGTTCAAGGAAACCTCACACGAAGGTTCAAGGAAACCTCACTGTGAAGGTTCAAGGAAACCTCACTGCGAAGGTTCAAGGAAACCTCACACGAAGGTTCAAGGAAACCTCACTGTGAAGGTTCAAGGAAACCTCACACGAAGGTTCAAGGAAACCTCACTGTGAAGGTTCAAGGAAACCTCACACGAAGGTTCAAGGAAACCTCACTGTGAAGGTTCAAGGAAACCTCACTGTGAAGGTTCAAGGAAACCTCACTGTGAAGGTTCAAGGAAACCTCACTGTGAAGGTTCAAGGAAACCTCACTGTGAAGGTTCAAGGAAACCTCACTGCAAAGGTTCAAGGAAACCTCACTGTGAAGGTTCAAGGAAACCTCACTGTGAAGGTTCAAGGAAACCTCACTGTGAAGGTTCAAGGAAATCTCACTGTGAAGGTTCAAGGAAACCTCACTGTGAAGGTTCAAGGAAACCTCACACGAAGGTTCAAGGAAACCTCACTGCGAAGGTTCAAGGAAACCTCACAGTGAAGGTTCAAGGAAACCTCACTGTGAAGGTTCAAGGAAACCTCACTGTGAAGGTTCAAGGAAACCTCACTGTGAAGGTTCAAGAAAACCTCACAGTGAAGGTTCAAGGAAACCTCACTGCGAAGGTTCAAGGAAACCTCACAGTGAAGGTTCAAGGAAACCTCACTGTGAAGGTTCAAGGAAACCTCACTGTGAAGGTTCAAGAAAACCTCACTGTGAAGTTTCAAGGAAACCTCACTGTGAAGGTTCAAGGAAACCTCACAGTGAAGGTTCAAGGAAACCTCACAGTGAAGGTTCAAGGAAACCTCACTGTGAAGGTTCAAGAAAACCTCACAGAGCGTTAGTAAAATCAGTATGGGCTGTGACAAAAATCGTGAACATTACTAATGAGACGCACGTCGTGTCAAAGGGTACGGTAATAGGATTTGCCACACTTGCCCATGACGTTGCTGGAGTACTATGTGTAAATAGCGTACCCCGAATATCGGAGAGAAGTTTATAAGTTTTGGATGGTAACAAAGTGATTTAGTGTCGCCACAAGTAGAAACATAGGAAAAAATCCTCTCAGATGCCCCTAGAAACAAAGATAAAAAGTGTTCGCTTCCAGGCTCCGAAGCAGTAATCCCTTCGAGTTGTGTTAGCCATAAAGTGAGTGAATTAATTAGCGAGGTCACGGAACAGGACATATTTTGTCGCTCTGTCCAAAAATCCGCCGAGATAGGGTATGCCGAGCAGAGGCATTTCCGATTCCAGATGAAAACTCCGAGTCCTGACATGATAAAAATTTGTTATAATGTGATTAATCGAAATGTCATAAAAATTTGAATTGTTGTAATAATTTTATATTTCAGTGTAATGTGAAAAGTAGTAAATACAGAGAAGTTAACTTTGAAAATACACTCGTAAATGAAAAATTGGTAGCAAGGTTAGATTATTCATGTAAATTGAAAATAAATGAGCCGAATTATGTAAAGACTCAAGGTAGTCTGAGTTTTGAAACTCACACGGCAAATAATACTGAAGCAGTGATGCAGAAAGGTAAATTGTTACCACAACTACCGAAATATGAATTTGTTGAGGTACAGAAAATTGTTAGAGATAAATTGAAACATTTGAGGTAAGAATCATTTTAATATAATGTTTCCAGTGTTGTTGAAATATATATATATATATATATATATATATATATATATATATATATATATATATATCAAGTGCAAGATAGTTCGAATTTCGGGTGCACGAAATTATTGACACATAATAGAGAATTACAGGAGAGGCCAAACCAATAAAGCAGAATCCATACAGGATACCGCATGCATTGATACCAGTAATTGCAGAGCAAATAAATGACATGCTTGATAAAAAATATTATTTCAGAGAGTAAATCAACTTGGCAGTTTCTCGTAGTGATGGTGAAACATAAAAATAAAGACCGTTAATTTAAAATTAGATTTTGTATACATTTCCGCCAATTAAATAAAGTTTCAAAACAGGATCCTTATCCAATTTCAAATGCCAGGGAGACGTTAAATTCCTTGCACGGGTGGAAATATTTTTCAACATTGCACTTAGCGAGTGGCTACTTCCAAATTGAGTTAGAAGAGAGTGATAAGGAGAAAACGAGTCTTGCTACATTCATGGGGAAATATGAATTTAATAGACTCCCGTTTGGACTATGTAATGTCCCAGCTACATTTGAGAGGTTAATGGAGAATTATGTTCTAACAGGTTTGTTAAGGTATCAGTGTTTAGTATATCTTGGTGAAACTATAATATTTAGTAGTACTGTGAGAGAACATGCCGAGCGCATGAGTAAAGTATTAGAAAGACTAGATGAAGCTAATTTGCGAAGCCAGCCTAGTAAGTGTTCATTTGTACAAGGCAGTGTAGAATACTAAGTGCATGTTTTAAGTTCAGAAGGAATAGAAACAAATCAGAAAAATCTACAAGCAATTAAAGAACTCCCCAGACCTTAAAATGTGAGAGAATTTCGCTCAGTGGTAGGTTTATTTCAGTATTATAGGAAATTTTTTACCGAATTTCGCGGATATTGCGAGACCATTGACGAAATTTACTAAGAAAGATGAACCTTTCATTTGGGTAACAGAACAAGACGAAATTTTAAAATGTCAAGAGAAAAATTAATTTCATTTCCGATTCTTGTGTATCCAGATTTTTCACAATCATTTACTGTGAGTACAGATGCTAGCAATTATGCCATAGGCGCTGTCCTGTCCCAGATGAGGAACGGATACGAGAAACCGGTAGTCTAAGCCAGTAGACAATTAAACTTAGCAGGAAGGAATTAAAGTACAACATAAAAAGAATTGTGTGCTTTATTTTTTGCCACAAAACAGTTCAGAGCATATTTGTACGGGCGTAGATTTGCCCTTATTACTGATCATGCTGCATTGAGATGGTTATTGAATTTGAAAGACCATAGTTTGATACTCGCTTGATGGGGTCTTCGCTTAGCAGAGTTTGATTACGAAGTAGTCCATAACCAGGCAAGAAACACGTGAACGAATATTGTTTGTCTCGAATGTTAAATGCAATAAATTCAGAAGATTTAACTAGAGAAATAATTAAGAAAGGACAGAAGGAAGACGAAACATGTCTAAGTATAATTGATAAGGCAGATAATGGAAATTTCATTATTGATAGTGAAGGCATCCTATTTCAAAAGAGACGAAGATAAATTTTGAGTAGTTGTTCCAAAGTCGCTCGTGACCAGAGTAATTAGTCATCACCATGTCACTCCATTTCCCGCTCACCATGGCGTGAAGCGAACTCAAAACCTCCTCAAATCTTTGTACTGGTGGCCAACATTGAATAAAGATGTAGATGAATATATTATGAGGTGCGATGATTATCTTAGGAGAAAAAGTATGAAAATGACGGAAGCACCGCTAGGTTATTTACAGCAAGTAAATTCCCCATTTCAGTTAGTATCTCTAGATATTTTAGGTCCCTTGCCGAATAATGAGGAAGGGGATAAACACGTCTTGACATTTATTGATTATTTCACAAAGTACTGTGAAGCGATACCAATTCCCGATCAAACTGCAGAAACAGTAGCGAAGTATTTTGTACAGCAGATTATTTTAAGGCATGGTTGTCCTCAAAGCCTGCTGACAGATCAAGGGATAGAAGTTTCGTGTCTACGTTGATATTAGAGACGTGCAAAGTGTTAAATATTAAGAAGTTTCAGACGACCCCTTTCATACCACGATGTAACGGACGTGTTGAGAGACTTCATCGAACCCAAGCGGACATGATATCGCATTACGTAGATGAATACAGTAGTAATTGGGAAGAATGTTTGCCATATGCAGTGCACGCATATATGTCGGTTCCTCATTCAGTGATGGGTTATAGCCCACATTATTAGTTGTATGGGAAAGGAGTTAGGCTACTCCCTATACGTGAATTGAGTTGTCAGCCTAATGTGTTAGATGGAGGTATAACAGCCAAGGAACACATAGATACTTTGAGTAATAAGTTAAAATAAGTACATAAAGTAGCTAACGAAAGGAATAAAGTATCTTTTGAGAGACAAAAAGAGTATTATGATAAGAAATCAAAATCACTAGATATTGAGGTAGGTGATTATGTGTATCTACACATTCCAAGTCTTAAGAAAGATAGAGTATCTGAGTCTCATAAGTTTTGGTCTGGACCTCATAAAGTTTTGAGAAAACTGAGCTCAGTCACATTTGAAGCATTATTAGACAAGATAAAAGTTATTCTGCACAGTGATACATTAAAGTTGTCTAAAAATTCTACAGAGCCAAGGAGCTTGTCTCTAGGCCGAGACACCACGTGTAGGGAAAATGCCCCGCAGACTATTGATGAAGTAGAATTAGTTGAGAATTTATGCGATAGTGAAAGTGATACAGAATTAAGTGAGAAAAGTATTGAAGAAAAAATAGGCTCAAAGACATGCCCAATTATAGCAGATATAACAGAGTTAGCAGAAATAATAGAAGTAGAGGAAATATGTGTTGAATTTACTAGGGATGACAGCACCCTCGATGATAGTGAGTGTTATGATAATGTAGAAACTTACTACGCTTGGGAACCGTCGCGTTATTTAAAAGGGAATATTCGTGAGAAAATAGGTGAACCTTGTGTCAGGTATAATTTGTGTTCAAATGTAAGCAAACTCTCAGTGAAAGAGGAGGAAGCAGAAATAAGTGATGCATAACCTAAGAGTATAATGTAACCTAGAATTTAATGATATTTACGAGTTCAATGCGGAAAAATAAATAAGAGGTATGTTGGTTTGCATTGCAGATCACACCATAGTTGCGTGCATGATTCTGTTCCAGAAAATGGACGTCGTAGTAAAAGGAGACAGATAAACAAAAGTGCTTGACATACCCATAAGGAAAATGGGGAGTATTTATAAGGAATTTAGGAACCAACTGAACTTAATTAAATGGATGAAGTTTTCTGGAAACCAAGAGACTGAAAATCATGTTCAAAGATGTATGTTCTTGATAGATTAATTGCAGAATAAGAGGAGGAAGTAAATTAACTAACTTTGATATTACCCAGAAAATCGTCTCGCGAAAAGAGAGGTTTCATAGATGCAGGAGGTAGTATTCTGAAATATTTATTTGGTACACTTACGAATGATGATTATGTGCGTATTCACCAAGTCACTAGTGAGTTGGGGACGAGACAAGAAAAATTGATTCATATAGTAGAGAAACAATTAACTTTCGTGAAAGGGATGAATGCCAGAGTAGAGAAAAACTCAAAGGACGTAGGTATTTTAGCAAAAGAGTTAGCGAAAGTAATAAAAACGTTGAACCACATGACTACTTGGAATACTTTAACAGCCTCAATGATTGAAAGAAATCACAGGATAACAGTTAGTAATTTAGGTGAAGCACTTAAATACCATAGTTTGCTGAGAGAATTAGAATTAACTCTTCAGTCTTATAAACAAGAGGTAACAAAAATAAAAGTGGCATTGGATATCATAGCTACTGGTAGGTTACCCACTTCGTTATTGACTCCAGGGAATTTGTCAGAAATCATTTGAAGTATTGCTCTTAATTTACCTGCGAACATGACTATGATAGCAGGAAAAGATTTGGATGAAGTTTAGAATTACTATGAAGTAACGACGGTACATGCACTTGTTACGATTGATAGTATACAGCAAATAATTGAGATTCCTTTGAGATCCGCGAACATCTATTTAATAATTTATAGATCTCACCATTTTCCCGTGTTTCAGAGAAATTTAGAGAGATATGTTCAGATAGTGCCAGATGCACCTTATATCGCACTGTCAGAGAACAGGCAATTTTATGCATTAGTGTCTGAATCAGACATGAGTCGATGGAAATGCGGGAATAATATAGTTTGTCCAGATAATGTCCCGACGTTTTCCATAAAGGTTCCTAATTTTCTATTGAATGTAATATTGTCACAACCTGGTAACGATTATAAGATGTGTAAAAGAGAAGTTCTATGTAACTAATTCGTACCAGTGTTTACTAGATCAGAAGATGGTGCTAGTTGGATTTATTCAATACCGGGAAATATGAAAGTTACTAAAATGTGACCTTATGAAAAGAGCGAAGCATGCTTGGTGGAGTGGATCTCGGTGCAGGGAGTCATGTCCCAGGTAAGCAGTTGTCAGATAATTAATGAGAGAATTTAGTTGTTACCACACAGTAACAAGGTAACACATATCAAATACAAAGTTAATGACCCCAAGTTCTCTCCAGTTCAATCCTTATTATCAAATAGTGAACATGTGTTCGTTGCATCAATGAAAACCGACTTCAATATTAGTCTGTCAGAGGAAAATACAGAAGAAGATGTAGAGTAGAATCATCTCATGTCGGACATTCATGATTTGAAACATAGAAAGATTCTGGGTCAACACATCGAACGCCACAGTCACTACTTGGTGAGGTTCGTTATGATGGGATGTCTGGTACTAGTCATCTGCTTCCTGAAACGGCGCCTGTGTGAGACACTGGTCAGGTGTTCACGTGTCTGCCTCCTACGTCGGAAGGTAGCTGAGACCACAGAGCCTACCCAACTTCCCGAGGGTCAAGCAGATGACATGGAGATGTGTGCTGTTTCGAGCTCAGTTCCAGCCCCGCAGCCGACATCGAGGATGACAGCCACTATTTGCTTTAAGAATTCCATTATACGTCGAACTGATTAAATGTTGATACCCAGAGGCAAAAGTAAAGTATAGTCAGTGCAAAGCAGATTATAGGGCGCGTAATTTTGAAAGTTGTATGCTAGAGCAAGTGATATTACACTAGGAATCCGATATTCAAGAGAGTAACGAACACAAAATGTCCTAATGTGTATATTCTATGGTTTTATTGTAATATAACGATAAAAATTTTTCTTCTAATACGAAGATAACTTAACTCAAGTATGAAAACATGTTTAACTATCGTAAGCTTGATGAATGAAAACAAGAGACATTTATGTTTCATCAATGAACACAAGATACATTGTGTTATTAACATATGTATTCCACAATATAAATTATGATAGAACTATTAAACTAAATTTTATAATCTTGGTATGTAAGACAGAGCAGTAACAAATATTTGTAATATGTGTAAATGTTTAATGTTTGTCCGATGTGTATATCATGTATGTGATACGTTTCAGCTGCACTTTCAAAAGTTACAAAGGCGATTTTAAATAATGAGGAAGGTGACATGGTACTCCCCATTTTGAGTTCAGTTAATTTTAAAGTTATTTGATGGAATAGTAATTAACTTTATTCCATTGTTATTAACTGTTATGTTTCAGTTGACCATGAGTATGGAAGCAATTTCATAAAGCTTCAAGAAAAGAAGGCTCCAGTGTCAACATCGCTGCTACGCTGATGGCCGCTGCTAGTTGGTCGACGGGAAACCTGAATTTCTGTTGCTGGCGAGTTTACATCCTGTAGTTTCTGATAAAACAGTTGCACTCCCAGACATACTCTCTTCAACCAGCTTTACTTTGATGATGGACTCACATATAGTCTCAGTCAAATATCTTTCAAAATTTTGCTCAGCCCAAACAAAACTTCTCTAAAAGAAGGAGTGATGTAGTGCTTTGCCAGCTTTCCAGTTCAGAGAGAGAACTTTTTAATGAAGTATTTCTCGCAAACTATCAATTTCTGCAGTGCCTGCAACAGGATGCTGTATCCGCTCTAATACTGCCTGCAGTGATTACAGCTCCGCGTGATTACGATTACTAACCACTTTTGACGGGAAGTACGTCCTGTTTTTCATGAGATTTAAGTCCCATGACTCCTGGAATCACGCGCTGTATCATGCGTTATTTCCCGTCATATGATTTCGATATCACACTGTGTGGTCATGTGGAAAGTTCCAGTTCATTGCCTGACGCCCTAACCTTGCTCTCTCATTGGTTGACGAATATCCACACCCTAACTTCTCATTGGTGGGAGACTGCTCATGCTCTGACTTCTTGGGGGAGGGAGACTTCCCATCACTACTTTCATGTTACTTTATTATGCCATGTATGGCCTGAGGACAAGAACTTCAGAGTTAGGCGACAGAGACTGTACATCACCGCCTGGGACGACACACTTGAGCTGCGCTGAAACTCCAACTTCATCACAGTGGCTCTATCATGAGTTTGCTTCCAATCGTGATCTCATTTTGTTTTGTAATAACGTGTACCGAGTCAACTTTCTCTACAATGCCAAGAAAGAAGACTATTATTGCAAGTGTAGATGATTCCGTGTTTGATTTTATAAAATGTGTTAAAATTGACTTAGATTATTTCTTAATGAGTGTTTGTGCTCAGACCTAGACCACTCGGTATCACAGTGGATTGTATGAAATTAGGAAAGGTTTGATAGGACATGTCGACCCGAAGACTAAAATTTTTCATTTTTTGTTTCTTAACTCTTGAGAGGATCCATTTTCCAGTATTAACATAATACTTATTTCGGGGGCATTTTGGACAGGACAAGACAGTGCCTCGGATGAAAGAAATGTTGTACTGGCCAGGCCTGAGTAAGGAAGTTAAACATATTGTTAAGGAATGTCTCAAATGCCCAAGGGAGAAACCCTGCATTGCCAAGATCAGGAGTCCCTATAGAGCTAGTGTAGTTACTTTCCCTTGGAAATGTGTGTACCTAGACGCTTTTGGCCCTGTGCCCCGTAGTTCTGATGGATTTTCGTCGATTTTAGTCATAGTTAACAGTTTTACTATGTTTGTGTTTTTCTTCCCTTTAAGGAGTATGAAATCAGTAGAAATTCACAAAATTCTTAGCTAGAGAATATTTTCTGTGTTAGTATCACCTGTAATGATTGCGCCTGACAGTATTATGTTTCGGCAGAGATTAACAATCTCGCCTTTGCCTGGGGAGTCAAATCGATTCAAACTACCCCCCTGTTACCCAAATGCAAATCTGGTAGAAAGATGTAACTGCAATTTAAAAACTGCTTTGCAAGCCTTTCAGGCAGGAACGTGCAGGAATTGGGTTGTTGCACTGTACCAATTCTCACTTGTATTTAACAATGTTATTAGTGATGCAACAAATAAAAACCCTCCAGAATTGTTTTCTAACGAATACTGTTCCATCTATTAATACATGCGTGGGGACTTCATGATTTCTGTTGCAATGGTGTGGGTAAGAAGGACTTGGAGGAAATCTGGACTGAAGCTGCTCAAAATTTGCATAAGTATCATACCAAATTTCCCTCTAGGAACGTGTCTGCTAGTGGATATATTTCCATTAAGATTTGAGATAGAGTATTTGTTCAAACACATTATCTTAGGAATAAGGCAGCTAAATTTAGCACAAGGCTTACTCCCAATTATGGAAGGCCGTTTAGGGTTAAGTGGTACCTGACTCCTCTTACTGTTTTATTAGATGACGAAAGTCATGCGGAAATTTATTGTAAAGCTCGTTTAAGTCAGTTAAAATTAGGGACCTCACAATAGAGATTGAAAGTTTTTCTTTTGTTTAAACCACTGAAGGATGTATTTTTTGATACATTATGTTCGGTATTCATCTTGTTTATCATCTGTTTAGTTATTGCAACTGTTTTTAGACCTGTGTATGGTTCTCCTCTAAGGTTGTGGTCGTCCAAATATCATGCACATTTCATATTACTATTCATTCCCATGTAGATGTAAGTTGTTCCTATTCCCATTTCATATTACTGTCCATGCTCATGTAGATGTAAGAGTGTCCTCATGCTCATTTCACTTTTATGTTCGTTCTCATTTATTTAAAGGCATTTTAAGGTAGAAACTGATTATGTTTCTCGTGTATATTATAAGGGATATTTTAAGTAGAATGTATGGGCTTGTTGCATCATCAGTTAAAATATCATTAATTCTAAAGTTAGGGTACCTCAGTGCAGTGAGTTTTCAAAATAATGGCTTGATTTATTATTGACAAAATATTGGAACACTCCTGGACCCGATGTTGACATTTGGATGATTGCACAAGCCATAATTTGTTTGTTTTGTTACCAGATGCTGACTGGAGACCTGAGAAAATGTTTGCAGGACCTCATCTTCTTCCAGATTGGGTTGATGGAAATTCGCCTTCGGAGCCCCTGTCAAGGCAGGCCACGTCGGCAGAAATTCTGGTTGTATGTTCAGTGGACCACCAACTTTTAGTGGAGATGTAGGGGGGAGAGGGGTTGGTGTGTTTATGATGGTGTCCCAATACGACTATGCTCAACACGTATACAACGGACTAAGTGTTCGTTCCCTGGGAAAATTAATGCCTACAACTTTATTTACAGGCACAGTAATTCAACAATTTAGTCTAAAATCGATGTCAATGTACCTGTTTCTTGGAGGTCTGGAGTACAATTAAGCGTGATTTTGCCCTTAAAATTATCGACCTGGCCCAGTGCAGTAGAGAAACGGCAGCGTCACAACAACACGCCCGTCACCATTGATTGTCTGTATGCTTCTGCCCTGGTAGTGGAAGTTGCCACCACAAATGCAAGAATTCTGCACCACCATCGGAGGTAAGGTAACATCACTGTTAGTTTCTCCAGCTGGGCATTGTTGTCATCGCCTTACACCTGCTGTTCATGCTTGTACAGTTGCACCAAACTTTGGGGGAATCAAGACTGCCCACGATGTCACTTCCTCCATGCATGTGCATGCGCCAGAAGTGTGCAGACGTGGAAGAGACAGATCACCATATTTGGGCATGATTGCTGTGATTCGTCGGTGATTCAAGATCCCCTTATAAGGCCCAAATGAACTGAATAGTACTTAAAAGGCCATGTATTTTGTCATTGCTTAAGCCTTAGTTTTTTGGTCATCTGGCCTCTTATTGGTAATTAAATATTAGAATCCTCTCTAATAGGTTATTGAAGATAAAACTGTATATATATATATATTTATATATATATATGTGTGTGTGTGTGTGAATGTATGGGTGTGGTGAGTCAGTCGGGGTCGATCACTGTCCCGAGGAGCTCTACTGCACTGAAATAAGTAGAAAAAAACACAATATTATTTTGAAATATAATAAGGTCTTCGGCCATTGTGACAAGTGTTCGCTAGGCACACTTGGTGCCCTGATAATTTCAATAGGCACCATGAAGGCGGAAATTATAAATGTATATGTTGAGAATGGTTTAAAAATCAGTAAAGATATAAAATGAACTGTAATGTAGAATTAAAAAAATCGAATTTTGTCTAAAATTTTCACGTTATAATTTCGGAAAGATGCAATTTTTGAAATCATTTATGGAAAGTTAAAAATTAAAGGATATATTTTTCAAACTAACATGGCCTTTGGTAAGAAAGAAAATTATGTGCAGTAGACAATCGCCTGGACTACGATCTACCAAAATA
The DNA here is from genome assembly GCA_029891345.1 of Dryococelus australis. NCBI lineage: Eukaryota > Metazoa > Arthropoda > Insecta > Phasmatodea > Phasmatidae > Dryococelus > Dryococelus australis. Next base: position 95,850,987 of record CM057006.1, on the reverse strand, counting down.
ATGTTAATGCCGAGAAGTTTAGTGGATATTTTATGGCGTGCCTTTATGCTAATGGTTATGTGTAATAGGGATTTTTTGCTCCTTCTCAAGGTATGCTTGAAATTTGTATCCCATATTGTACTATTTAGTGAATGATCAGGCGTTCTTTACTTTTAAAGTTGTAATGGTGCTTGCTTTACTCAGGAGTCATTTTACCTTTTTTAGTGGAGTTTCACAAGTGTTTATTCAAGTTGGGTGATGTCTCAGGATATATTAATACTGTTGTTTTTCTGTTTGGCCTTGTGAATTGGACTGAGAGAGTATTGAACACTGTATTGGAAAAAATAAACTTCTCCTGAATTGCGACTGCAATGTAGCCAAAGTTGTTAAAATTGAATTTGCTCATTACTTGCCTGCATGCACGTTTGTATGAAATAACGCATGTAAAAAGACGTTTCGTTCACGTCAAAGTTATAGTCAAGAATCGTGGAAATAGTAGCCTGCATATTTGGAACACTGATTGTAGATTATTAAAGAAATGTTACCAGAACGTGGGCCTAATGTTAGTGAAGAATTAACACTACTATGCTGCGGAAAATACCCTGCAGAACTTTTCTCAAGTTGACTCGTCCCCCGCCAAGTAGATCGGCTACTCACGTCTAACCTCAACCAGGCGCAAAGCTATATTAGGTCGTGGCGCACAGTGCTCGCGAGGCCTTCACGCGCCCCCAATTGGTAGTACTTGGAACTACGTGTACGTCTGGCATGTTCCATAAACTCCTTGTTATTTCTTGCTCCTTCTTGATATTTTGAGCTGCACTTCGGGGTGTACAAACAAGCCCCTGCGAGCCTGAATAATCGTGCAGTCTTCCTGTACGAGTGATGTGGGCTGGCTGGCGAGGAGATGACGTCGAGATTGCAATCCATAGCTAGGCTTCATGGTGCTGGACACGACAATTTTTAAAGTTGAAAAGCTAAGTGATTTTTTAAAGTGTTTTTTTTGTACATTACCTTGGTAATTAGATAAATTAACTATATAGTTGTGTGGAATGGCAGAAATATTTTGTCTTCCCTGCGTTTGGAAGTGTAGCTCTTTTTTAATGGTTAGTTTTACTTTTTTGGCACCTCTCTTTGATATTCGGGGACGTGATTCTTCGCCATCAATATAATAATTATCATAAATTGCTGTTTTAAAAGATTTTTAATAGGATTCTGAAGGTGTTTTAAAATGGAAATACATTTTTAAGATTGTTTTTTAATTTGAAGATTGGTAGCTACCTCAATTTTCTATTATCTGCCAATAGAGGCAATCATAGTGATTTCTTAAAATGTAAATTTTATTCCAAGTTTGTGTGTTTTCGGTGTTGATGTTACAGTTTTGCTCCTTTTGTCCCTCATAGTTAATTTCCAAAGAAGTGTATAATCTTTGCTGTGATTTTGTTGGGACACAGTAAGACCTTTCTTTTTCTGTATGTTGTTGTATATGTTCCTGCCTTCCCCCAGTTTCGCAGCATCGCACAGTATAACATAAAAAAATCATGATTCCTTTTGTATAATTTTTAATGTTTAATATATGGGAATTTTTCTGAATTATGTGTCTGGTGTTGACCGTAGGTTTGTGTACCCTATTCTGCCTTTTTTTCCAAATTCTTGCTACGTCCCAAAGGTGCATGACATTTCTTCACATGTGATACATGTGCTCTAGTAATAAAGTTTGCTGAACTAGGATCAGCTAAAGCAGCAGTGACTGGCATCAAAAAATGTTGGATTTGATATGGGCCTGACCAATAAAGTAAGATTTTTTTTTTCCATTTTCTTATCTGCTGCCTTACTGACTGGGTGTGCTTTGAACAGAATAAGCTCACCTACATTAAAACGATTACCTATTCGACATTTATCAAATTTTGACCGGCTCTTCAAAAGAGCGCACTTTAAATTCATGAGGGGAGATACCCAAACCTCACGAACGTTCTTGGAATCGTTCGGCAATAAGTCATTTAAAAGCCACAAATTTAACAAAGGGTGTTTGGAACAAAATTGAACATGATATTGAATTGGTTAGTTTCGTGACATTTATGTCTAGCATAATTAAATGCCATCTGCAGGCAAGAAGGATTTTTATCGCAATTTGCCTGATCTGTCGCATGAAAGGCAATGAGAGCTGAACGAAGGTTTCGGCTGAAACTCTCTGCATGCGAAGGAGGAGATTTATATGGGAATAAAGTAATTTAACATATGCCATGAGAAAAGCACATGTTTTTAAACAGATGTGAGGTAAAATGTTAACCGTCATCAGGAACAATAGATGAAAGGTACCAAAATTTTGGACAATGTATTTTAAAGAATACGAATAGCTTTCCGCAGAGAATTTTACCAAATGAACTTAGTGAAAGCATCAACTAACACAAACAACATGTTATTTCCTAATTTGCTTCTAGGAAAGGGACAAACAAAATCAATAAACATTTTTTCTGTAGGGTTTTCAGCTACATCTGAAGACAGAAAACCTAAGAGTGTATTCTGTGCTGGTTTGCTCAGAGCACAAATTTTGCAATATTCTACTCTTCTGAAACGTCAGCATTGATTCCCTTGTAAATTGAATGCTGTTATAAAGCCTGCATGGATTTATGTATTCCTAGATAAGACAAAGAGGAGATGAATGAAAATATTCAAAAATCATAGCTTTCATGTGTTCTTTTTGTCACGAGACCTTCAACTAAGAAACTCCTTTGAAAGAAAATAAGATATGTTCACTGCCTGATTTTAAAGTTGAAACAATTTCTCTTAAATTTCTATACTCTCCTTTGGTGTTCTTTAATATCGGTAATGGATAATGGGAAACATGACAAAACACTACAATCTACAATTACGAAGAACTTCAGGTTCTATATTGCTACCAACAAACATAAAATATAATGCATTAGCTACAATATTCTGCATCACTTTAATATGTTGTACTCCAAATTTCAGGCAAGAAATGTTTACAACCCATCTACCAATTTTACCTAATTGCCGGGGATGAGCCTAAAACCATGAGAAAGCCTGGTTCTTTGTTTCCAGAAGAAATTAAACATGTTCAATATATTTCCTAAATTTATCAATAGTAAAAATTTCAGCAAAATATTCCAATTCATAAATTGTAGGAGATTTTTTTTTTTTTGCGGAGTGAGAGTACAACACACAAAGGCAATTGTTTGACGACAGCCATCAATCTCCTGAGCCAGAAGAGTTCCAATAGCTTTACTAGAATCATCGGTTTGTAGGATAAACTCTTTAATAAAGTCTGGCAATGCATACTATAGTAGGATGCATGATGTAATTTTTAAGTGTATCAAAGGCTACTGATGTTCGTCACCCCATTCAAATATAACATATTTGTTTTTAAGTTTATTCACTGGTGCTGCCTTTTCAGCTAAATTAGGAATAAATTTAAAAAAAAATTGTATCATACCAATGAATCTCGCTATACCTTTCACAACGCCTGGAGATGGAAAATCTCTAATGGATATAGTCCTGTCAGGGTAAATGGAAATTCCATTGGAAGAAATTCTATGTCCTAAAAATGAAATATTTTTTACTGGGAACATAAACTTAGAAGGGTTAACTGTTAGACTTGCTTTTTTTAAAACAAGAGGGTATTTCATTTAAGTCATCTTAATTTTTCTCAAATGTGCCAGAGTAAATGGCAAGATCATCCAGATAGTTTTACACAAAATTGAATTTCACATTCATTATAAAAAATCATACCTAAAAGTCTGGTAAGTACTTTGTCACCTGTGGCCAAAGCAAGTTTCCACAAGAATAAACTGATAAGTTCCATGGAACAGAATAACAAGTAATTGGTTTGGAGACTTTGGCAAGGGATTTTGATGGTACACCATATTCAAATAAATGGTGGTAAAATTTTTTTCCTATCCAAACTAATTGAAAGTCGAATGGAAATCAGGAAGGGGTAGAGATACATTTTCAATGTTTTTATTAAGTTATTGGTAGTCCACAACCACACGATGTTTCCAATTGTCTTTGGTACCAAAAATGCAGGACTAGCAATTTGAGAAGTGGACTCTTCTATAAGTCCTTTATCTAATATATTATTTACATGTTTCTATAATATTTCCATTTAAGGAGGTGCTAACTTGTAAGGGTGACACTTGACATTTTCTTTTTTGAGTAATTTAATTTGATATGTAAGTAGTTAGTTAGGCCTAACTCAAATGTAAGGACCTCAGGGAAGTTTATTCACAAGTTCGTAATAGCAGCACACTGCTGTTCATTGAGATGTCCATAGGAATCAACAACCTGGTTTCACTCTGTCTTATCAATATAGGAACTATTTCGATTAGTCTTAGAGATTACTAAAGGAATTATAATTTTTGGAGCAAACTTAACGAAAAATGTTTTCGTCTTGAATATCACGTATTAGGCCAGAATAAGCCATGAATTCAGCGCCCAAAATAAAGTCCAAACAGAAATGTTTAGAAAACTAGACATTTGTGAATCCAAGTGAAATTATTATTACTTAATTGAATAGTTGCGCAACAAGAAATTCGCCAGGCCTATCTAGAAGCAGTGTAACATTGCACATCAGATGGTTATACTTATTTAAAGAAATTTTATTCCTTTAACTATTTTAAAATTAAATTTACAGAAATAATAGTGTGATCAGATCCAGAATAAACAAAAGCACTAACAGATAATGGCCCTTAATTTAAGTCAAAATGGGGTGTTCTAACCTATTGAATTCCGACAAAATTAGGGACGGTAACATGGCATACTTCAAATTTTGTCTTTTTTGCAGTTTGATAAGGACCAAAAACAGCTGAAACTTCTGACAAAGATTTACATAATGAAACAGGTGAGCATTATATTGATAGTAAGCAAACTTGCCTGAATATCAAGGATAACATCTCACATTTTATCCTCGGGTGACTTGTTATTTTTATTCAAGAATACAACATTGGTAAATTTTGTGGCCTACTCTCTTACAGTATCTCTATGAAGGTCGTTCACTTGCTAGAGAGTCAGGGGGTGAAGGGGAATTAGCATCCTTAGTACACTGTGTCTGCTATTCTCTTACAGCGACAGCATGGGTGGAGGAATGATTAGGCCTTTTCTTGCTATCTGACCCACGAAATTACCGGTGTGTCATAAAAAAATTTGTTGCCTCTTTTGGTCTGTGTAACATATGTTTTCGGAATGAATACAAGCCCTATACAATTGTGCAAATCTGTTGGGCTGGGAAAAAAATACTAAACGTTAATGCTCTTGGTGTGTTGACAACTTAATTTTCAGGTTAATATAAACAAAGAATGATTGCGGCGTCTTTGACACTGCTGACATAAACTGGAAATTCTTCCTGGGGTTCTTGTAATCTATTAAATATTCTGAATTGCAACTGTGCATGCAATTTTGAGGGAACAAAAACCATATATGTTATGCATCAAATGAAATTTGTTGAGACATCGCTAGACTGGTTCTTTCACTCAGCGGACCTTGGGTAAAAGGGAAAGTGACCTCAATAAGTTGAGCCTCTGGCACTATTTTGATTTGTTGTAGTTTGACTATGTCTTTTAAAAATTACAAAAATCTGGATACACTCAAACCACCTTTAGCTGGAAAATCTCGATGCATGTTTTCGAGAGGATGAGTTATTTTGCCTTAAAAACTTATGATTATGTGAATGATCGTGAGTGTGAAATTTGGATGGTTTTAGTGGAAATTGTGGTGGGATGAAAGGAATATGAAGATTGGATGGGCATTGTGTTATGGAAGGCAGTGAGTTGAAAGGTGGTTTCTAACTCGAGATTAGGTGTTCGATCCCCGGTTGAGAAGATAATTTAATTTTGTGGAAAGGCATCCACACTGTAAAATTATCACCAAACCATTCCAAATTTAAGCCAAAACTCATTATATTGCTTTTGCTCTGTATATGAGTATTGATGCAAAAAAAATGTGTGTATTCCTAATATGGTGTAAGGCACCAGCAGCATATGAGAGAGTACAAGAAAAAAATTTTAAAAAAAATCCATCACCACCTAATAAATAAATTAATGAAAAAAGGCAGGCCGGGATATTATGTGATCTGTTTCTCCAATTGGAGTTTTGTAGGCGCTAAAATAAGGCCGGAAATATTAACAGGTCACTGGCACAGCATTAGCTTTCTCATAAACCTTTTGTCTTTTTCATATGTATACACAAAAATGTACACATATTTTATAAATCAGTAGAAGACTATAATAGATATTGGTGCAACTAGATAATTTAACTAAAATTCAAACAATTTCTAGCTAAATTCAAGCAAATTTCAAATCCCCCGTCTAATTTTTCAAAGAGCAACTCCAAATCAAAATCGATTTTTTGCTTGTGTACACTCTCTGTGTGTGGCTCATTAAAGGCTAATTTTCAAGCTAAATGATCATATTATTGATGAAATTCCAAGAAATCTCATACTATTCTTGTGACATTATTCAACTTTTAAGTAAATTTTTACCCTTTTTGACCTAAATTTAGAATCATTCATCCTGAAAATGGACCACTGATCAAAGAGTGAACTAAGCATTTTTTTTTTAAAGTTTGCTTGATTGAGAATGCAAATTTGAGTAAAATTATCTTGTTTTTAGGGGTGATATTAAAGAGATGAATCATGTTTGAAGAAGAGAATGAAAAATTGTTGGTTCAAATTGAAAAATTTGTGGGAATTTTAGTTAAATTATTGAGCTGTGCCAATATCTACAATAGTCTTCTACTTTCCTATGTTTGGGTATGCCCATGGATCCTGTGGCCACATTTAAGGGAGGAAGGGTGTGCCAACTTTTGTGAAACATGTTTTTTTTGTTTTGTTTTCTTTCTAACTGTTAGTATTTGTGTTACTTTTATGAATGTTTTAGTAATTTTCAGCAAAACCTGTGTCCGGTTTGCCTATTTAATCTTGCATATTTTTGGTGACAAAATTAATTATTTTGTTTCATGGTAAACTTTGATAGTCACTGTTCCTGTGAAATGGTGTGTTACCCTAGTATGTCTTTGGCTATTCAGATATACTGTTTTATTTGTTAAAATTGTGTTATAATTTGGTTTCAGTCAACATAAATTTGTCATTGCTGGAACTATTTTATTGAGACATTAATTTTTCTTCTCTCAAATTTGGTTAAAAGTTTGATTCTAACAAAAAGACTGTATGTGTCATTAATGGTTATTGTCAATAATTTGCATTGGCAAAAGAAATGACAATTTAATTAGAAAATTACTTCCATAAAATATTTTGCTTACGTTTATAATATTACTGTTGGTTTACTATACTATGAGAATTTGTTTTAACAGAAATTATTTCGTAGACTTTTAAGCCAAATTATCGCACCATGTATATCGATCATTACTATAACTTCCTGATTCGATATCTCGGCTATGACCACTTCCGGGTGTGACGACTTCCTTCTTGTTCACCTAAAATATGTCGTGATATTACTTACGTTCTCTGGTCTCAAGAAAATCTCCATTATTACACGCTAAAGTCTTTGATTCGCCGCTTTGGTAAGTTTGGTTGGTAGCCCTATTTATGAGACTCATTTTGTTCTTTATATTTCTTCTCATATTTCCTTTTAAAATTCTATTTTTAGCAGTTGCCGTTTTGAGGTCATTAACGTTGTAAGGCGTGGTGAGCCTGATCTGCATCCTTTTTCCGTGATGGATCCTACTTGCCAGGAGTGGCCAATGCTGCGGGAGTGTTCCTGCTTCGTCGTTCAGGCCATTTATTAATATTTTTTAACATGGACTTACTAACCTGAAAGTATGTGATAAAGAAATATACAAACTGTCTCGGCCGTTTCGGCCAACCCTGTGAAAATTCAATTTGCACATTCTTCTTTTTATTATTAGATTCAGGAAGAAAAGCATAAAATAATAAAAGAAAATTTTTTGGTTAAAACAATAACTAAATGTGTTAAACTTTAAGATTTACTGCATTTTTTAAGTGGCTTGTTGCCAATAGCCAATATGCTTTCCTGCATATCTTATAAATTGGAATATTGCCAATAGTTAAAATAATTTTTTGCATAACTTGACCTCGAGATCCCGAATTTAGATAAATACTTGAGTACAAATACAAGAAAAGCATGATATTATTTTGTTGTTGAGAAAAAGATTGATATTTACAAATATATATGCAATATATTTTTTAATGCTCTATCATATAGTGTTTTGTCTATTTGAAACCAATAAAGAAATAAGTTGTCACTTCGACAAAGGTTTTTTTTTTATTTCTGAATGTAACGATCCACTTTTATTATTTTACTCGGTATTAAAATTTAAAAAAAAATGTATTTAATTTAAGTTACAAACATAGTTACATATGTTTTGATGAGAACTGACTGTGCCTACTAGAGTGTTGTAAAATCAGCAATCTTGAACTTTTCAGAGCTGACCCAGTGATCTGACCCAGTGATTGTATTCTACTAACACTGGTAAAACCCCACTTACCACAACCGATCCACTGTGTTGTCATTTTGCTGTGTATGTGAAGGGGCAGTTTGAGATATGTTTCATCTCAGGGGTTTAACCCTTTAGTGTGTTGCCTCTGGTTCTCCTATGTGCTACATCACACTTAAAATAGACAACTGACTCTTGTGGTTGGACCGACCTCCTCACAAGACTGACCCATTGACCCATGGGCCATGGCCCCATGACTCTATGACCCATTGACTCCATTGACCAATGTAGCGATGGAGCGATGGAGATAGATATGGAGTGATGGAGATATGGTGCATCCAATTCAATCCAGTTAGCGATGATGCAGGTCACAGCTCCATGTTCGTCATGGTCAAAAGGCAGCCCTTCATATTCGCAATTAATCTTCGTGGTATGGGAACACTCTAAGAAAACCTAAATACTTGTTCGCCCCACAAGAAAACACACAGGTCCTATTATATTGATGATACGAGTATACATAATTATGTATAGTTGTATAAATATGTAAAGGTATAAAGGTATTTAAATATAAAATTATTTTCTTAATTTTTATTTATATATTATTATGTACATATAAGTATGGAAATATAACAGTTTTTTTCAATTCAACTGATATGAATATGTATAGGTATATAAGTATTCATAGGTATATAAATATATATGTATGAAATTCTTTCAATTAAATTTTTATGTATAGGTTTTTATCTATAAGTATGCATAGGTATAATAAATATATAAATATTATTTTTTTTTCAATTTATCTTATACATAATTATTTAAATGTCAATATAAAATTATGTATATATAAATATGTGAATACAGAATCCATTGAACTGTCTATATATAAGTATGTACATATAAATATGAGAATAAAAATGTATTATATTTTTAAAAGTATGCACATATAAATGCCACTGTTCTAAAAATAGACTCGGCAAGCTACAACCTGGAAAGATGGCTGCTTTACATATGCACTGAGTTCCGCGTCACCCGTATGTAATACTAGTACAGGCGACAGAGCATGGCGCCCACTTTGAGGTTATTTACCACATGAATAATTCAAAAATTAATAACTACTAAACTACTTGACCAATTACAATAATTCAAACGATATTTCAACAAAGACTGTATGCACAACACGATTATAATATAAATATTGATTATAAAAAAACTTTACTATCATGAACTGATTACCTAACTGATACATATATTAAAAAACTGATTGTGGACAATGTACAACCATATAATAACAGTTCGAACTGAATACAAATTTCCATTTAATAAGTAACTTGTATTATGTCACAATATCACATGAATCGCTGAACGTCCAGAATTTAAGTGTCATACATGTGCCACTGTTTTCCTTTTTGGTGCAGGTTGCAGGTTTGTGTTGGTTTATATGTGTGGATGATATTCCTTTTGATTATACTGTATAAAATTAAAAATCCTTCTTCTATATCAATACGAAATATTATCAAACTATTAGTGGACGCCATTTATAATAAATTGATTGTAATAGCATAATAAAATAATTTGTACGAAAAAATAAAAAAATACAATAAAAACGAAATACCATTGATTATGAATGGTACAATTTATTACGAATGAAAATATAGTTCCACATGACCAAGAATATGCATATCGCCAGTAATACCAACTAATTAACGATACAACTACATCTGTTCAAAAAGTTCCATCTTCATCTTCTTTCGCTAAAACATCGAAGCATTACCAAATACACTAATTACAGCAGTATTATCAGCCTTCTCCTCATGCAGTGTCGCCCGTCCTAGTATTACTGACGGGCGACGCGGAGCTCGGGTTTAACGTATTCTATTTATAGCCCTCCAAGGTTGCGTGCGTCGCCATCATTTCCTGCGCACCGCCATTTTGTTGACCGCTCCGCTCAAAAGTGTGCTATGTTGTGCTCTATATTTTATAAAATGTTTTGTTGGCTAGATTGGATCCGCCACATTACAAGTATAGTTTTATTGTATTGTAAAGTTCGTCATATATTTGTATTTTAAAAGTTTCGTAGTTGTTATTTTAATGTTACTATTTATTTTCATGCTTATAACTCATGCATTTTGAAATCCTTTTCAGAATTCTAGACGTCGTTTTGATGCTTTCATGATTACATTGCGTCCTGGTCTCCGGCTATTTAAGCAAGCTTGGACTTGTCTGTTATTCACTTTGTTCTGCGCCGTTAGAGAATGCGCATTGCTTGTAGCTTGGTAACTGCATTGTTATTGGTAGAATTGTTGGCGGAAATATTTTGAATTTAAATGTTCTGATGCTTAACTATTTCTGATTTTCAACAGTATTCAGTTGCCTACTTTAAGTGTGGCCATGATTTATAGGTGAGCTACGAACTTGCCTGGAAGGAACTGTTGAATAAATTACTGCATGGTATGTGATAAAAGAACTAGCATCTAAAGCCTACCTACCTGTGTATGAAGTTCCAATGCTCGCATGTAATTGGTTAGCTGCAATAATTTGGTGACTTGGTAATTGGCTGGTCGGTGTCTGCACAATGTGTTAATGGTGCATTACGATTGCTTCAAAGTCAATATGATGTCATAGGGCTTGTACACTTGTATATTATAAGTAGTAGGGACGTAACCTGAGAGGTTTAGTTTGACAGCAGCTAAGTTGAAGGTAGATCGGCTAGACTACCCTTCACATAGATTTTTTCTAGGGTTTTTGTTTTAGGTCATTTAAGGTCATGGGATTAAGGTCAAGGTAGTCTGCGTCTAATAAAGTGGTGGTATCCTGTAATGTATTATGCTTGTTGACTTTTATGTATTTTTTCTCGAGTTTTTATTTTCAGGGTCGTTTAAGTTGATGGGGTCGAGGTCTAGGTAGTCTGTATGGAATATTGTGGTGGTATAGGCCGACAAGATACACGGGACCATGTGCAGACCCCAGTTGTTGGCATGACGCAGGGGGTGGGGAGGGGCGGTGGGGGAGGGGTTGTCCACGCTAGGAGAAGTGGAAGGGATCAGTTACAAGCTCCACTTGGGTGTGTGAGGTTTTCTTCCGCGTGTCATGTCGGGACCCACGATACACGAAACAAGTGAGCCTACCCCATCGACCTCGAGAATGAAGTCTAACCTTATTCCGGGATGCCGTTATGACAGACGCATGCAATTGTTCACAACGTTGAGACACACCTAAAGGAAAATAAGTTGTTGTATTGTTTTAAATACAATGTTTGTGAAGCGACAAGTGCTGCGACGGGTGTCTCTCAATCAACAGTAAAGAGGATTTTGGCCGAAGGGAAAGTAAAAAGTATAATTGGTCTGAAGATTTCAACACCAACTGGCAAAACTAACGAACGCAGAAAACGAATTGAAATGGACGACTTTGCGTGTGGTGTAGTGCGGAGAAAATTACATGAAATTTTACATTTTAAGGAAAACTGTTCCGAATTTAGATCAATTAAATAAGGTTTTGCGAGAGACGGGGTTTTTGGACTGCAGTAAAGAGTTTTGAAGAAAATTGTTAAATAGACTGGGATTTCGTTGGAAAAAGTGCCAGTCAAGGAGAAATATTTTAATTGAGAAACCTGATAGTGCAGCTTGAAAGGGCGCATTCTACAAGAAATGCGAAAGTTTCGAAATCCTGGTCGAACAATCTTGTATGTAGATCCATGCTACACACAACGTTAGTTCTTGTTGGCAGTCGGACAAGGAGTTGGGTATTACTGACCCAATGGGCAAAGGCCATATTTGATAATTATGCTTGCAGGAGGAGAAGAAGGCTTTGTACCGAACGCATTGTTGATATTCCGATCAAACAGAAAACGGAAGATTGTCATAATCACATAAATTTTAATAGTTTTTCGAATTGGGTAAACCAGAAACTACTCCCTAATTTATCTGACAACTGTGAAATTGTTCTCGACAACGCAAGTTATTACAAAGTACAGAGAAATAACAAACCCACATCTACTAGAACAAAAAATATATTCAAGACTACTTAAAAGTGAACAACGTGTCTTTCTCCTCTTACCTAACAAAAGCCAACCTACTGTTACTGGCTAAACGAGTGTCCTCTTCCAAAAACTTCGAAATAGACGAATTCACATAAATCAACGGTCACGAAGTAATCAGGCTGCCTCCATTCCATCCCAATCTCAACTAGATTGAGTTAGTGTGGGGATACATCAAAGGAAAAGGCAGCGAAGAAATATAATCCTAACTGGAAGACAAGAAATATCCACGTGAACAGCTTTTAAGAAGGCAATGTAGGACAATGGAAAGCATGTTGCCGATATGTGAAAAACATGAGAACGAACATTGGAACTCTTAATATATCGAAGACTATCACAGCAATTCTCACACAATTTGATAAGAAAGTGACAGGTCAGGTAAACGTACGTAATTTGACTTGGTTAGATACTTATTCAAAACGGCGGCCATACAAATATTTTAGGTTTATTTGGTACTAGTTCGACATCGCTTCGCTCGGGTTTCATAGAGTTACTGAAATACATACCTATAGGTATATGGTACTACCCGTGAATACCTGCGACAACCCGTGACTACCCACGATTACCTTAAACTACCCGTGACTACCCGTAACAACTTGAGACAATCTGCAATTACCTGCGACTATCTGCGACTACTCGTGATTACCCATGACTACCTGCGAGTACCCGTGACTATCTGTGACTACCCATGACTGTATGTGACTACTATTGACTATAAGTGACTACCTTTAACTATATGCGACAACCCGAGACTATCTGTGACTACCCGTGGCTACCTTAAACTACCCGTGAATACCCGCAACAACTTTAGACAACCTGTAACTACCTGCGACTATATGCGACTACTCGTGATTACCCATGAATACCTGCGACTACCCGTGACTATCTGCGACTACTTATGACTATATTTGACTACCCTTGACTATATAAGACTACCGGTGAATACCCGTGACTATCTGCGACTACCCGTTCCTATCTACGACTACCCGTGACTACGTGTGACTACCCACGACTACCCGTGAATATCCGTGACTACCTGCTACAACTTACGACATTTTCTTCTACTATTGCTTCAATTTATCTTTAATGATTTCTAGAGCATGCTTAAAAAGCTTCCAAGTAGCTCATTTTTCTCCGAATTTATTTACAAATTTTGAAATTTCTCAAGGTTTTTTTTTTTATTTAAATTAAACATAGCCTTAGTCCATCTGGAATAATGCAGCTTTCTAATAGTGAAAGAATTATAAGAATCGGCTGTGTAGTTTTCGTAGAGCATGCTTAGAAAGGAGCCAAGAAGTAACTCGCTTTTCTCCGACATGTTTTACAGATTTTGAAATTTGTCAAGGAATTTTTTTCCGTTAAACATAGCCTATGTCCATCGTGAATAATGCAGTTCCCTAACAGTGAAAGAATTATAAGAATTGGGCCTGTAGTTTTGTTAGAGCACGCTTAGAAAGCAGTCGAGTAGATCATTTTTCTACGGCATATTACAAATTTTGAAATATTACAAGGCATTTTTAAAAAATTATACATTGTCTATGCCCATTAGGAGGAATGTGGCGTTTTAGCAGTGAAAGCATTATAAGAATTGGCCTTGTAATTTCCGAGATTAACTGTTACGTATAAACAAACAAACTCACTTTACCGCTTTAAAATATTATTAGTATATATATAAAATACAACATTGAACCAATTTCGACCAAGTTTTGTATGCTCAAAATGTCTACTACAAGCATCAATGGGCTAACATATAGCCATATTTGTAAGCCAGTTTGTAAGTTAGTGCCACATGAAGATAAAGTAATGAATTTAAGATAAATATCTCGACAAAAAATAAGCCGAATGATAGGAAATTTGGTAAAGAAGTAATACTGCTTCAGATGATGTTCAATTATATGTTTCAGGTGTCTCAATAGCTTATTTTCTATATGGCGGCCATAGAGTTAGCTTAGCATAGAATGTGGCTACACACAGCATATTTTGTCTGTCATTTTATAAGATAGTGATACATGAATATATAATTTTTATGTAATATCTCGGGAAACAAATGATCGATTCCAACCAAATTGGTCAAATATTTTTCACTGCAGCAGATGGTGTAAACTGCTATGTTTTAAGTACGTCAGGTACTTACTTCAAAATGGTGGCTCTATAAATATTTCAGCTTAGTATATTTTATTAACGAACCAATTTCCAACTTATCTTTGTATGCTGGCAGTATTAATTCCAACCATTAAATTTGTCTATACACAGCTTCATTATACTGCCATTTTGTAAGTTAACACCTCAACACAAATAAAGTTCTTGCAATATCTCGGGAAATAATTAACCCATTCGTACTGAAATATAGAGACGAACTGGTATTGGGGTAGGACATATAAATATAAGTATTTTTTAAGTGTGACAGACATGTCCAGAATGGTGGCTATAAATTATTTTTAGGTTAGTGTGCTATATATATTCAATTTATGCAATAGATTTTAGTATTCGTTTGTATACTGGTGGTACACAATCATCCATTTGCAAAGATCATCACTTGAAAAACATGGTGGTTTTATGTCATATCTCAGAGACTTATCAACCGACACTTCCCAAACTCTGCACACAAGTAGTGCAATGACGGACTATGTAAACTTAAGTGTTTTATGTCATATCTCAGAGACTAATCAACCGACACTACCCAAATTCTGCACACAAGTAGTGCAATGACGGACTATGTAAACTTAAGTGTTTTATGTCATATCTCAGAGACTAATCAACCGACACTACCCAAATTCTGCACACAAGTAGTGCAATGACGGACTATGTAAACTTAAGTGTTTTATGTCATATCTCAGAGACTTATCAACCGACACTTCCCAAACTCTGCACACAAGTAGTGCAATGACGGACTATGTAAACTTAAGTGTTTTATGTCATATCTCAGAGACTAATCAACCGACACTACCCAAATTCTGCACACAAGTAGTGCAATGACGGACTATGTAAACTTAAGTTTTTTAAGTGGCTCAGTCACTTATTTAAAAAATAATGACCCTGTAAATATTTTTAGGTTACTGAAACCTGTCATTCGAAACATAAGACTGATTAAATTCGAAGTTGACGCTCTTGTACGACCTTCGAAATCCAGATTGATTGCACACTAACATATGGTAAGAAGTTTTCTGGGTTCGAGTCCCATGTAAGGCACGTGTGTATTTGTAATTGTCACATTACTGTTGCTTATGTTTCAGGTTTCACCGCTAATGATATTGCTTTCAACGAGGCGACAAGTCCTACCTACCATTACAGCTTTAAAGAAATTATTTAAAAATTATTTGCACCCATTTTGAGCAATTTATACTACATTTATTATATTAGAAACTTCTTATTTGCGTTGGCTATGAATACAGCGATGATTTTCTTGCACTTCTTAAACGTCAACAAAGTAGTATAATGATTCTCGCAAAATGATATCGTATCTTGAGATGTCTAGTTCGAATACAGCAACTATATTAACTTTAAAGTACGTAATATTTACATTAATTTAATTAACGATTAATTGATTATATCAAGAGTTTTTCAAAATACCTATTCTAAAAATGTACAGTATGTCAAACAATATAGAAACGTTTTGAAAACGTGAATCTATGTTAGGATGTCTTACGCATGCTTTCAATATCTAATGAGTAGCGTCACCTGATTTTTGTGAAACGCATTCTGCTCCACCAACAGTTAAATATAATATGTGCGACATTACAGTGGTCCTTTGTTTATTAGACATTTGTCTTGATGAGGAAACATTTGTAAGTGGACTAAACCAACCACATTCAGGTTATTCTAAGTGTAAAAATCTATCATTCGCTGGCACACGCTTAAAACCTACACCAGTTAAAATCACCCAATTATGAAAGATAATCAAATTTTAAGTATTTTGGAAATACTGCAAATGCGATATATATATATATTTTTGAAAAGCTGGCATCACCGCTAATAAGTTAATAAAGACATCGGGCCATTTAAACATTTCTGTAACAATATACTATAGGCTAAATACATACGATGAAATATGTGATGTTAATTTTCCTTTCACGCTTTGTTACAGCTGGGTGTCTGTAAATATTTAATTTATAATATTTCATCACATTACATAAATAATATATCCATCCGAAGAGTTATTTGTAAATCTGAATATCAACAACAATGTGGTATACATGTTCCGATCAAACCTCACATTACTGATTTAAAATCCACTTGACTAATATTTCAGGTTGTAAGTAGTCATGAAAATACTAATGTGTAGTTAAATTATAATATTCCTAAAATACAATTGGTAATTCATTCTGTGTTAAGGCATATTCGAGTATTGATTCAGTGGCGTAGCCAGAACTTTTTGAAGAGTGGGGTTACACTGACTGAAGAAAGGGTGGGAGGGAGGTTATACTGACATTAGTGGTGCTGTCGTATGCATTAAGACCAAGGTTTCAACTGTAATTATATTTTGGCATTCCCTTATTTTCCCTGTTTTTCAGACAGAATCTGACCAGTATTTATGACCTTTTTCATAACCGAAACCTTCAAATCCAATATTTTTCTACCACTGACAGAAGAAAAGTTCTATAAGTGAAGTTGAATTAAATTATACTGCAACAGACCAATCCAGAAGTGCCAATATTATATTCAGCTCATCAAAATATCTCGCGATACACGCTATTGACTTCACTGGAGTGCCCATTAAAAACACGCAAATACTTTATTTTGTACGTATAGGCCATGCGACACTTGCCAAAGTTTTATTATTGCTAGTTCACTATCTTAAAATTGTAAATTTTAAAATGCATATACTCATAATTACATCATCATGTATTCACACTACTGACAAATTTTGCAGAGTAGCAATTATTTAGATTTTCCCTGAGCTAGGAGAAAATTACCTGACATTTCCCTGACGTTTCCCTGTCATATGAAATTCCCTGACTTTTCCCTGTTTCTCCTGAATTATTAGACCACAAGTTACTTAATATAGCCTAAAAACATGCATCATAGTTTAAAGCAAATATGATTTTATTGAAATGGAAGGCATATTAATAATTAAGATTCTAATAGTTGATATCCATATGGAAAAAAAGTAAGGGGGGAAGTTACAACACCCATACTCTGGCTTCGCCGCTGGCATTGGTGTATGCAGTGTCAAATAGATAATAGTATATCTTCTGTTTGTCATCATTTGAAAGCAATTCTGATTTACATGATTTGTGGTACATAATACAAATACTGAATTCCATTAGACATAAAATATGAAAGTAAGCATTCTGTGTGCAAACTCTGCAAGAACATTGTCACTTCAAACCAACTTTAGAAAAGCGGATTTCCTGTTTCAAAAGACGGGGATATCGTTTCACAATAAACCACCATAATGTTTCTGAGATCACAGTATTATTTTATTTAAATAACGGAGAATTTTTATACGAGGTAACAAATACAAATATTATTAAGTTGCAAATAAAAATTATTGGCGCTACGTATCAGAGCATCTGCTGTACGTTCATGAAAATACCTAGTATTTTCTTTAGAGAAACCACATATAAGGTGCCATTTTGTAGAGCACGAATATATTCTGAAAACAAAATAAGCTTATGGTTTTTCAACTAAATGGGTTTTGAGCTGTGCTTGGTTTAGTGACTGAGTGTTCCTTGTTTTTTTTATTTTCGTAGCTACACGTGAATACGGAAATAACGTTAGGTGAGTCGCTGAGATGGATATCGTAAATTAAAATTCAATATTTCGCTTCGTAGTCTGTCAGAATACATCAGCATAACTGACCGAGTACAAAACAGATATGTATCTTATTGAAATAATATTAAAATATATCTGCTAATGTCAGAAATCTATCGCCCGAGGTCCGAGGCTGGTTCTTGTACTTTATTATCGGCCCGCGGCCTGTGTCAGTGGACACTCGAAAGCAAACTGGCCACCATAGCTGGCAACACTGTTGGAATACACCACGAGCACAGTCCTTGTAGTTGAGCTGTGTCGAGGCTGGTTCTTGTACTTTATTTTCGGCCCGCGGCCTGTGTCAGTGGACACTCGAAAGCAAGCTGGCAACACTGTTCGAAGACACCACGAGATCAGGATTGTAGTTGAGCTGTGTCGAGGCTGGTTCTTGTACTTTATTTTCCTCCCGCGGCCTGTGTCAGTGGACACTCGAAAGCAAGCTGGCAACACTGTTCGAAGACACCACGAGAACAGTCCTTGTAGTTCCGCTGTGTCGAGGCTGGTTCTTGTACTTTATTTTCGGCCAGCGGCCTGTGTCAGTGGACACTCGAAAGCAAGCTGGCAACACTGTTCGAAGACACCACGCTCACAGTCCATGTAGTTCCGCTGTGTCGAGGCTGGTTCTTGTACTTTACTTTCGGCCCGCGGCCTGTGTCAGTGGACACTCGAAAGCAAGCTGGCAACACTGTTCGAAGACACCACGAGAACAGTCCTTGTAGTTCCGCTGTGTCGAGGCTGGTTCTTGTACTTTATTTTCGGCCCGCGGCCTGTGTCAGTGGACACTCGAAAGCAAGCTGGCAACACTGTTCGAAGACACCACGCTCATAGTCCTTGTAGTTCCGCTGTGTCGAGGCTGGTTCTTGTACTTTATTTTCGGCCCGCGGCCTGTGTCAGTGGACACTCGAAAGCAAGCTGGCAACACTGTTCGAAGACACCACGAGAACAGTCCTTGTAGTTCCGCTGTGTCGAGGCTGGTTCTTGTACTTTATTTTCGGCCCGCGGGGGTGCGGCCTGTGTCAGTGGACACTCGAAGCAAGCTGGCAACACTGTTCGAAGACACCACAGAACAGTCCTTGTAGTTCCGCTGTGTCGAGGCTGGTTCTTGTACTTTATTTTCGGCCCGCGGCCTGTGTCAGTGGACACTCGAAAGCAAGCTGGCAACACTGTTCGAAGACACCACGAGAACAGTCCTTGTAGTTCCGCTGTGTCGAGGCTGGTTCTTGTACTTTATTTTCGGCCAGCGGCCTGTGTCAGTGGACACTCGAAAGCAAGCTGACAACACTGTTCGAAGACACCACGAGAACAGTCCTTGTAGTTCCGCTGTGTCGAGGCTGTTTCTTGTACTTTATTTTCGGCCAGCGGCCTGTGTCAGTGGACACTCGAAAGCAAGCTGGCCACCATAGCTGGCAACACTGTTCGAAGACACCACGAGCTCAGTCCAATGTAGTTCCGCTGTGTCGTGGCTGGTCTTGTACTTTATTTTCGGCCCGCGGCCTGTGTCAGTGGACACTCAAAAGCAAGCTGGCAACACTGTTCGAAGACACCACGAGAACAGTCCTTGTAGTTCGCTGTGTCGAGGCTGGTTCTTGTACTTTATTTTCGGCCAGCGGCCTGTGTCAGTGGACACTCGAAAGCAAGCTGGCCACCATAGCTGGCAACACTGTTCGAAGACACCACGAGAACAGTCCTTGTAGTTCCGCTGTGTCGAGGCTGGTTCTTGTACTTTATTTTTCGGCCAGCGGCCTGTGTCAGTGGACACTCGAAAGGAAGCTGGCAACACTGTTCGAAGACACCACGAGAACAGTCCTTGTAGTTCCGTTGTGTCGAGGCTGGTTCTTGTACTTTATTTTCGGCCAGCGGCCTGTGTCAGTGGACACTCGAAAGCAAGCTGGCAACACTGTTCGAAGACACCACGAGAACAGTCCTTGTAGTTCCGCTGTGTCGAGGCTGGTTCTTGTACTTTATTTTCGGCCAGCGGCCTGTGTCAGTGGACACTCGAAAGCAAGCTGACAACACTGTTCGAAGACACCACGAGAACAGACCTTGTAGTTCCGCTGTGTCGAGGCTGGTTCTTGTACTTTATTTTCGGCCAGCGGCCTGTGTCAGTGGACACTCGAAAGCAAGCTGGCAACACTGTTCGAAGACACCACGAGAACAGTCCTTGTAGTTCCGCGTGTCGAGGCTGGTTCTTGTACTTTATTTTTCGGCCAGCGGCCTGTGTCAGCGGACACTCGAAAGCAAGCTGGCAACACTGTTCGAAGACACCACGAGAACAGTCCTGTAGTTCCGCTGTGTCGAGGCTGTTTCTTGTACTTTATTTTCGGCCGCGGCCTGTGGTCAGTGGACACTCGAAAGCAAGTGGCCACCATAGCTGGCAACACTGTTCGAAGACACCACGAGCTCAGTCCATGTAGTTCCGCTGTGTCGTGGCTGGTTCTTGTACTTTATTTTCGGCCCGCGGCCTGTGTCAGTGGACACTCAAAAGCAAGCTGGCAACACTGTTCGAAGACACCACGAGAACAGTCCTTGTAGTTCCGCTGTGTCGAGGCTGGTTCTTGTACTTTATTTTCGGCCAGCGGCCTGTGTCAGTGGACACTCGAAAGCAAGCTGGCCACCATGCTGGCAACACTGTTCGAAGACACCACGAGAACAGTCCTTGTAGTTCCGCTGTGTCGAGGCTGGTTCTTGTACTTTATTTCGGCCAGCGGCCTGTGTCAGTGGACACTCGAAAGCAAGCTGGCAACACTGTTCGAAGACACCACGAGAACAGTCCTTGTAGTTCCGTGTGTCGAGGCTGGTTCTTGTACTTTATTTTCGGCCAGCGGCCTGTGTCAGTGGACACTCGAAAGCAAGCTGGCAACACTGTTCGAAGACACCACGAGAACAGTCCTTGTAGTTCCGCTGTGTCGAGGGTGGTTCAGTGTATTATTCGGGGGCCGGCGGCCTGTGCAGTACGTGAACACCACAGAACAGTCCTTGTAGTCCGCTGTCAGCTGGTCTTCGTACTTTTTCGGCACGCCTGTTCAGTGACACCGAAAGCAAGCGGGCATACACCTGTTAGACACAAAAAGTCCTTGTAGTTCCGCTGTGTCGAGGCTGTTTCTTGTACTTTATTTTCGGCCAGCGGCCTGTGTCAGTGGACACTCGAAAGCAAGCTGGCCACCATAGCTGGCAACACTGTTCGAAGACACCACGAGCTCAGTCCATGTAGTTCCGCTGTGTCGAGGCTGGTTCTTGTACTTTATTTTCGGCCAGCGGCCTGTGTCAGTGGACACTCGAAAGCAAGCTGACAACACTGTTCGAAGACACCACGAGAACAGACCTTGTAGTTCCGCTGTGTCGAGGCTGGTTCTTGTACTTTATTTTCGGCCAGCGGCCTGTGTCAGTGGACACTCGAAAGCAAGCTGGCAACACTGTTCGAAGACACCACGAGAACAGTCCTTGTAGTTCCGCTGTGTCGAGGCTGGTTCTTGTACTTTATTTTCGGCCAGCGGCCTGTGTCAGCGGACACTCGAAAGCAAGCTGGCAACACTGTTCGAAGACACCACGAGAACAGTCCTTGTAGTTCCGCTGTGTCGAGGCTGTTTCTTGTACTTTATTTTCGGCCAGCGGCCTGTGTCAGTGGACACTCGAAAGCAAGCTGGCCACCATAGCTGGCAACACTGTTCGAAGACACCACGAGCTCAGTCCATGTAGTTCCGCTGTGTCGTGGCTGGTTTCTTGTACTTTATTTTCGGCCCGCGGCCTGTGTCAGTGGACACTCAAAAGCAAGCTGGCAACACTGTTCGAAGACACCACGAGAACAGTCCTTGTAGTTCCGCTGTGTCGAGGCTGGTTCTTGTACTTTATTTTCGGCCAGCGGCCTGTGTCAGTGGACACTCGAAAGCAAGCTGGCCACCATAGCTGGCAACACTGTTCGAAGACACCACGAGAACAGTCCTTGTAGTTCCGCTGTGTCGAGGCTGGTTCTTGTACTTTATTTTCGGCCAGCGGCCTGTGTCAGTGGACACTCGAAAGCAAGCTGGCAACACTGTTCGAAGACACCACGAGATCAGTCCTTGTAGTTCCGTTGTGTCGAGGCTGGTTCTTGTACTTTATTTTCGGCCAGCGGCCTGTGTCAGTGGACACTCGAAAGCAAGCTGGCAACACTGTTCGAAGACACCACGAGAACAGTCCTTGTAGTTCCGCTGTGTCGAGGCTGTTTCTTGTACTTTATTTTCGGCCAGCGGCCTGTGTCAGTGGACACTCGAAAGCAAGCTGCCAACACTGTTCGAAGACACCACGAGAACAGTCCTTGTAGTTCCGCTGTGTTGAGGCTGGTTCTTGTAATTTATTTTCGGCCAGCGGCCTGTGTCAGTGGACACTCGAAAGCAAGCTGGCAACACTGTTCGAAGACACCACGAGAACAGTCCTTGTAGTTCCGCTGTGTCGAGGCTGGTTCTTGTACTTTATTTTCGGCCCGCGGCCTGTGTCAGTGGACACTCGAAAGCAAGCTGGCAACACTGTTCGAAGACACCACGAGAACAGTCCTTGTAGTTCCGCTGTGTCGAGGCTGGTTCTTGTACTTTATTTTCGGCCAGCGGCCTGTGTCAGTGGACACTCGAAAGCAAGCTGACAACACTGTTCGAAGACACCACGAGAACAGTCCTTGTAGTTCCGCTGTGTCGAGGCTGTTTCTGTACTTTATTTTCGGCCAGCGGCCTGTGTCAGTGGACACTCGAAAGCAAGCTGGCCACCATAGCTGGCAACACTGTTCGAAGACACCACGAGCTCAGTCCATGTAGTTCCGCTGTGTCGTGGCTGGTTCTTGTACTTTATTTTCGGCCCGCGGCCTGTGTCAGTGGACACTCAAAGCAAGCTGGCAACACTGTTCGAAGACACCACGAGAACAGTCCTTGTAGTTCCGCTGTGTCGAGGCTGGTTCTTGTACTTTATTTTCGGCCAGCGGCCTGTGTCAGTGGACACTCGAAAGCAAGTGGCCACCATAGCTGGCAACACTGTTCGAAGACACCACGAGAACAGTCCTTGTAGTTCCGCTGTGTCGAGGCTGGTTCTTGTACTTTATTTTCGGCCAGCGGCCTGTGTCAGTGGACACTCGAAAGGAAGCTGGCAACACTGTTCGAAGACACCACGAGAACATTCCTTGTAGTTCCGTTGTGTCGAGGCTGGTTCTTGTACTTTATTTTCGGCCAGCGGCCTGTGTCAGTGGACACTCGAAAGCAAGCTGGCAACACTGTTCGAAGACACCACGAGAACAGTCCTTGTAGTTCCGCTGTGTCGAGGCTGGTTCTTGTACTTTATTTTCGGCCACGGCCTGTGTCAGTGGACACTCGAAAGCAAGCTGACAACACTGTTCGAAGACACCACGAGAACAGACCTTGTAGTTCCGCTGTGTCGAGGCTGGTTCTTGTACTTTATTTTCGGCCAGCGGCCTGTGTCAGTGGACACTCGAAAGCAAGCTGGCAACACTGTTCGAAGACACCACGAGAACAGTCCTTGTAGTTCCGCTGTGTCGAGGCTGGTTCTTGTACTTTATTTTCGGCAGCGGCCTGTGTCAGCGGACACTCGAAAGCAAGCTGGCAACACTGTTCGAAGACACCACGAGAACAGTCCTTGTAGTTCCGCTGTGTCGAGGCTGTTTCTTGTACTTTATTTTCGGCCAGCGGCCTGTGTCAGTGGACACTCGAAAGCAAGCTGGCCACCATAGCTGGCAACACTGTTCGAAGACACCACGAGCTCAGTCCATGTAGTTCCGCTGTGTCGTGGCTGGTTCTTGTACTTTATTTTCGGCCCGCGGCCTGTGTCAGTGGACACTCAAAAGCAAGCTGGCAACACTGTTCGAAGACACCACGAGAACATCCTTGTAGTTCCGCTGTGTCGAGGCTGGTTCTTGTACTTTATTTTCGGCCAGCGGCCTGTGTCAGTGGACACTCGAAAGCAAGCTGGCCACCATAGCTGGCAACACTGTTCGAAGACACCACGAGAACAGTCCTTGTAGTTCCGCTGTGTCGAGGCTGGTTCTTGTACTTTATTTTCGGCCAGCGGCCTGTGTCAGTGGACACTCGAAAGCAAGCTGGCAACACTGTTCGAAGACACCACGAGAACAGTCCTTGTAGTTCCGTTGTGTCGAGGCTGGTTCTTGTACTTTATTTTCGGCCAGCGGCCTGTGTCAGTGGACACTCGAAAGCAAGCTGGCAACACTGTTCGAAGACACCACGAGAACAGTCCTTGTAGTTCCGCTGTGTCGTGCGGAGCGCAGCAGTAAACGGAGCTATCTTTACGGCAAACGATATGATGGCTGCGACTATATCGTTGATGACGTAGTGATTAATTGCACAGCTTAGTGTCTGTTAACGGTCTCACAAATAAGTAATTTATCAGCGGTTATGTTTTCTAGAAACATGGCAGAATGCCACAATGAGGTCAATTTCGACTGTACAAAAGTTAATACACGAAGAAACTAATTTGAATAATGTAGTATTAAGCAGATTGAAAGTTGTCACGCACAGCGATTATTATAATTATTTGTGTTACTGTTACAACTCCCTACAGGTAAAAGGTTTACGTCTTGGCAGAATCTATATCTCAGAAGAATCTATTACTTTTTTTCGTTAAAAAATAAACAGCGGTGTTGTTTATAAAGCTTTTTATAATAAAACTAAAAATTCTATAATTTTCTTCACTATTCCAAAATTCTATTGTTTGAAATTTTTTTTTAATTTTTGCATGAAACATTTCGACTTTACATGTTATATTATATCGATAAATTCGCATAACTAGACATTGACAAATATCTAACACTCCCCCTTAAGAGAGAGTAACCTAATAAGCTACAATGTATTCTACATGGCCATTAAACCCAATCATTCACAATAGTGCTCTACCATATCATATCTTGTCTTTCAGCTACACTTTCTTGTGTGGAGTTAAGAAAATGTTAATTCGTAACATTGCAGATCTGCTCCTTCTATATTGTGGCATTTCAGATGTAGTTCCTTCTATATTGTGGCATTGCAGATGTAGTTCCTTCTATATTGTGGCATTTCAGATGTAGTTCCTTCTATATTGTGGCATTTCAGATGTAGTTCCTTCTATATTGTGGCATTTCAGATGTAGTTCCTTCTATATTGTGGCATTTCAGATGTAGTTCCTTCTATATTGTGGCATTGCAGATGTAGTTCCTTCTATATTGTGGCGTTGCAGATCTGCTCCTTCTATAATGTGGCATTGCAGATGTATCTCCTCTACCATTCTCCCCATAAATGTCATTAATTTCCCCACCCACTAATTCTTATTAAATTAATAATATGTAAAAATGTGTGTAACGTCCACTTTCAACATTAATGTTTATTGATTTTCAGTACCAATATAATTAAGATATTGTCTTCTTATCGACTTGCACGTCCTATTAGTTTAATTAATAATTACATTTTACAGCGCAATATCTAAACAGAAGATATAATATTAAATTGAATTAGCAGTATTACTTTTGTAGTTAGTAATTAACACAAGACAATAGCCATTAAGTTAACTAATTATAAAGGTTAATTTAATACATTCCATATAGGACATATTAATGTTTTAACATATTTTTAGTATTTGAATTAGCAGTATTACATTTGTAGAAAGTAATTAACACAAGACAATAGCCATTAAGTTAACTAATAGTACAGGTTAATTTAATACATTCAATATAGGACATATTAATGTCTTAACATATTTCTATGCAGAAATGATAATACAGGATATACTACACTCTATAAAAGTTAACATATCGTTAACAAGGGTGCAATATTCATACAAGTATTTTACATGATAATCTTAAAATTGCCTTAGAATATGTGCGACTTTATGGGACTTCACACAAGTTCCACGACTTAATTCTGGCATGGTAAGCTATCGTGCTTCCTCCCTCCTCTTTTCACCAATCACGGGCCTGCCTCTGTTTCTCCTCCTGTTGGCGTTCGTTCGCTTGCAAGTGGATGAGTTAAACCCCCCCCCCCCCCCCCAAAATCCTAATGCTCTCATTTCACCACTTTCGCCGCACATCAGTATATCTTTGCAGCGCGACACGCCGTTACACGCTGGTACACGCTTCACAATAATGACTCCTTCAAACATGTTCTACTTCCAGTATACACTACATATTAACGTTTGAAATGGATGGAATATGCTCACACAATTCCCACTCTTATTGCTATATGGACACTGCGTAGAACGAAGTCTGTTGGGTTCATGTAGAACTGCGAACTCTTTCCTCTACTGATGGGCAGACTGCATGACGAAAGGTTAATTGTGTGCGATGTCCAAGGTATTTTACGGAATGGTATTTATAGAAAACTATTTCGACTGTATTTATGCGTGTACAGTTTACCTACATTTCACGCAGTTCATACGAGTACTTATTGAACCAGGAGGACCCTGCGAAGTGATGACCCATGCAGGTAGGCATGTTTCTCTGTGCTCTATTGGCAACGAAGTAGCTTCAAGAAGTAAGGGCCTTACATTTTTGCTAAGGGTCCTCCCATGCGACACAGTAAAGCTCTTGGCAGTGTTACATGAGTGCAGCGACCATTTGCCGACCTCCCCTGGTGTAAGGGCCTTACATTTTTGCTAAGGGTCCTCCCATGCGACACAGTAAAGCCCTTGGCAGTGTTACATGAGTGCCGACCTCCCCTGGTGTAAGCCATGAGTACAGATTTTCCCCAATTCCTGTATGCGATATTTGTGTGGAAGTACTATTTTAATCAGTATTTATTTATAATTCCCTCTGACTTTTTATGTCTCTTGTACTATCTTGTACGCTATTACTATATTGATTAACATGTGCTATGAAGTATTATCACTTGTCATTCATAATAATAAGTTATAAATGAAAAGTTCAGAAGCGTGCACACAAGTCACGACCAATTAATTAATTTTCAGAGAATAAGAAATTTTGTGTGCAAATAGTCACTGTATACAAGTATATTTATAGATAATCCTTAAGAAATTATTTGAAACAATAGTATAAGTTAGCAGTCAGTTATTGCCCCAGAGAAATTACAAAGACATTTTAAAGATAAATTAAACGCAAGCATCAGTTCAGAAAACCATACCAGGTCTTAAATACCCTCATAAATATGACATACACATAAATGTAACATACACATAAATATAACATACACATAAATTTAACATACACATAAATATAACATACACATAAATATAAATAAATTTCTCATGTTGATTTTAATAAACATACGCAACAAAAAGTATTCAGACCTATATATTTATTTAAATTAAGATTTAAGCAACGTACGTTAACAATAATACGAATTAATTTAGTCAATAAATGCCGGTATAATTTATTCAATAAATGCCGGTATAATTTTCAGAACAGCAGTAACCACTATGACGTCACATCTCAACTATATATCATCCAGAGGCGTCTGCACGTACGAGGTAAGCGCAACCAGCAATAACTCTCTGAAGTTACACACTCACATATGAGCCTATGTCATCGCATACATGTTACTACTGCATCAAAACAGCCACTCACACCAGCTCACTTTGTATCCGGGTAACCAGTGACAACATTATTTTACACAGAAGACTCACATAGCAACTTGCAGGTCACAATAACACTTTCCAACCATATGTCTTTAACACACTTCACACCCCTTAGAGTTAACACTCAGTAGTTTTCCACATTTCAATTGTTTTCAAATTACCAGTTATTAACAGGAGACATCCAACTCCAAAAATTATTTTGACACTAAAATGTTTAGTTAAAATAATTTTCAAATCTGTCAAAATTCAAAATAATAGCAGTAAATAAAAGAAATGTGATGGTGTATTTCATGGAATTAGAAAAAAATTGGTATTGTACCTTTGCACTTTTATATACTATTAAGTAACAGTTACGTCTTGAAACTCATATTCAACTACTTCCTTCTATCAAAATAGTAATAAGTTGTAAGTGTGTCATCAGAAACACCGAACTGTTTAATTTAAAATACATATTTTATAGCATTGTTACGAAAGAAATCATAAAAAAAAAAAAACAATGTGATCCTTAAGAAATAATGCAATTATTGAATAACATTTTCAATTTTAGATGTAACTTTCTGTGGAAAAATTATTAAATTAAAAAATAAAATAATTTACTATAACCACCTCTTTGTACATATATCTATTTTAAAAGTTACTTTTCAAAGGATGGCAAATTTCATTCCATTCATATATTGTAAGCATGACCAACATGAAATACTAGCATCACTTTTGTAACCTCGCTATCTAAACAGTGCATTCATGTTTCATCTTATTATATACAAAAATATCTTATATATAGAAGAGTGGTCACCCGGAACAGCATGTTAAAGAAAACTCCTATATTTTGTTTAATTTTAGATAATTGTGTATATGTTACTTTAAATATACTTTCTGTTTCCTGCTAAAATTTTGAAACATACTGCAACTTTACACTTATTTAATGTCAATACAGTAATGAAACTATCTGCTACATTTCTATGCCATCTTATCTCCATCCTACCACTGTGACTTCACGTCGCATTTTGGTATAAAGATATTCCGGTTACATCACTGCGTGTGTATTATATTCACATGTATCTCCCAAGTAATAAATGCGATAAGAATATAATGACATTCCATGTGTCATTTGTACTTTCCCTTCCAGGTTGCCATCATATTTTTGTAAACACAGTAATCTTTATAAGGAGAGCAGTATATGTTAAAAAGACCAATTTTTTTTAAATAATTTTTTTTTTCACAGAACTTCACAATGTTTTCATTATATTTAATTGCCATTTTAAATTTAAAGATTAATTGAAATGAAAAGATATCCACCACATAGTGTGAGGAACACCACAGCGCCAAGGCAGGCTGTCTAACACGCACTCCGCCGACAAGGCATCTACCGCGACGATCGCGTGGATGACAGTTGCACCCCCCCCCCTAGGTATTCAAGTTCAAGGCCACGCTACAGCAGCACAAAGAAACTACAGCATTTATAAGGCCCAATTTGCCTGAGTACTGCATGGCGGTTCATGATAACACAATTATCCATCTGCTATTTTAAATTCCTGTCGCAACTTTGCTACAACAGATAACATTTCGTCAACATAATCCTTATTCCTACTGCCACAACAAGAGCCCCGTGACTACTAGTTAAATACTAAACCCACAGAGACTCCAGGGAGAGATAAGGGCACTTAGCCAGTAAACATTGGGGGAGATGTTTTGATGGTGTGGGCGAGCCTTAGCTCGACAACGCGCCTGAATACGGCTTCTCATCTTCACATTAAAAATCTCGACGCAAGCGTAATTGCAACAACTTACTGCGAAAAAGCCAGTAGCGGAAATCCCCCCAACCAGCCAGCAACTATAACCATCAACGCGCCAATATATGCTAGCACAAGGCTGAGCATGTTGTCTTTCCTCATCCGTCCGGCACAAGAGAACACGGAGAATGTGTGTGTCCGAACGCCGTTAGCCGCCTACCAGCACAGCCTCCGGAACCATGAGTAATCTACAGACATTTCCAGTTAGTTTTCCATATTAGTGGCTGTGGTTGCTATTTCATATCAGGTTAATTATATAGGCTGATTCTCAATTAGACTGACAAACATCGGGAGGTGATTCTTCATGACAAGTAAAAGGTAAACATATGTGACGATTCATATCTAAACCGAATATTAAGGGAGGTATGATCCGTCAAATAAACGAGACTTTAAGCCGTATTTGTGCTAGATATCGGCTCTTACGTTTAAGGTCCCGAAAACATACAATATTGTTCCGAGAGTTGTCATTGTATTTTACTTCTTTACCGATATTTTGCACAAATACGGTTTAAAACCTCGTTTTTTTGGGGGCTCATGCCCCCCTTAATATTTGGTTTAAATATAAAGTGTCACATATGATTTCCTTTTTTGCTTTTGCAAGAAGAATTGCCTCTCGAAGTTGGTCGGTCTAATTGAGAATCATCCTGTACAATAAATTCAATATAAGCTACTCCGATTAAGTGATAGTAACGTAATATGCTATCATGTGTTCAAAATGGTAAATAAACCCAATCATTCACAGTAGTGTTCTATCATATCATATCTTGTAATTTTGCTATGCCCATAAACCTTTCTTGTACGGCGTTAACCAAATGTTACTTCATAACATAATGTATTTATAATTATGCAATATTGCAGATGTGTTCGTGAAATATGTCGGAAATCTCCTCGATCCACCGAGTTGCGCATTCACAGCCGTACTGGAAAATGGCTACTGAAGTGTGTAGTTGAACACGTTTTTTAGTAAATAGTAGACAAAAAACTACTCATTAGACGACATTTTTCTGGACTTAAACCGAAGAGGTCAAAATTTCATACAGAAACTAATATACAAAATTTTGTCGATATTGAAATGGTTATAATTGAATTCTTGAGAGTCAACACCACGAACTCTCACAAATTGTGTTTGCACTTACATTTATACGTTCTAAAATTAAAATAGCTGCCCAGTTACTGAGTGATTTTATTCATTAGAGTACTATGCTTACATCTAACACATTACAATATACAAATATAGACACAGAAACTTATGCTTCTTCAATACGAAACATAATGTTTAGCAAATAATTGATATTAAAATTGAGTTTTATTGCACTGGATGGTTTAATATTGTTGTGAATGTTTTACATAGTTTGGAATTACATATTATTTGTCACATTCAGAATATATACAAAAATTTTGCAACAGGAAGTACCAAATAACAACGAAATTGTAAGGTGCTACAACTTAATTAAAGTATTGTAGCTATGAGAAAGAATTGTATGTGATTTACATATTTATGTGTGACACTCACTTTATATATTATTACTATACTAAAATGTGAGGCATGTTTGCGGTCCCCGGTTTAAAATATTTAATTTTATGTTTTCACTGTAGTTAAAGAAAATTAGTTCACAAGTTATATTTCTTTGGTGTGAAATTCAGAATATATATCAATATTATACACCGGTGAATAATTTTTTAGAAGAAATGGCAGTGCTTAACTTTGCTGCAGTTTTCAATAAATGACTCGTCAATTCCTGACATCCATTATAACCAATCACTGTATGCAGTAAAGAACTTGAAACAGTTCTTGAATCTGCAGTTCTTGAATCTGCAGATCTTGAGAACGGTATAGTGTCATTGCAGCAGTTGTAACAGAGAAATGTTTTTGGCTAGTGGAGTACGAGTATTTTTATGAAAACAAGGAAGTCTACAATTTGCATAACAACTTTAACACAATGAAAGTATTATGATTTTTTATCGCTGCTGGAACTTCTGGAACGTTCCGTCGTCTGTGCAAAAACTCAACGTTAAGTCCGGGTAACTCAAATCTCAAGGTTAAGTAGTATATAAAAATTAGCTATGCTGAAAATTTCGTAATAAATTACTTTGAGCAATATTAGCTGCCCTATATTTTTATAGTGACAATATTAACACAAGACAGAGTATTCGTGTGATGGCAAGGATTATTAAGTGGGCACAATGCGAGTGAACTGCGCCGTAGTTTTTAAGTCGACCGCGTGAAAGTATATTGCTGATAACGAGAGTCGCGAGCTCTATAAATAGCTCCGAATGGAGTATAAAGTGCCAGTCAGTTGAAAGCCTTTTACACAGGTTTAAGAGGGGATGGATGGCCCCAGATCGAGCACAATGGAACAGGCCTGTTAGTAAACTTCCTCGGAGAAAATCCTCCACGCCACGCAGCAGTGGAGTTACAAGGGAAATAATGGAAACTTCAACAGAGTTTCTTTTAATTCGACATCCATCACAGTATCGACAGACAGAACACTTTTGTCACTCAGCGTATGGCTTTCCATCTCAAATCTGATACTGCCCTACATAAATTATTTAATCTCTTATCCAGTTATTCACCTTACACTTTTGCCAACCATATTTTATTATAAAATAAATGAAAATATGTATTTTTATGCACATTGCTCATACTGTTAAGTTAAGAGAAGACATCTCATTTACGAACAAACACTTTTACTTTTGCCAAAACTTTTCTGTAACGCTATGTAAGGAAATGTAATATACAATTATATATATATGTATATATAAAGTTTTTAAATAAGTATTGTTTATACATCATAATCGAATTAGCTTTCTTCGGTACAATGCTTATATAATATCATCAGCTATCATTATTCTTCTAAATATTTTACTATGACAAAAAATGAGACATAATTGTCAGGTACGGTATGGAGTAGCAGTTCTCCAACTGCAGTCCGCAGATCAGTGGTGAGCCGTGGCTTGTACCTGTTTGGTCAGACAAAAAATGAGACATAATTGTCAGGTACGGTATGGAGTAGCAGTTCTCTAACTGCAGTCCGCAGATCAGTGGTGAGCCGTGGCTTGTACCTGTTTGGTCAGACAAAAAATGAGACATAATTGTCAGGTACGGTATGGAGTAGCAGTTCTCCAACTGCAATCCGCAGATCAGTGGTGAGCCGTGGCTTGTACCTGTTTGGTCAGACAAAAAATGAGACATAATTGTCAGGTACGGTATGGAGTAGCAGTTCTCCAACTGCAATCCGCAGATCAGTGGTGAGCCGTGGCTTGTACCTGTTTGGTCAGACAAAAAATGAGACATAATTGTCAGGTACGGTATGGAGTAGCAGTTCTCCAACTGCAATCCGCAGATCAGTGGTGAGCCGTGGCTTGTACCTGTTTGGTCAGACAAAAAATGAGACATTATTGTCAGGTACGGTATGGAGTAGCAGTTCTCCAACTGCAATCCGCAGATCAGTGGTGAGCCGTGGCTTGTACCTGTTTCGTCAGTCAAATAAATTTCATGATCAAATTTATTACTATACTTTAAAATATCTTGAAGTTAAATTCCTTTCTGTACAATTTTTTATTCTGATGATGGCAAGTATTTAATGTTTTTATTTATTTTAAAGAATAAATAAATAATTACTTGTACTTTTGTTACTTAATGGAAGAATTACAGACGAATTTGCTCATTTTAGGTTGTCATTCATCACCTTGAAGTCGACTGTACAATTATGTAAGAGAGAGACACTGGTACAGAGAGTCAAGCTTCAACTAGCCTTCGAATGATTTCAACTCACATAAATGGAATTTTACTTGTTGCTTTCAATTGATCTTAGTAATAACATAATATTACATCGTTTTTCACAATATGGCTACCTTTACAAATAAACATGTGCAGTGCGGTCACAAAGTGTTTCATTGTGAATAAGTACAAGTCTGTAATTCAGCAGAATATGTCGGTTCCAGGAACAGAAAGTGTTCAAGACGATCTTCACATCACATACGAAACAAGAGATGGAAACTCAAATAGAAATTGAGGATGTTTAAGGTAAAATTATACATTTTGAACGCCCTTCTTCGGTTCTACTTATATTCACGTTTATATTATTCCACCAAATTGAAACAGAAGGTTGCCATGGGGCGGTCTGATTACGTCATCCATGTGCCTGTAAAGTAAAGCTGTGACATTTTTACAACAGTAAACATTTTACACACTTTCTCATTCCTACACTTATATAAAAAGGGAAAACCTCAGAGTAGTTGGGTTAGGATAAGTCTTGCATAAAGAATTTCGAGGTATGGTCCAGGAGCTGGCCACCGTCATCTTGAATTTCTATTTTTCCTTGTTTATCTTATAATTTCCCTTTAAAATTTTCCTATTTCCTTTAACAATTTCTATTTATCCCTCAAAAGGCACCGAACCCCTCATTTGAAAGAACAAGTCCCTTTTTTGCAAAAATGATAAATTGAAAAGATGTGGCCTTGACCTTAGATGTTGAATTTGATCCTGTGTCTGGTGACATTGAATTAACTTGAAACAAAAAAATATCAAAATATTCCAGAGTATAATCTAAATTAACAAAAATGTATGATAATATTAGAAAAATTGATAATATTCAAAAAATTGTTTTAGAAAATTATTTAGTGTTGTAAAATCAGGAGGTCCGGGTTCGATAGCAGGTGGATCGGCTAAGCTCCCGACACGAACGCCCTCATCAGGTCGGCCAGTATCTATCTCGTCAGCCTAGTCAGACGTAGATTACCTTAATCTTAATCTTTGGCATTGAACTTAAATGACCTTGAAGCTAAAAATTAAAAAACTCCCAAAAAATTTTTTTTATTACAATTTATTCGCAGGAAAGCCTTGAAATTTGCCTGAAAACCCTTTACCCAATACTCAGTATGCAATACCGAAGACTCACAGCTAAAAACAATTGACCCAAGACTGTTGACCCAAAACTCAAGATCTTTGACCCAAGTCACTTGCCCATTAAACTTAAACATAAAAAAATATAAAATCCTAAACATTCTAAAATTCTGAAAAATTTCAAAAAGAAATCCTAAAATACAACAAATTGATAAAATAGTAAATTCATAAAACTGTAATATGTAAACTGCTGTAGTCGCCACAAGCAAGGTTTACCAGGCCCGACGCTAACACTGGAGGTAATGCGGCCTCGGCAACCAGGCCACCGAGTTATGACAACAAATGGAGGAATGGTATTCAGAAAAGTTTGTGTCCCAGCGTATATATGCTCCGAGAGATAGTAACTCGGAGCCATCTTGTTACCATCTGCTCCGGAGGCCCTGCCCGAGACGCTGCTAGGAGGGACCGCCATCCTTGTGGTCCTGGGTCGACGGCTGACGACTTCGCCGTCGCGAGAGCCTCTACGCTGCCGTCGACGATTTCCACGGTAATTATAATTCCCGTTAGGGCGCCGTAGGTTGCGTGAGGAGACAGGATAGTAAAGGTTTGGCATACGAGCTCCTTAAGTGCTAGAGCAAGATATAATATATCTAACTTGTTCCCTGTTATAGTAGTTCAGACTATTGTAATATAATTGGGATATTGCCCTATTCAAGATGCACTTCATGAGTCCAAGTATGTATTTGCTCAGCTTGAATAAAAGCAGAGTTTAGTATGAAATTGCTCACCATTTTTTTGCCTACGATTAATCCCTATCTAAGTGCATGGCGTCTTCACTTAGAAGGGACGCCACAGTAATTGGTGGAGATCCCTAATGTCTCCCACGTAGGTCAATGCTTACTTAGCATTCCCGTATAACATACAGTTTAAAGTTATTTATAAAGGCAAGGTGCAATACCCTCTAGTAAATATGATTGACACTCGAAAGTTCATTCAAACCTCAGGGTGTATTCCAAGTCAGCAAATTGCGGTCGCACAGGAACACGCGAGGAAAGTTGCCATGACAGCGAAAACGCGACCAGAAAACAGCCCACTCTCCCATAGTGTAGACTGTATTTGTGTGAGATTCTTCTTAAGTAAGTTATCGAATGCAATATCACAGCACCGCTCTTCGAGCTCTATTGCCTTGCTTGCATAAATTCTCCAACTTACGGTGTGCATTAAGTGCAAATCACTAATAGAAACGCTTTCCCAGTTTGTGCATGTTAGCTATCAAGGCTATACCACTTAATATTACACAAGCATGCGGACATGAGCAAGCAGGGTAATCAGTAACCAAATCACTCAAGAAACTAGCTAAAACAGTAAAAATCGATACAAGCAACACCCAGTGAGCATTTGAAAACAAAGACGAACAACACCCCGAGTTGCCCAGTGAGACCATAGATTTAATAGTTTTAGAGCACACTTCACCCACACTTGATTATTAATTTTCGGACACACACTTACGCAGCACATACGAGGCTAGCACAAACAGCTATATGAGACCTTGCCCAATCAAAACCCTCCAGGCAACAGAACTGTTTTTAAACTCCATGCCCATAACAGATACCACCACCATAGAACATCATTACAGTAACATAACTAACACCACAGAACATCAGTCCGTTAATACAACAGACGATGTTGTCTGTTCAAGCACAACAACCACTTCAAACCAAAAATCCACCATAGCACATTATCAAACACCCATAACCCATCTCCACATTCG
Source organism: Dryococelus australis (assembly GCA_029891345.1). Classification (NCBI taxonomy): domain Eukaryota; kingdom Metazoa; phylum Arthropoda; class Insecta; order Phasmatodea; family Phasmatidae; genus Dryococelus; species Dryococelus australis. The sequence continues at coordinate 95,814,838 of CM057006.1, read as the reverse complement.
CAAGGACAGTCACGAAAATGTGGGGGATTTTTTAGGCAAATCAACATAGCCAGGGTCATCTATGGATGGACAGAGCTAGATAACATATACATCTGAAATTCTATTTACAAGGTAGGTGCAGGCAGAAGAGTTTATGAGAACATCTACTATACAAATGGACAGGTCATTACATGGCAACACATTGAGACCAAACTTAGAACAACTTTTACACCAATTGACAACACTGACAAATACAGAAAACTACTCCACACCAAAACTCAACAAGAGAACGAAAGTTGCCAAGCTCATGTAAAAAACCTCATTTTCTACAAAAATAAAGGCGACCCACACTTACCAGAGGCCGAGATTGTGAAAATTGTTTCGAAATCGTTGTTTCCAACAGCTGCGTATAAACTGAGTCAATTGCAGAATCACACAATTGAGCAATTGACACACAACATAAAAGCCATTGAAACGGGAATTGTAAGGTATAAACAAGCCAACGAAATTCATGTCAAGGACATAGAACACGCCAAACTCTACGAGGAAATCACAAGGTTGCAATTAGAAATAGAAAAATGAACACGTCCAGACAAGAACACTACCACGCCACCACGAAATTATGGTTAAATGTATAACAACATTTTCCAATACAAACTCAGACACCCTACCCACAGAATCACTCCAATTTACACCAGAACAGAACATCACATGGCATTTCAAGTAACACAGAACAGGGATCACCATAGAAACCCGCCCTACCAAAACAATTGTCAATACATCAAGGGCAGCCAGGCAGGCCCCTTAAGGGAAAAACACGTACATCACACACACCCGCAGAGAGAACCAATCCTACACGACTACGGACAAAGACTAATCCCCTGCGGAAAAGGTACATAGAATAATTGATGCGTGTCAGGCACTTTTCAGCAAATGGGTACCTAACAGGATGTATGGCGACATACCTAAGTTCAACATGCAAAGCGAAAATTTCCAGCAGCTATGGCAGCCTAAAATACAAAGTAAAAAACAGTTCAGGCAGGAAAAATCAGGGACACAAACACTTCCCATATTCAGTTTCGTTAAACGAAAAATGTGTCAGCAAAACCCAAGTGTAAAGGAAGAAGCATTCGCAAGTCCGCCCCCAGATCAGTAAACAAACCAGTGCGGCCATGAAAGACGAGATTTACCTGCACACAGAACCGACGATTACCACTGAGCATGGAGTCCCAGCGGAATGCAAAAGTCAGGGAAATAGCGACACGAGTAAGGCGCATGCGATCTTGTCGGTTCCTGCACCCAGACAGCTATGATGTGCGCCCTGTGCTTGTACACAGGCCAACAGGCCTGATCTTTGCAAACCAACAACACACATTCAATACCAACGTTGCTGCGCATTTCCGTAAATTTAAACAAAGGATCACTATTCGTCAAACCAAGTCCTGGTTACCGCCCGCGGGAAACAACACTGCATTCACATCACCTCAAACACAAAACATCAACATGGAACCATGTGACGATGATGAAAAGTGTAAGCGAAACATGATCCACAAGTCCCACTTATAGCCAGGAAACAAACATGACACAGCTGTGGGCAAGGGTGAATACCATGTACAATTTATCAAAAAATATATAATCCTGTATCTTTGTCTGCAAAGGCGGAGAAACCTACTACCTGCTAATTGACACGGGATGCTCCCGCTCATGCATGGCATCTATCTTAATTGCAAAACAAAAGCAGGAACCGGTGACCGAGGTATTTTCGCTTGTGGGTACCACATAAGACATTGAGGTACTACAATACAAAACTAATACAAACAATAGTATTTCGAGTCACAGCTTTAAACAGGAACTCTTACTGATAGATAACTTCAAGCTCGTTACTATCCAAGGAGTCGTCTTTATGAAAAAGTACGACATGGTGTCAGTAGTTATTAAAAACACAATCTTTAGTTGTGTTTCAAATAATAACAAAATTCGGGAAGTTTCTATAAACACAAACACGATTGAATACGACATGCACAATTCAATAGAATACTACATCAATAATACTGACAGCACAGAGACAGATATACCCAGTATACCGCTTGGAAATATTAATAATAATTTACCAGTACAACAACAAGAAGTGTTACAAAATTGTTACAAGAATACAAAGATAGGTTTGCAAGCTCCATTATGGAACTCACAGAAACCAAGGATTTTGAAATAAAGTTGGAATAAACAACCAGGCCATATAGGGTTCATCCAAAATTAAGAGATAAAGTCTTACAGCAAATCCAAAATATGCTTGACTCACAGATTTTCTTTCCATCGGATTCCCCTTATGGCGCACCGAGCATTGTCATAAAGCGACGCCAGGGCGGGATTAGTTTCTTAACGGATTTCTGACTCCTTAATCAACACTTGAAGATAGTTCAATACCCCATCTCGCGAATGGAGGACATTGTAATGACACTGCAAAATTCCAAATATATCAGCTCAATCGACATGTTTAGTATGTTTTACGCCATTCCAGTCTACAAGGAGGACGGTATTGATCTCTACAAATACACCTACATGCCAATGGGGTTGGCCACAAGCCCTAACTACTTTCAAAATTCGTCGATTTGATGTTAGGACCCTTATGGTGGAAAACCACGGTTGCTTACTTAGATGATATATTCATAATTGGCAACATGTTCCAAGAATATCTACACACTATTAAAAAGGTTTTGGAACAAATATGTAAATTCAATGTAAAAATAAACACAAAAAATGTTCCTTCGATTAGGAAGAAATTAAAATATTTGGACACTAGATAACACCATCTCGTATACAAACAGACCAAGCAAAATTGACACCATACAACACATGCACCACCCAAAAACATCAAACACTTACGTACATTCTTTGGGCTCACATCCTACTTGCCTTGGCACATACACTATTACGCGCATCTGACGGAACCTTTAACAAAATTTGCTAAGAAAAACGTACCGTTCGAATGGATGTCAAACGAACAGGAGGCGTTCAACAAATTACAAGCAGCCATACGCGATTCCTCAGTATTAACCAAATTCAATGAAAACCGCAGAACCATCGTAGCTTGCGATGTGTCGCTAACAGCGATAGGTACGGTGTTAATGCAGGAGATACCAGGTAACAAGGAACACGCCATTATTGCTTTTGAATAGAAAAAGTTCTCGATGAATGAAAAATGTTGGTCAGCTACCGAGAAGAAACTTGCCGCAGTTAAATATTTTGTAACATAATTGTAACAATATTAATACGACCGGAAGTTCATTATTGAAATGGACCACTTGAGTCTGCACTATTTAAAAACATTGGCCGAATATAATATCAGGAAAGGAAAATTGGCAATAGCGCTTACTGAGTATGACTTCGAGGCCAAAATAGTGAAGGGTAAAAAAATGTAATGGCAGACGCTATGAATAGATTACCCACTACAGGGAAAGCGGACACCATTTCAAAATCAGTAAATAACACAAATTACACTATTAAGAAGGCCTTTACTGAATAGCACCTCTTTTTACAGAGCGTTAGCGGGGGCCCTATTTCAAAATCCAGACAAACATGGGGAAATTAAAACAACTATCGCCAAACGCATCACTACCAATTGGCCTGACATAAAACCACTCATCAAAAACGAACTCCACGCAACAGATAAGGCAGGCGTGGCCGAGATCATTATCAACGTGGAGTTCTTACCCTTACAGGCCATTGCCAAAAATAATCACTGTTATCTACCAAGTCAATGCAGAAATCACTATGGAGGCACATGCCAACCAAATAAAAACAATTACTTAGATACCCATTTAAATTACCAAATAATCCCCAAAACAATACACCACACTACCTTCGTGTATATTTACACCAACAAGAATATATCAAATTTGAGGACAACATACATGTATGCATAGCACCTCTTATTCATAATAACACATCCTGTTTCTCGACGAATATGCTCACGAACCTAATATACAACAAATAAAATTTTCCCTAACTAAACCCGACAAAGCAATAGCCAAATATCACAGTTTAGCAAGATGTTACGGCATTGCTGGTAATGGCGAAATATATATGAAGTTACGTACGCCAGCAGGCAAGAAAAAGTTTTCCCTTGTCCCCCAGTATTATGTCCCAGATATAATCACCTCCCAACACGACGCACTTTTAGACGGAAGCCACTTCGGTCAATTTCAAATTTATAAAAATAAAAATGGCCTATTATTGGGATACAATTAATAAAGACGTCAAGGAATATATAAAGAACTGCCCCGTCTGCCAGAAAATTGAACCCACCAACCAGAAGCCCATCTGCCAGATGACGCCCATAACGCCCCCCCCCTCCTACATTTTTGGGGTCTCGATGCAAAAGGGCCTTTACAGACATCGGTAAAGGGCAATAAGTATATATTAGTTATGATTGTATTTTTCAGTCACTATGCAGTTGCCAAACCTGTAAAATAAATTGATGACCTAACCTGAGCCAATTTTGTAAAAGATTTCATCCTCCAACTCGGCCGCTCTAAATCTATTTTAACAGATAGAGGTTAATCATTTAATAATGAAATAATGGCAACATTATCGAAAAAACTCAAAATATAGAAACTTCAAACAACGACATATAACCACAGTTTAAACGGGCTGATGGAGCAAATTAATAAAGTCCTTTCACAGCAGCTCGCATTATATGTCAACGAAGATCACAAGCATTTGGATGAGCATGTACCATACATAATTTTTAAATACCATTCGACTGTCAAGAGAAGCATTCTGTACAGTCCCTTTTACCATTTACACGAGGTTGAGGCAGCCAACCTTCACACGTCATAACACATGAGTATTCTGAATGGGTTAATCAATGGTGCGATTAATTGAAGCTAGAGCGCGAACAAGCTAGAACTAATTAGATAACATCACAGCAAAAGCAAAAATAGATCTTTGACGTAAAGTTCAGAATAAAAAAAGACCCTAAAATAGGAAAATTCATGTGGGTTAAGAACCACGCCAGGCAAACGACACTCACTTTTAAATACCATGGTCCTTACTGAATTCACGATATCATGGGCTCGTCTGCCATAGCCATTGATGTCCGTAAACGAGGCCAAACAAAAATCGACATGGTAAACCCGAGAAACACAAAAAATTGGGTATGTCCAATGCTAATCTTAACCATTATGTTACAGGTATTAAACATCTAGATTGGACACACAACAGCCAGCACGGTGACACTTGTGCTGCTATTTAACTATAAGTGTTACAGGTCTGCAGATATATCGGACACACAATGGCGTCTACTTCCAACAACTGATTCCACAAATCCATTATGAGGAGACGGTTCTGTTAGTGTACAGCATTCCTCTCCAACAGTGCATTCTACTTACCAACAGTGAGACGTGGTTTCCACAGATCCATTATGAGGAGATGGTTCTGTTAGTGTACAGCATTCCTCTCCAACAGTGCATTCTACTTACCAACAGTGAGACGTGGTTTCCACAGATCCATTATGAGGAGATGGTTCTGTAAGTGTAGAGCATACCTACCCAACAGCACATCCTACTTACCAACAGTGAGACGTGGTTTCCACAGATCCATTATGAGGAGACGGTTCTGTTAGTGTGCAGCATTCCTCTCCAACAACGTATCCTACTTACCAACCGTGAGACGTGGTTTCCACAGATCCATTATGAGGAGATGGTTCTGTTAGTGTAGAGCATACCTCTCCAAGAGCACATCCTACTTACCAACAGTGAGACGTGGTTTCCACAGATCCATTATGAGGAGATGGTTCTGTTAGTGTAGAGCATACCTCTCCAAGAGAACATCCTACTTACCAACAGTGAGACGTGGTTTCCACAGATCCATTATGAGGAGACGGTTCTGTTAGTGTACAGCATTCCTCTCCAACAGCGTATCCAACTTACCAACAGTGAGACGTGGTTTCCACAGATCCATTATGAGGAGATGGTTCTGTTAGTGTAGAGCATACCTCTCCAAGAGCACATCCTACTTACCAACAGTGAGACGTGGTTTCCACAGATCCATTATGAGGAGACGGTTCTGTTAGTGTAGAGCATACCTCCCCAACAGCACATCCTACTTATAAAAATGAGACGTGGTTTCCACAGATCCATTATGAGGAGATGGTTCTGTTAGTGTAGAGCATACCTCCCCAACAGTGTATCCTACTTACCAATAGTGAGACGTGGTTTCCACACATCCATTATGAGGAGACGGTTCTGTTAGTGTAGAGCATACCTCTCCAAGAGCACATCCTACTTACCAACAGTGAGAAGTGGTTTCCACAGATCCATTATGAGGAGAGGGTTCTGTTAGTGTACAGCATTCCTCTCCAACAGTGTATCCTACTTAACAATAGTGAGACGTGGTTTCCACAGATCCATTATGAGGAGACGGTTCTGTTAGTGTACAGCATTCCTCTCCAACAGTGTATCCTACTTACCAATAGTGAGACGTGGTTTCCACAGATCCATTATGAGGAGAGGGTTCTGTTAGTGTAGAGCATACCTCCCCAACAGTGTATCCTACTTACCAATAGTGAGACGTGGTTTCCACAGATCCATTATGAGGAGACGGTTCTGTTAGTGTACAGCATTCCTCTCCAAGAGCACATCCTACTTACCAACAGTGAGAAGTGGTTTCCACAGATCCATTATGAGGAGATGGTTCTGTTAGTGTAGAGCATACCTCCTAAACAGCACATCCTACTTACCAAAAGTGAGACGTGGTTTCCACAGATCCATTATGAGGAGACGGTTCTGTTAGTGTAGAGCATACCTCCCCAACAGCACATCCTACTTACCAAAAGTGAGACGTGGTTTCCACAGATCCATTATGAGGAGATGGTTCTGTTAGTGTACAGCATTCCTTTCCAACAGTGTATCCTACTTACCAATAGTGAGACGTGGTTTCCACAGATCCATTATGAGGAGATGGTTCTGTTAGTGTAGAACATAACTCTCCAAGAGCACATCCTACTTACAAACAGTGAGACGTGGTTTCCACAGATCCATTATGAGGAGACGGTTCTGTTAGTGTAGAGCATACCTCTCCAAGAGCACATCCTACTTACCAACAGTGAGACGTGGTTTCCACAGATCCATTATGAGGAGACGGTTCTATAAGTGTAGAGCATACCTCTCCAAAAGCACATCCTACTTACCAACAGTGAGACGTGGTTTCCACAGATCCATTATGAGGAGATGGTTCTGTTAGTGTAGAGCATACCTCCCCAACAGCACATCCTACTTACCAAAAGTGAGACGTGGTTTCCACAGATCCATTATGAGATGGTTCTGTTAGTGTACAGCATTCCTCTCCAACAGTGTATCCTACTTACCAACAGTGAGACGTGGTTTTCGCAGATACTTTTGAGGAGACGGTTCTGTTAGTGTACAGCATTCCTCTCCAAGAGCGTATCCTACTTAGCAACAGTGAGACGTGGTTTCCACAGATCCATTATGAGGAGACGGTTCTGTTAGTGTACAGCATACCTCTCCAAGAGCACATCCTACTTACCAACAGTGAGACGTGGTTTCCACAGATCCATTATGAGGAGACGGTTCTGTTAGTGTAGAGCATACCTCTCCAAGAGCACATCCTACTTACCAACAGTGAGACGTGGTTTCCACAGATCCATTATGAGGAGATGGTTCTGTTAGTATACAGCATTCCTCTCCAACAGCACATCCTACTTACCAAAAGAGAGACGTGGTTTCCACAGATCCATTTGAGGTGATGGTTCTGTTAGTGTACAGCATTTTTCTCAACAGTGTATCCTACTTACCATAGTGAGACGTGGTTTCCACAGATCCATTATGAG
>CM057006.1:95506427-95806910 GCA_029891345.1 Dryococelus australis | reverse complement strand
CCCTTCCCTTCCTATGGGTTTAAATTTTATTTGGTTTTTCCAGGGGTTTAAACCCCTTCCTACTGGATGGCATAGGAGAATTCCCTTATGGTTTCCTTCCCTCCAGACATTATTCCTTCTGGGATTTGGGCTGGAAATTTTATTTTTTTTTCTGGTCCTTTTAAAACTTCCATTTCTTTTCATGGGTAATTTATTTTTTCCTTGGTTCGTTTAAAACTTCCATTTTTTTTTTGGTAGGTAGGATTTCTTTTTTCTCTTGCTCCTTTAAATTCCTTTCCTATGTTGGGATGGAAGAGATTTTATTGTTTCCCTTTTGGTTTTTCTCCCTTCATTGGGTATGGTTAGTGGGTTTCATTTTTTCTTCCCGCTGCTTTTTAAACTTCCTTCCTGGGTAGGCATTAAAAATTTCCCTTTTTTTTTTCTTTCCCCTTAACTTCACTTCCTTATGGGTAGGTCATAAGATTTCATTTTTGGTTTCTTCTTGGGGTTTAGCCCTTTTTTCTGGTATGGATAGGTAGATTTCTTATTTTCCTTCTGGTCCCAACCTTCTCCTCCCGTTTTAGGGAAATTTTTTTTCATCTCCTTTGCCAATTCAATCCTACTGGGTTTAAGGTGATTTATTTTTCCTACTGGTTTGTTTGCATTCCCTTTTCTTTTAAGGCAAGATTTTGTTTTTCCCTATCGGCCCTTTGCCCCACTTCCTAAAGGTTGTTTTAGGATTTTTTTTTTCTTCCTCCCCTTTCAATTACTTCCTTGTTTCTAAGGATTTATTTTTTCTTCCTACTGGTGTTTAAATTCATTCCTATGGTTGTCATAGAATTTTTAATTTTCTTCCTTCTGGGGTTTTCACACTTAAATTCCTTTGGTTAGGGGTTTTTTTTTTTTCCCTTCTTCTCGGTTTCCACTTAATTCCTATTTGGGGTTTTATGGGAAATTTTTTTCTTCCTCTGCGTGCTTTTTAAAACCATTCCTTATGGTTGCAAGTTTGAGATTTCATTTGTTTTTCCTACTGGTCAAACCCTTCCCAAAAGTGTTTGGTAGAATTTTTTGGCCCTTCCCTTTTGACTTCCCCTTCCTTTAAGGGGGGTATATTTTATGTTTTTTTTCCCTGCATTCCCTTCCTCTGGTGGAAAGGTTTATTTATTTTTTTTCCCTTTGGCTTTTAGCACTTCCCTTCCTACTGTTTATAGGTTTTTAGGTTCTTCTTCGTTTTCCTTTTCCCCTTTCCCCTTCCCTTTTTGGTCTAGGTAAGATTTATTATTGTTTCCTAACCGTCGCTATTCCAAATTTCCCCTTTCCCATGGGGATGGTCAAGTAGGATTTCTTATGGTTTTCTCTATTTTCGCTTTCACACTTCCACCTTACTGGTTGGAGGTAGTTTATTTTTTTTCCTACTCTCGCCTTTTATACTTCCACTTCCTAGTATGTCATTGATTTCTTTTTCTTGCCTTTGCCTCCTTTCCCTTGGTTTAGGTTTTATTAATTTCTATGTTTCTACTTCTTCTACTTAATTTATGGGATTTATTAGGTTTTTCTTATGGTCTTTTCCCCACTTTCCCTTCCCCTTTATGGTATTATTTTTGGGTTCTTTTTCTCCTTCCTGCCTTCCTTTTGATTTTAGGGTTTGTATTGTTTTTCTATCTTTTTTACCACCTCCCTTTTTAATTTAATTTAATTTTTCTTGTTGGTTTCTAGGTTCCAATTCTTTCCTTTTGTTCCCTCTGGTAGAGTTTTTTGGTTTTTCCTACTGCGTCCCTTTAACCCACTTACTTCCTTATGGTTAGGTAGATTTATTTTTGTTCTTCCTCTCCCTTTCACCTTCCCTTTCCCGGTATGGTTAGGTAAGATTTAAATTTTTTCTTCTACTGCGTCCTTTACCCAAACCACTTCCATAGGGATGGCATGGAAAGATTTTAAATTTTTTTCTTTTTCGCTTTTCCCCCACTTCCTTTTTGGGTAGGTGGAGGTTTCATTTGGGTTTTTCCCTCTGCTTTCCCCTTCCTCTTTGGTTGGAAAAAAATTTTTATGTTTTTCTTCTTTTTCCCCTTACTTCCATGGGTAAGGTAGAGTTTATGGTTTCTTCCTTGCTTTCCCTTCCCCTTTTCCTTGGGGTTTCTTAGAATTTTTTTGGGGTTTTCTTATGTCGCTTTCCCTCCTTTTTTCCCCTTTGGATTTTTGTAGAGATTTCATTATGGTTTTCCCCTGCTCGCTTTAACTTCCACTTCCTCTGGTATGGTTTATTAGAGATTTATTATGGTTTCTTCCTTTCGTCCCCCTTTAAAACACTTCCACTTCCATGGTTGGTAAGGTAGAAATTTTTTTGGTTTTTTCTACTGGCGCTTTCAATTTTCCCCTTCCCATGGGGATGGGATAGGGAGAGTTTTATATTTTTCTTTTATGGTTTGCTTTTGCACTTTCCCTTCCAAAGGGGGGATTTTCCTAGGGAGAAATTTTATTAGTTTTCCTTTTTCTCGCTTTAGCCACTTCCCATTCCTTATGGGGATGGCATAGGTAGGGTTTCATTTTTGTTTTCTTTCCTTTGCCCCCCCTTTAGGAATTAAAATTTTATATGGGTTTTTTCATTTTTGGGTTTGGAGATTTCATTTGGTTTTTCCCACCGGTTCCCTTTGCACTTCCACTTCCTATTTTGGATAATTTTTTTTGGTTTTTTATGGCTTTCCCCCTTATTCCTCGTTTATTAATTTTTTATTTTTTTATGTTTATTTCCATGGCGAATTTTTTGGTTTTTCCCTGGGGCTTTAAAAATTCCCCTTCCTTGGGTAGGCTTTGGGGAGAGATTTATTTTTGGGTTTTTTTCCTCTCTCCCTTTTTCAACTTAAATCCTTTGGGGATGGGCATAGGGGAGATTATTATGTTTCTTCCTTTGCTTTTGCACTTATTTTCCCACGGGTTGGGATAGGAAAAGATTTCTTTTGGGTTTTTTTCCCACTGCCGGGTTTTTCCCCACTTCCCCCTTCCTTTTTTTGGGATGGGAAAGGTTTGAGATTTCTTTTTGTTTTTTCATGCTTTTCCTTTTGACACTTCCCCTTCCTACTGGGGATGGTTATAGGTAATTTCATTAAGGGGTTCCCTTTACTGCTTTGCTTTTTTGACTTACTTCCCATGGGGATGGTTTATAGGAGAGATTTTAAAATTTTGGGTTTTTCCTACCGTTGTTTAGACACTTCCCTTTTAAGGGAAAGGGCATAGGAGGATTTCATTTTTTTGTTTCCCTTACCCCATGGGGCAAAAAACCCCCCTTCCCCTTCCTTTTTGGGGTTATGGGTTTATTTTTTTTTAGGGGGAAATTCCCTTTTTGGTTTTCAAACTTCCTCGGGTTTTGCAAATTCCCTTTTGGGGTTTTAGGTTTTATATTTTTTTTCCCACTGGTGTTTAAACATTCCCATGGGGTTTTCCCAGGAGTTTTATTTGTTTTTTCCCACTGGCCCTTAAAACATTCCACTTTAAAAAGGTATGGTCAAGGGGGATTTTTTTGGTTTTTCTATGCCCTTTTGCAACTTCCCCTTCCTATGGTTGTCATTAGAATTTTTTTTTATGTTTCTTTTCCCCGCTCGCTTTTCCATTCCATTTTTTCTGGTTGGCAGTGGATTTCATTATGTTTTTCTATTTGCGTGCTTTCAACTTCCCCTTCCTATGGGTTTGGGGTTTTGGGTTCTATTGGGTTTTTTTACTGCGTGCTTACCCCCTTTCCCCTTAAAATGGGATGGATGTAAGATTTTTTTGTTTTTCCTCGGTCGCTTTGCACACTTACTTCCTACGGGGATGGTCATAGGTGGTTTCATATGTTTTTCCCATTTGCTTTAGCACACTTCCCCTTCTATGGGTTGTTTATAGTAAAATTTCTTATGGTTCCTCTTGTCGCTTTAGCCACTTCCCCTTCCTTGGGGATGGCATAGGGAAAAATTTTTTTATGGTTTCTCCCCGGTGCTTTAACCCCCTTCCACTTCCTTCTGGGTATGGTGATAGGTAGATATTTCATTATGGTTTGTTCCTTCTGCGTTGCTTTAGCTCACTTAGACTTCCTTCTGGATATGGTCATAGGTAGATATTTCATTATGGTTTCTTCCTACTGCGTCGCTTTGCATACTTCCACTTCCTAATGGGTATGGTCATACATAGAGATTTCATTATGTTTGTTATTAATGCGTCGCTTTAGCACACTTCCACATCCTACTGGTATGGTGATAAGTAGATATTTCATTATGGTTTTTCCTTCTGAGTCGCTTTAGCACACTTAACTTCCTTCTGGATATGGTCATAGGTAGAGATTTCATTATGTTTTCTTCTTACTGCGTAGCTTTAGCACACTTCCACTTCCTTCTGGGTATGGTCATAAGAATTGATTTCATTATGGTTTCTTCCTTCTGCGTCGCTTTAGCACACTTAGACTTCCTACTGGGTATGGTCATAGGTAGAGATTTCATTATGGTTTTTCCTATTTCGTCGCTTTAGCACACTTCCACTTCCTACTGGGTATGGTCATATGTAAGATTTCATTATGGTTTCCTCCTAATGCAACAGCTTTAGCACACTTCCACTTCCTACTGGGTATGGTAATAGGTAGAGATTTCGTTATTGTTTCCTCTACTGCGTCGCTTTAGCACACTTCCACTTCCTACTGCGTATGGTCATAGGCAGAGATTTCAGTATTGTTTCTTCCTACTGCGTCGCTTTAGCACACTTCCACTTCCTAATGCGTATGGTCATAGGAAGAGATTTCATTATGGTTTCTTCCTACTGCGTCGCTTTAGCACACTTCCACTTCCTACTGTGTATGGTCATAGGTAGAGATTTCATTATTGTTTCTTCCTACTGCGTCGCTTTAGCATACTTGCACTCCCTAGTGTGTATGGTCATAGGTAGGGATTTCATTATTGGTTTCTTCCTACTGTGTCGCTTTATCACACTTCCAATTACAACTGGTATGGTCATAGGTAGAGATTTCATTTGGTTTCTTCCTACTGCGTCGCTTTATCACATTTCCACTTCCTACTGGGTATGGTCATAGGTAGAGATTTCATTATGGTTTCTTCCTACTGCGTCGCTTTAGCACACTTCCACTTCTACTGGGTATGGTGATAGGTAGATATTTCATTATGGTTTTTCCTACTGCGTCGCTTTAGCACACTTCCACTTCCTACTGGGTATGGTCATAGTAGAGATTTCATTAGTGTTCTTCCTACTGCATCGCTTTAGCACACTTCCACTTCCTACTGGGTATGGTCATACTAAGAGATTTCATTATGGTTTCTTCCTACAGCGTCGTTTTATCACACTTCCACTTCCTTCTGGTATGGTCATAGGTAAAGATTTCATTATGGTTTCTTCCTACTGCTTCGCTTTAGCATACTTCCACTTCCTACTGGGTATGGTCATAGGTAGAGATTTCATTTTGGTCTCTTCCTACTGCGTCGCTTTAACACACTTCCACTTCATACTGGGTATGGTCATAGGTAGAGATTTCATTATTGTTTCTTCCTACTGCGTCGCTTTATCACACTTCCACTACCTACTGGGTATGGACATAGGTAGAGATTTCATTATTGTTCTTCCTACTGCGTCGAATAAGCTCACTTCCACATCCTTCTGGGTATGGTCATAGGTAGAGATTTCATTATGGTTTCTTCCTACTGCGTCGCTTTAGCACACTTCCACTTCCTACTGGGTATGGTCATAGGTAGAGATTCCATTATGGTTTCTTCCTACTGCGTCGCTTTAGCACACTTCCACTTCCTACTGGGTATGGTCATAGGTAGAAATTTCATTATGGTTTCTTCCAACTGCGTCGCATATGCTCACTTCCACTTCCTACTGGGTATGGTCAAAAGTAGAGATTTCATTATGATTTCTTCCTATTGCGTCGCTTTAGCACACTTCCACTTCCTACTGGGTATGGTCATAGGTAGAGATTTCAGTATTGTTTCTTCCTACTGCGTCGCTTTAGCACACATCCACTTCCTACTGGTATGGTCATAGTTAGATATTTCATTATTGTTTCTTCTTTCTGCTCGCTTTAGCACACTTCCACTTCCTACTGGGTATGGTCATAGGGATTGATTTCATTATGATTTCTTCCTTCTGCGTCGCTTTAGACACTTAGACTTTATACTGGGTATGGTCATAGGTAGAGATTTCATTATGGTTTTTCTACTGCGTCGCTTTAGTACACTTCCACTTCCTACTGGATATTTTCATATGTAGAGATTTCTTATGGCTTCCACCTAATGCATCGCTTTATCACACTTCCACTTCCTACTGTGTATGGTCATAAGCAGAGATTTCATTATGGTTTCATCCTACTGCGTCGCTTACACACTTCCACTTCCTAATGTGTATGGTCTTAGTAGAGATTTATTTTGGTTTCTTCCTACTGCGTCGTTTTATCACACTTCCACTTCCTACTGGGTATGGTCATAGGTAGAGATATTCATTATGGTTTCTTCCTTCTGCGTCGCTTTAGCACATCTCCACTTCCTACTGGGAATGGTCATAGGAGAGATTTCATTATGGTTTCTTTTACTGCGTCGCTTTATCACACTTCCACTTCCTTCTGGGTATGGTAATAGGTAGAGATTTCATTATGTTTTCATCTCACTGCGTCGCTTTAGCACACTTCCACTTCCTACTGGGTATGGTCATAGGTAGAGATTTCATTAAGGGTTCTTCCTACTGCATCGCTTTAGCACACTTCCACTTCCTACTGGGTATGGTCATAGGAAGAGATTTTATTATGGTTTCTTCCTACTGCGTCGCTTAGCACACTTCCACTTCCTACTGGGTATGGTCATAGGTAGATATTTCATTATTGTTTCTTCTTTCTGCTCGCCTTAGCACACTTCCACTTCCTACTGGGTATGGTCATAGGTATGATTTCATTATGGTTTCTTCCTTACTGCGTCGCTTTAGCACACTTAACTTCCTACTGGGTATGGTCATAGGAGATTTCATTATGGTTTTTCTACTGCGTCGCTTTAGCACACTTCCACTTCCTACTGGGTATGTCATAGTAGAGATTTCATTATGGTCTTCTTCTATGCATCGCTTTAGCACACTTCCACTTCCTATGGGTATGGTCATAGGTAGAGATTTCATTATGGTTTCCTCCTAACTGCTTCGCTTTAACACACTTCCACTTCCTCTGGGTATGGTATAGGTAGATATTTCATTATGGTTTTTCCTTCATGCGTTGCTTTAGCACTCACTTAGACTTCCTTCTGGTATGGTCATAGGTAGATATTTCATTATGGTTTCTTCTTACTGCGTCGCTTTGCATACTTCACTTCTAAGGTATGGTCATATAGAGATTTCATTATGGTTTTCTTAATGCGTCGCTTTAGCACACTTCCACTACTACTGGGTATGGTGATAGGTAGATATTTCATTATGGTTTGTTCCTTCTGATCGCTTTAGCACACTTAACTTCCTTACTGGATATGGTCATAGGTAGAGATTTCATTATGTTTTTTCTACTGCGTAGCTTTAGCACACTTCCACTTCCTACTGGGTATGGTCATAGGTAGATATTTCATTATGTTTTTCTTTCTGCTCGCTTTAGCACACTTCCACTTCCTACTGGGTATGGTCATAGGTATGATTTCATTATGGTTTTTTCTTCTGCGTCGCTTTAGCACACTTACTTCCTACTGGTATGGTCATAGGTAAGATTTCATTATGGTTTTTCCTACTGCGTCGCTTTAGCACACTTCCACTTTCCTACTGGGTATGTTCATATGGAGATTTCATTATGGTTTCCTCCTATGCATCGCTTTAGCACACTTCCACTTCCTAATGGGTATGGACATAGGTAGAGATTTCATTATGGTTTCCTCCTACTGCTTCGCTTTAGCACACTTCCACTTCCTACTGGGTATGGTGATAGGTAGATATTTCATTATGGTTTGTTCCTTCTGCGTTGCTTTAGCTCACTTAGACTTCCTTCTGGATATGGTCATAGGTAGATATTTCATTATGGTTTCTTCCTACTGCGTCGCTTTGCATACTTCCACTTCCTTCTGGGTATGGTGATAGGTAGATATTTCACTATGGTTTGTTCCTTCTGCGTTGCTTTAACACACTTCCACTTCCTTCTGGGTATGGTGATAGGTAGATATTTCATTATGGTTTGTTTCCTTCTGCGTTGCTTTAGCTAACTTAGACTTCCTTCTGGATATGGTCATAGGTAGATATTTCATTATGGTTTCTTCCTACTGCGTCGCTTTGCATACTTCCACTTCCTAATGGGTATGGTCATACGTAGAGATTTCATTATGGTTTCTTCCTAATGCGTCGCTTTAGCACACTTCCACTTCCTACTGGGTATGGTGATAGGTAGATATTTCATTATGGTTTGTTCCTTCTGCGTCGCTTTAGCACACATAGAATTCCTTCTGGATATTGTCATAGGTAGAGATTTCATTATGTTTTCTTCTTACTGCGGAGCTTTAGCACACTTCCACTTCCTACTGATTATGGTCATAGGTAGAGATTTCATTATGGTTTCTTCCTACTGCGTCTCTTTAGCACACTACCACTTCCTACTGTGTATGGTCATAGGTAGAGATTTCGTTATTGTTTCTTCCTACTGCGTCGCATAAGCTCACTTCAACTTCCTACAGGGTATGGTCATAGGTAGAGATTTCATTATGGTTTTTCCTACTGCGTCGCTTTAGAACACTTCCACTTCCTACTGTGTATGGTCATAGGTAGAGATTTCATTATTGTTTCTTCCTACTCCGTCGCATATGCACACTTCCACTTCCTACTGGGTATGGTCATAAGTAGAGATTTCATTATGGTTTCTTCCTACTGCTTCGCTTTAGCACACTTCCTCTTCCTACTGGGTATGGTCAAGGTAGAGATTTCATTACGGTTTCTTCCTACTGCGACGCTTTTAGCACACTTCCACTTCCTACGGGTATGGTCATAGGTAAGAAATTTCATTATTGTTTCTTTTACAGCGTCGCTTTAGCACACTTCCACTTCCTACTGGGTATGTTCATAAGTAGATATTTCAGTATTGTTTCTTGCCCATCTCGTCGCTTTAGCACACTTCCACTTCCTACTGTGTATGGTCATAGGTAGAGTATTCATTATGGTTTCATCCTACTGCGTCGCTTTAGCAACTTCAACTTCCTTCTAGGTATGGTCATAGGTAGAGATTTCATTATGGTTTCTTCCTACTGCGTCGCTTTGCAAAAACCACTTCCTACTGGTATGGCCATAGGTAGATATTTCATTATTGTTTCTTCCTTCCGCGTCGCTTTAGCACACTTCCACTTCCTATGGTTATGATCATAGGTAGAGATTTCATTATGGTTTCTTCTACTGCGTCGCTTTGCAAACTTCCACTTCCTTCTGGTATTTACATATGTAGATATTTCATTATGGTTTGTTCCTTCTGCGTCGCTTTAGCACACTTAGACTTCCTCTGATATGGTCATTGGTAGATATTCATTATGGTTTCTTCCTACTGCGTCGCTTTAGCACACTTCCACATCCTATGGGTATGGTATAGGTAGAGATTTCATATGGTTTTTCCTACTGCGTCGCTTAGCAAACTTCCATCTACTGGTATGTCATAGTAAGATTTCATTATGGCTTCTCCTAATGCTCGCTTTAGCACACTTCCACTCTATGGGTATGGTGATAGTAGATATTTCATTATGTTTGTTCCTTCTGAGTCGCTTTAGCAACTTACTTCCTCGGATATGGCATAGGTAGAATTTCATATGTTTTTTCTACTGCGTAGTTAGCACACTTCCACTTCCTACTGGGTATGGTCATAGGTAGAGATTTCATTATGGTTTCTTCTACTGCGTCGCTTTGCAAACTTCCACTTCCTGGGTATGGTGATAGGTAGATATTTCATTATGGTTTTCCTTCTGCGTCGCTTAGCACACATAAATTCTTCTGGTATGGTCATAGGTAGAGATTTCATTATGGTTTCTTCTACGCGGAGCTTAGCACACTTCCACATCTACTGGTATGGGATAGGTAGATATTTCATATGGTTTGTTCCTTCTGCGTTGCTTTAACACACTTAGACTTCCTTCTGGATATGGTCATAGTAGATATTTCATTATGGTTTCATCCTACTGCGTCGCTTTGCATACTTCCACTTCCTAATGGTATGGTCATACAGAGATTCATTATGGTTTCTTCCTAATGCGTCGCTTTAGCACACTTCCACTTCTATGGTAGGTGATAGGTAATATTTCATTATGGTTTGTTCCTTCTGCGTCGCTTTAGCACACATAGAATTCTTTCTGGATATGGTCATAGGTAGAGATTTCATTATGTTTTCTTCTTACTGCGGAGCTTTAGCACACTTCCACTTCCTACTGGGTATGGTCATAGGTAGAGATTTCATTATGGTTTCTTCCTACTGCGTCGCTTTAGCACACTTCCACTTCCTACTGGGTATGGTCAAGGTAGAGATTTCAATATGGTTTCTTCCTACTGCGTCTCTTTAGCACACTTCCACTTCCTACTGTGTATGGTCATAGGTAGTGATTTCGTTATTGTTTCTTCCTACTGCGTCGCATAAGCTCACTTCACTTCCTACAGGGTATGGTCATAGGTAGAGATTTCATTATGGTTTTTCCTACTGCGTCGCTTTAGACACTTCCACTTCCTACTGTGTATGGTCATAGGTAGAGATTTCATTATTGTTTCTTCCTACTCCGTCGCATATGCACACTTCCACTTCCTACTGGGTATGGTCATAAGTAGAGATTTCATTATGGTTTCTTCCTACTCCTTCGCTTTAGCACACTTCCTCTTCCTACTGGGTATGGTCATAGGTAGAGATTTCATTATTGTTTATTCCTACAGCGTCACTTTAGCACACTTCCACTTCCTACTGGGTATGGTTATGGGTATAGATTTCATTATGGTTTCTTCCTACTGCGTCGCTTTAGCACACTTCCACTTCCTACTGGGTATGGTCATAGAAAGAGATTTCATTATGGTTTCTTCCTACTGCGTCGCTTTATAACACTTCCACTTCCTTCTGGGTATTGTCATATGTAGAGATTTCATTATGGTTTACTCCTAATGCATCGCTTTAGCACACTTCCACTTCCTACTCGGTATGGTCATAGGTAGAGATTTCATTATGGATTCCTATTACTTCGTCGCTTTAGCACACTTCCACTTCCTACTGGGTATGGTCATAGGCAGAGATTTCAGTATTGTTTCTTCCTACTGCGTCGCTTTAGCACACTTCCACTTCCTAATGGGTATGGTCATAGGTAGAGATTTCATTATGGTTTCTTCCTTCTGCGTCGCTTTAGCACACTTCCACTTCCTACTGGGTATGGTCATAGGTAGAGATTTCATTATGGTTTCTTCTACTGCTCGCTTTAGCACACTTCCACTTCCTACTGGGTATGGTCATAGGTAGAGATTTCATTATGTTTCTTCCTACATGCGTCGCTTTAGCACACTTCCACTTCCTACTGGGTATGGTCATAGGTAGAGATTTCATTATGGTTTCTTCCTACTACGTCGCTTTAGCACACTCCATTCCTACTGGGTATGGTCATAGGTAGAGATTTCATTAATGTTTCTTCCTACTGCACCGCTTTAGTACACTTCCACTTCCTACTGGGTATGGTCATGGGTAGAGATTTCATTATGGTTTCTTCCTACTGCGTCGCTTTAGCACACTTCCACTTCCTACTGTGTATGGTTATAGGTAGAGATTTCATTATTGTTTCTTCCTCCTGCGTTGCTTTAGCACACTTCCACTCCTACTGTGTATGGTCATAGGTAGAGATTTCATTATTGTTTCTTCCTATTGCGTCTCACAAGCTCACTTCCACTTCCTATTGGTATGGTCATAGGTAGAGATTTCATTATGGTTTCTTTGTACTGCGTCGTTTTAGCACACTTCAACTTCCTATTGGTATGGTCATAGGTAGAGATTTCATTATGGTTTCTTCCTACTGCGTCGCTTTGCAAACTTCCACTTCCTACTGAGTATGGTCATAGGTAGAGATTTCAGTATTGTTTCTTCCTACTTCGTCGCTTTAGCACACTTCCACTTCCTAATGCGTATGGTCATAGGTAGTGATTTCATTATTGTTTCTTCCTATTGCGTCGCTTTAGCACAATTCCACTTCCTACTGTGTATGGCCATAGGTAGTTATTACATTATTTTTTCTTCTTTCTGCTCGCTTTAGCACACTTCCACATCCTACTGGGTATGGTCATAGGTAGAGATTTCATTATGGTTTCCTCCTACTGCGTAGCTTTAGCACACTTCCACTTCCTACTGGGTATGGTCATAGGAAGAGATTTCATTATGGTTTCTTCCTACTGCTTCGCTTTAGCACACTTCCACTCCTACTGTGTATGGTCATAGGTAGAGATTTCATTATGGTTTTCCTACTGCGTTGCTTTAGCACACTTCAACTTCCTATTGGTATGGTCATAGGTAGAGATTTCATAATGGTTTCTTCCTACTGCGTCGCTTTGCAAACTTCCACTTCCTACTGTGTATGGTCATAGGTAGAGATTTCAGTATTGTTTCTTCCTACTTCGTCGCTTTAGCACACTTCCACTTCCTAATGGGTATGGTCATAGGTAGTGATTTCATTATTGTTTCTTCCTACTGCGTCGCTTTAGCACACTTCCACTTCCTACTGTGTATGGCCATAGGTAGATATTTCATTATTGTTTGTTCTTTCTGCTCGCTTTAGCACACTTCCACTTCCTACTGGGTATGGTCATAGGTAGAGATTTCATTATGGTTTCCTCCTACTGCGTAGCTTTAGCACACTTCCACTTCCTACTGGGTATGGTCATAGGAAGAGATTTCATTATGGTTTCTTCCTACTGCGTCGCTTTAGCACACTTCCACTCCTACTGTGTATGGTCATAGGTAGAGATTTCATTATGGTTTCTTCTACTGCGTCGCTTTAGCACACTTCCACTTCCTACTGGGTGTGGTCATAGGTAGATATTTCATTATGGTTTCTTCCTACTGCGTCGCTTTACACACTTCCACTTCCTACTGGGTATGGTCATAGGTAGAGATTTCATTATGGTTTTTTCCTTCTGCGTCGCTTTAGCACACTTAGACTTCCTACTGGGTATGGTCATAGGTAGAGAATTCATTATGGTTTCTTCCTACTGCGTCGCTTTATCACACTTGTACTTCCTACTGGGTATGGACATAAGTAGAGATTTCAGTATTGTTTCTTCCTACTGCGTCGCTTTGCAAACTTCACCTTCCTACTGGATTTGGTCATATGTAGAGATTTCAGTATTGTTTCTTCCTACTTCGTCGCTTTAGCACACTTCCACCTTTTAATGGGTATGGTCATAGGTATAGATTTCATTATGGTTTTTTTCCTACTGCGTCGCTATAACCCACTTCCACCTCCTACTGGTATGGTCATAGGTAGAGATTTCAGTATTGTTTCTTCCTACTGCGTCGCTTTGCAAACTTCCACTTCCTACTGGATTTTGGGTATGGTCATAGGTAGAGATTTCATTTGGTTTTTCTCTGCGTCGCTTTAGCCACTTACTTCCTATGGGTATGGTCATAGGTAGAGATTATTATGGTTTCTTCTTCTGTTTACCACTTACTTCTACTGGTATGGCATAGGTAGGATTTCATTTGTTTTTCTACTGCGTGCTCAACTCACTTCTATGTTGGTCATGTAGGATTTCATTATGTTTCTTCTACTCGCGCTTTAGCACACTTCCACTTATGGTATGGTATAGTGAATTCATTATGTTTTCCTACTGCGTCGTTTCACTTACTTCCTACTGGTTGGTCATAGTAGAGATTCATATGTTTTATGCGTCGCTTAGCCACTTCACTTCTATGGTATTATATGGATTTATTTGGTTTCTTCTAGGTGCTTTAGCACACTTCACTCCTACTGTTGGTATAGTAGAATTTCATTTGTTTTTCTATGCTCGCTTTGCAACTTCCACTTCTTGTATGGTCATAGGAAGATTATTATGGTTTCTCTATGCTCGTTTACACTTCCACTTCTAATGGTATGGTATAGGTAGAGATTTCATTATGTTTCTATGCGTCGCTTTAGCACACTTCCACTCCTATGGTATGTATAGAGTTTCTTTGGTTTCTTTCTGCGTCGCTTTAGCACCTATTCCTATGGTATGTCTAGGTAGAGATTTCATTAGGTTTTTCTATGCGTCGCTTTGCACACTTCCACTTCTATGGTATGTCTAGTAGAGATTTCATTTGGTTTTTCCTATGCCGCTTTAGCACACTTCCATTCTAGGGTATGTATAGGTAGAGATTTCATTATGTTTCCTCTGCTCGCTTTAGCACACTTCACTTCCTCTGGATGTCATAGGTAAGATTATTATGTTTCTTCTACTGCGTGCTTTAGCAACTTCACTTCTACTGGTATGTCATAGGTAGATTCATTATGGTTTCTTTACTGCGTCGCTTTGCACACTTCACTTCTATGGTTGGTCTAGGAAGATTATTATGTTTTTCTTGCGTCGCTTTAGACACTTATCTACTGTATGGTAAGTAGAGATTCATATGTTTCTTCTCGCGTCCTTTAGCACACTTCATTATGGTATGGTCATAGGAGAGATTCATTATGTTTTCCTAGCTCGCTTTAGCACCTTCACTTCTATGGGTATGGTCATAGTAGAGATTATTATGTTCTCTACTGCTCGCTTTAGCCACTTCCCTTCCTACTGGGTATGGTATGGTAGAGATTTCATTATGTTTTTCCTATGCGCGCTTTAGACACTTCACTTCTCTGGGTATGGTCATGGTAAGATTTCATATGTTTCTTCCTATGCTGCTTTGCACACTTCCACTTCTATGGGTTGTATAGGTAGATTTATATGTTTTTCCTCTGCGTCGCTTGCAACTTCACTTCTCTGGTAGGTTAGAGATTCTATGTTTTTCTCTCGTGCTTTACACTACTTATGGTAGGTATAGGTTCTAGTTTTACTACATCCATACTTGTCGGCGCTTGTTACTCCTCCTTGGTATCTAGGTAAATTTCATTTGTTTTCTTGCGGCTTGACTTCACTCTATGTTGGTTAGAGATATCTTTGCACACTTCCACTTCCTATGGGTATGGTCATAGGTAGAGATTTCATTATGTTTCTTCCTACTGCGTCGCTTTAGCACACTTCCATTCCTATGGGTATGGTCATAGGTAGAGATTTCATTATGGTTTCTTCCTACTGCGTCGCTTTAGCACACTTCACTTCCTATGGGTATGGTCATAGGTAGAGATTTCATTATGGTTTCTTCCTATGCGTCGCTTTAGCACACTTCACTTCCTACTGGGTATGGTCATAGTAGAGATTTCATTATGGTTTCTTCCTACTGCGTCGCTTTAGCACACTTCCACTTCCTATGGGTATGGTCATAGGTAGAGATTTCATTATTGGTTTCTTCCTACTGCGTCGCTTTAGCACACTTCCACTTCTATGGGTATGGTCATAGGTAGAGATTTCATTATGGTTTCTTCCTATGCGTCGCTTTAGCAACTTCCACTTCCTACTGTGTATGGTATAGGTAGAGATTTATTATGGTTTTTCCTCTGGTCGTTTAGCAACTTCACTTCCTCTGGTATGGTCATAGGTAGAGATTTCATTATGGTTTCTTCCTACTGCGTCGCTTGCAACTTCACTTCCTTATGGTATGGTATAGTAGAGATTTCATTATGGTTTTTCCTACTGCGTCGCTTTAGCACACTTCACTTCTATGGTATGGTATAGGTAGAATTTCATTATGGTTTTTCCTTGGTGCTTTAGCACACTTCCATCCTCTGGTATGGTCATAGGTAGGATTTCATTATGTTTCTTCTACTGGTCGCTTTAGCCACTTCCACTTCCTACTGGGTATGGTCATAGTAGAGATTTCATTATGTTTCTTCCTACGCGTCGCTTTGCACACTTCATTCCTACTGGTATGGTTAGGAGGATTCGCTTTAGCACACATCCACTTCCTACTGTGTATGGTCATAGGTAGAGATTTCATTATTGTTTCTTCTATGCGTCGCTTACACACTTCCACTTCCTACTGGTATGGTCATGGTAGAGATTCACACTTCCACTTCCTACTGGGTATGGTCATAGGTAGAGATTTCATTATGGTTTCTTCCTACTGCGTCGCTTTAGCACACTTCCACTTCCTACTGGGTATGATCATAGGTAGAGATTTCATTATGGTTTCGTCCTTCTGTGTCGCTTTAGCAAACATCCACTTCCTACTGGGTATGGACATATATAGAGATTTCATTATTGTTTCTTCCTACTGCGTCGCTTTAGCACACTTCCACTTCCTACTGGGTATGGTCATAGGTAGAGATTTCATTATTGTTTCTTCCTACTGAATCGCTTTAATCCACTTCCACTTCCTACTGGGTATGGTCATAGGTAGAGATTTCATTATGGTTTCTTCCTAATGCGTCGCTTTAGCTCACTACCACTTCCTACTGGGTATTTTCATATTTAGAGATTTCATTATTGTTTCTTTCTACTGCGTCGCTTTAGCTCACATCCACTTCGGAATATATTTATGGTCATAGTTAGAGATTTCATTATGGTTTCTTCCTACTGCGCCGATTAAGCACACTTCCCCTTCCTACTCTGTATGGTCATAGGTGGAGATTTCATTATGGTTTCTTCCTACTGCGTCGCTTTAGAACACTTCCACTTCCTATTGGGTATGGTCATTGGTAGAGATTTCATTATTGTTTCTTCCTACTGCGTCACTTTTGCACATTTCCACTTCCTACTGGGTATGGTCATAGGTAGTGATTTCTTTATTGTTTCTTCCTACTGCGTCGCTTTAGCCCACATCCACTTCGTAATGGGTATGGTCATAGTTAGAGATTCCATTATTGTTTCTTCCTACTTTGTCTCTTTAGCACACTTCCACTTCCTACTGGGATGGTCATAGGTAGAGAATTCATTATTTTTTCTTCCGACTGCGTCGCTTTAGCACACGTCCACTTCCTGCTGGGTATGGTCATAGGTAGAGATTTCATTATTGTTTATTCCTACTTCGTCGCATTAGCACACTTCGACTTCGTACTGGGTATGGTCATAGGTAGAGGTTTCATTATGGTTTCTTCCTATTGCGTCGCTTAAGCACACTTCCACTTCCTACTGGGTATGGTCATTTGGCGCGCATCACTGGTCATCACGAGCAAGTTGTTGCAGTAATGGTAGAGGGAGCGCAGTACTGGTCATCACGCGCAAGATGTTGAAGTACTGGAATAGGGAGCGCAGTACTGATCATCACATGCATGAAGTTGCAGTACTGGTAGAGGGAGTGCTGCACTGGTCATCACGTGCAAGAAGATGAAGTACTGGTATAGGGAGCGCAGCACTGGTCTTCAAACGCAAGTAGTTGCAGAACTGGTAGGGGGAGCGCAGCACTGGTCATCACATGAAAGTAGTTGCAGTACTGGTAGAGGGACCGCAACACTGGTCTTCACAAGCAAGTAGTAGCAGTACTGGTAGAGGGACGCAGTACTGGTCATCACATGCAAGTAATTGCAACACTGGTACAAGGAGCGCAGCACTGGTCATCACATGCAAGTAGTTGTAGTACTGGTACAGGGAGCGCAGTACTGGTCTTCACACACAAGTAGTTGCAATACTGGTAGAGGGAGTGCAGCACTGGTCTTCACACGCAAGTAGTTGCAGTACTGGTACAGGGAGCGCAGCACTGGTCATCACACGCATGTAGTTGCAGTACTGGTACAGGGAGTGCAGCACTGGTCATCACATGCATGTAGTTGCAGTACTGGTAGAGGGAGCGCAGCACTGGTCTTCACACACAAGTAGTTGCAGTACTGGTACTGGGAGCGCAGCACTGGTCATCACACGCAAGTAGTTGCAGTACTCTTACAGGGAGCGCAGCACTGGTCATCACATGCATGTAGTTGCAGTACTGGTAGAGGGACCGCAACACTCTTCTTCACAAGCAAGTAGTAGCAGTACTGGTAGAGGGGGCGCAGTACTGGTCATCACATGCAAGTAATTGCAGTACTGGTACAGGGAGCGCAGCACTGGTCATCACACGCAAGTAGTTGCAGAACTGGTACAGGGAGCGCAGCACTGGTCATCACATGCATGTAGTTGCAGTACTGGTACAGGGAGCGCAGCATTGGTCATCACATGCAAGTAGTTGCAGTACTGGTACAGGGAGGGCAGCACTGGTCATCACATGCAAGTAGTTGCAGTACTGGTACAGGGAGTGCAGCACTGGTCATCACATGCAAGTAGTTGCAGTTCTGGTACAGGGAGCGCAGCATTGGTCATCACATGCAAGTGGTTGGAGTACTGGTACAGGGAGCGCAGCACTGGTCATCAAATGCAAGTAGTTGAAATATTGATAGAGGGAGCGCAGCACTGGTCATCACATGCATATAGTTGCAGTAGTGGCAGATAGAGTGCAGCACTGGTCTTCACAGGCAAGAAGTGGCAGTACTGGTAGAGGGATCGCAGCACTGGTCTTCACACTCAAGTAGTTGCAGTACTGGTAGAGGGAGCGCAGCACTGGTCTTCACACGCGAGTAGTTGCAGTACTGGTAGAGGGAGCGCAGCACTGGTAATCACATGCAAGTAGTTGCAGTACTGGTACAGAGAGCTCAACACTGGTCATCACATGCAAGTAGTTGCAGTTTTGGTACAGGGAGCGCAGCACTGGTCATCACATGCAAGTAGTTGCAGTACTTGTACAGGGAGCCCAGCACTGGTCATCACATGCAAGTAGTTGCAGTACTGGTACAGGGAGCGCAGCACTGGTCATCACATGCAAGTAGTTGCAGAACTGGTACAGGGAGGGCAGCACTGGTCATCACATGCAAGTAGTTGCAGTACTGGTACAGGGAGTGCAGCACTGGTCATCACATGCAAGTAGTTACAATACTGGTAGAAGGATCGCAGCACTGGTCTTCACACACAAGTAGTTGCAGTACTGGTACAGGGAGCGCAGCACTGGTCATCACATGCAAGTAGTTGCAGTATTGGACAGGGAGCGCAGCACTGGTCTTCACACGCAAGTAGTTGCAGTACTGGTACTGGGAGCGCTGCACTGGTCATCACGTTCAAGTAGTTGCAGTACTGGTAGAAGGAGCGCAGCACTGGTCCACACATGCAGGAAGTTTGCAGTACTGGTACAGGGAGCACAGCACAGATCATCATGTGCAAGTAGATGTAGTACTGGTAGAGGGAGCGCAGCATTGGTCTTCACACACAAGTAGTTGCAGTAATGGTACAGGGAGCGCAGCACTGGTCTTCACACGCAAGTATTTGCAGTACTGGTGAGGGAGCGCAGCACTGGTCATCACATGCTAGTAGTTGCAGTAGTGGTAGAGGGAGTGCAGCACTTGTCATGACACGCAAGTAGTTGCAGTACTGGTACAGGGAGCGCAGCACTGGTCATCACACGCAAGTAGTTGCAGTACTGTTACAGGGAGTCCAGCACTGGTCATCTCATGCATGTAGTTGCAGTACTGGTAAAGGGAGCGCAGCATTGGTCATCACATGTAAGTAGTTGCAGTACAGGTACTGGGAGCGCAGCACTGGTAATCAAATGCAAGTAGTTGCAGTACTGGTAGAGGGAGCCCAGCACTGGTAATCACATGCAAGTAGATGCAGTACTGGTATAGGGAGCGCAGCACAGGTCATCGTGTGCAAGTAGATGCAGTACTGGTAGAGGGAGCGCAGCACTGGTCATCACACACAAGTAGTTGCAGTACTGGTACAGATAGTGCAGCACTGGTCTTCACACACAATTATTTGCAGTACTGGTGAGGGAGCGCAGCACTGGTCATCACATGCTAGTAGTTGCAGTAGTGGTAGAGGGAGTGCAGCACTGGTCATCACACGCAAGTATTTGCAGTACTGGTGAGGGAGCGCAGCACTGTTGATCACACACAAGTAGTTGCAGTACTGGTACAGGTAGTGCAGCACTGGTCTTCAAACACAAGTAGTTGCAGTACTGGTAGAGAGAGCGCAGCACTTCTCATCACATGCATGTAGTTGCAGTACTGGTACAGGGAGCGCAGCATTGGTCATAACATGTAAGTAGTTGCAGTACTGGTACTGGGAGCGCAGCACTGGTCATCAAATGCAAGTAGTTGCAGTACTGGTAGAGGGAGCCCAGCACTGGTAATCACATGCAAGTAGTTGCAGTACTGGTAGAGGGAGTGCAGCACTGGTCATCACATGCAAGTAGTTGCAATACTGGTAGAAGAATCGCAGCACTGGTCTTCACACTCAAGTAGTTGCAATACTGGTACAGGGAGCGCAGCACTGGTCATCACACGCAAGTAGTAGCAGTACTTGTACTGGGAGCGCAGCACTGGTCATCACGTGCAAGTAGTTGCAGTACTGGTACAGGGAGCGCAGCACTGATCTTCACACACAAGTAGTTGCAGTACTGGTACAGGGAGCGCAGCACTGGTCATCACATGCAAGTAGTTACAATACTGGTAGAAGGATCGCAGCACTGGTCTTCACACACAAGTAGTTGCAGTACTGGTACAGGGAGCGCAGCACTGGTCATCACATGCAAGTAGTTGCAGTATTGGACAGGGAGCGCAGCACTGGTCTTCACACGCAAGTAGTTGAAGTACTGGTACAGGGAGCGCAGCACTGGTCATCACATGCAAGTAGTTGCAATACTGGGACAGGGAGCGCAGCACTGTTCTTCACTTGCAAGTAGTTGCAGTATTGGACAGGGAGCGCAGCACTGGTCTTCACACGCAAGTAGTTGCAGTACTGGTACTGGGAGCGCTGCACTGGTCATCACGTTCAAGTAGTTGCAGTACTGGTAGAAGGAGCGCAGCACTGGTCCACACATGCAGGAAGTTGCAGTACTGGTACAGGGAGCACAGCACAGATCATCATGTGCAAGTAGATGCATGTACTGGTTGAGGGTGCGCACCACTGGTCATCACACACAAGTAATTGCAGTACTGGTACAGGGAGCGCAGCACAGGTCATCATGTGCAAGTAGCTGTAGTACTGGTAGAGGGAGCGCAGCATTGGTCTTCACACACAAGTAGTTGCAGTACTGGTACAGGAAGCGCAGCACTGGTCTTCACACGCAAGTATTTGCAGTACTGGTAGAGGGAGCGCAGCACTGGTCATCACATGCTAGTAGTTGCAGTAGTGGTAGAGGGAGTGCAGCACTGGTCATCACACGCAAGTAGTTGCAGTACTGGTACAGGGAGCGCAGCACTGGTCATCACACGCAAGTAGTTGCAGTACTGTTACAGGGAGTCCAGCACTGGTCATCACATGCATGTAGTTGCAGTACTGGTACAGGGAGCGCAGCATTGGTCATCACATGTAAGTAGTTGCAGTACTGGTACTGGGAGCGCAGTGCTGGTCATCACATGCAAGTAGTTGCAGTACTGGTACAGGGAGCGCAGCACTGGTCATCACATGCAAGTATTTGCAGTACTGGTACAGGGAGTGCAGCACTGGTCATCACAAATGCAAGTAGTTGTAATTCTGGTACAGGGAGCGCAGCATTGGTCATCACATGAAAGTGGTTGCAGTACTGGTAGAGGGAGCGCAGCACTGATCATCACACACAAGTAGTTGCAGTACTGGTACAGATAGTGCAGCACTGGTCTTCACCACAAGTAGTTGCAGAACTGATAGAGGTAGCGCAGCAGTGGTCATCACACACAAGTAGTTGCAGTACTGGTACAGATAGTGCAGCACTGGTCTTCTCACACAAATAGTTGCAGTACTGGTAGAGAGAGCGCAGCACTGGTCATCACATGCAAGTAGTTGCAATACTGGTAGAGGGAGCGCAGCACTGGTCTTCACACACAAGTAGTTGCAGTACTTTTACAGGGAGTGCAGCACTGGTCATCACATGCAAGTAGTTGCAATACTGGTAGAGGGAGCGCAGCACTGGTCTTCACACAAAAGTAGTTGCAGTACTGGTACAGGGAGCGCAGCACAGGTCATCATGTGCAAGTAGATGCAGTACTGGTAGAGGGAGCGCAGCACTGGTCATCACACAAAAGTAGTTGCAGTACTGGTACAGATAGTGCAGCACTGGTCTTCACACACAAGTTGTTGCAGTACTGGTACTGGGAGCGCTGCACTGGTCATCACGTTCAAGTATTTGCAGTACTGGTAGAGGGAGCGCAGCACTGGTCTTCACATGCAGGAAGTTGCAGTACTGGTACAGGGAGCACAGCACAGATCATCATGTGAAAATAGATGCATGGACTGGTAGATTGAGCGCACCACTGGTCATCACACACAAGTAATTGCAGTACTGGTACAGGGAGCGCAGCACTGTTCTTCACACGCAAGTAGTTGCAGTACTGGTACAGGGAGCGCAGCACTGGTCATCACATGCAAGTAGTTGCAGTACTGGTACAGAGACCGCAGCACTTGTCATCACATGCAAGTAGTTGCAGTTTTGGTACAGAGAGCGCAGCACTGGTCATCACATTCTAGTCGTTGCAGTACTGGTAGAGGGAGCGCAGCACTGGTCATCACATGCAAGTAGTTGCAGTACTGGAACTTGGAGCGCAGCAAAGGTCTTCACACGCAAGTAGTTGCAGTACTGGTACAGATAGTGCAGCACTGGTCTTCACACACAAGTTGTTGCAGTTCTGGTACAGATAGTGCAGCACTGGTCTTCACACACAAGTTGTTGCAGTACTGGTAGAGGGAGTGCAGCACTGGTCTTCACACACAAGTAGTTGCAGTACTGGTACAGGGAGCGCAGCACTGGTCATCACGTGCAAGTAATTGCAGTACTGGTAGAGGGAGTGCAGCACTGGTCATCACATGCAAGTAGTTGCAGTACTGGTACAGGGAGCGCAGCACTGGTATTCACACGCAAGTAGTTGCAGTACTGGTACTGGGAGCGCAGCACTGGTCATCACGTGCAAGTAGTTGCAGTACTGATACAGGGAGCGCAGCACTGGTCTTCACACGCAAGTTGTTGCAGTATTGGACAGGGAGCGCAGCACTGGTCTTCAGACGCAAGTAGTTGAAGTACTGGTACAGGGTGCGCAGCACTGGTCATCACATGCAAGTAGTTGCAGTACTGGTACAGGGAGCGCAGCACTGTTCTTCACATGCAAGTAGTTGCAATATAGACAGGGAGCGCAGCACTGGTCTTCACACGCAAGTAGTTGCAGTACTGGTACTGGGAGCGCTGCACTGGTCATCACGTTCAAGTAGTTGCAGTACTGGTAGAAGGAGCGCATCACTGGTCTTCACATGCAGGAAGTTGCAGTACTGGTACAGGGAGCACAGCACAGATCATCATGTGCAAGTAGATGCATGTACTGGTAGAGGGAGCGCACCACTGGTCATCACACACAAGTAATTGCAGTACTGGTACAGGGAGCGCAGCACTGGTTTTCACACGCAAGTAGTTGCAGTACTGGTACATGGAGTTCAGCACAGGTCTTCAAACGCAAGTAGTTGCAGTACTGGTACATGGAGCGCAGCACAGGTTTTCACACGCAAGTAGTTGCAGTACTGGTAGAGGGAGCGCAGCACTGGTCATTACACACAAGTTGTTGAAGTACTGGTACAGGGAGCGCAGCACTGGTCATCACATGCAGGTAGTTGCAGTACTTTCACAGGGAGCGCAGTACTGGTCATCACACGCAAGTAGTTGCAGTACTGGTAGAGGGAGCGCAGCACTGGTCATCACATGCAAGTAGTTGCAGTACTGGTAGAGGGAGTGCAGCATTGGTCTTCAC
Source organism: Dryococelus australis (assembly GCA_029891345.1). NCBI lineage: Eukaryota > Metazoa > Arthropoda > Insecta > Phasmatodea > Phasmatidae > Dryococelus > Dryococelus australis. The sequence continues at coordinate 95,783,160 of CM057006.1, read as the reverse complement.
ACACAAGTAGTTGCAGTACTGGTACAGATAGTGCAGCATTGGTCTTCACACACAAGTAGTTGCAGTACTGGTAGAGGGAGCGCAGCACTGGTCATCATAAGCAGGTAGTTGCAGTACTTTCACAGGGAGCGCAGTACTGGTCTTCACACACAAGTAGTTGCAGTACTGGTACAGGGAGTGCAGCACTGGTCTTCACACGCAAGTAGTTGCAGTACTGGTAGAGGGAGCGCAGCACTGGTCATCACATCAAGTAGTTGCAGTACTGGTAGAGGGAATGCAGCACTGGTCATCACACACAAGTTGTTGCAGTACTGGTAGAGGGATCGCAGCACTGGTCTTCACACGCAAGTAGTTGCAGTACTGGTAGAGGGAGCGCAGCACTGGTCATCACATGCAAGTAGTTGCAGTACTGGTACAGAGAGCGCAGCACTGGTCATCACATGCAAGTAGTTGCAGTTTTGGTACAGGAAGCGCAGCACTGGTCATCACATGCAAGTAGTTGCAGTACTGGTAGAGGGAGCGCAGCACTGGTCATCACATGCAAGTAGTTGCAGTACTGGTACAGGGAGCCCAGCACTGGTCTTCACACGCAAGTAGTTGCCGTATTGGACAGTGGGCGCAGCACTAGTCATCACAATTCCAGTCGCCAAATGTGGATATCACATAATTTTTCTAAAGAGATAGGACCCTCGTTTAATTGTGTAATCTTATAATAAAACATTACTGTACAAATGTTAATTATTACAAATTTTTAAAAGATTGTATTACAACTAGCTCACAGTCCAAGTGTAAATACACTTAATATCAGTTCATATTGAAATAGCAAGGATAACGTAATTTACGTGAATCAAAATTTATCCCAATAAGTAAAATATTTAAAAAATTTTGCAGGTTATTTTAAAAGTAGAACACATTAAAGTTAACCAATTTGAAAGCATAATACAACATTGTTGTGGCGTGTCACATCATATTATGCTCCAAATCCACCTTTCAGCCTAATTCCCCGTGATCGGCGCGTGGTAGTTAGGTGCCGACCTAATTCCTCTATCCATGTGGCGACACATAGCAACAAAATTAAAGGTAAAAGAAAGTTAAGCACAATACATAGATTATGACAACAGATTTAAAATATTGTAGTATGAAACGTCCAGATTTCGGACAAGCAAAACTTTTACAAAATCACTAGAAGTATAGCCATTAACGATATGACAGAGATGTAAAGGAATAATGTAATGTTAATAGAAGAGAAATTCTGCCGTTAAGGAACCACTTAAAATATGAGCATGAGTAAGGTCCTACATTGAGTACCCAGTAAAAGTTATCAAATAACAGTAACATTCTAAGGCTCTCTAGAGATATATTACTAGAGCAAAGTAAACAAGAACCACTTAAAATATGAGCATGTGTAAGGTCCAACATTGAGTACCCAGTAAAAGTAATCAAATAACAGTAACATTCTAAGGCTCTCTAGAGATATATTACTAGAGCAAAGTAAACAAGAACCACTTAAAATATGAGCATGAGTAAGGTCCTACATTGAGTACCCAGTAAAAGTAATCAAATAACAGTAACATTCTAAGGCTCTCTAGAGATATATTACTAGAGCAAAGTAAACAAGAACCACTTAAAATATGAGCATGAGTAAGGTCTTACATTGAGTACCCAGTAAAAGTAATCAAATAACAGTAGCATTCTAAAGCTCTCTAGAGATATATTACTAGAGCAAAGTAAACAAGAACCACTTAAAATATGAGCATGAGTAAGGTCCTACATTGAGTACCCAGTAAAAGTAATCAAATAACAGTAACATTCTAAGTCTCTCTAGAGATATATATTACTAGAGCAAAGAAAACAAAATATTTATATCATGTCAAACATAGTAAATATAAAACTCCATGTCGAATATACATAGGCAGCATAAGGAAGACTCCATAGTCACATTACAAGCAGAATAACGTGTTAGTGTAAATATGACAATTATACCTACCATAATTATTACTGTTGTAACAGCATAATTAATGGCGACAGATATAATGACAAACCCGTCCCGTGCTATAGGGTCGAAAGTGATTAAGTACGTGAGGACACTCGAATGGACTTTAGACACTCAAAGGGACTTTACACACTACTGCATCATAGCAAGCATCTTCCGCGTATGTGTGGAAGAATAACTCTGCCAGTCAGGTACACGACAGGCAGTTCACACCCGCAGCCATTGGCAGTCCCACTGTATGTCCCCCCCCCCCCCCTTGTCACTCCAAAACCCACCAGATTGATTGCAATAATTGATGACGACCACGAGGTGCTGCTGGAGTTCAGCTCTGTTCGCCGGGAGCCCCTTTCGATCGCTGAGCTCTCTAAGTCTACATAACTCTACACTACACAACTAGATCGCTGAGCTATCTAAGTTTACATAATTCTACACTACACAACTAGATCGCTAAGCTATCTAAGTCTACATAATTCTACACTACACAACTAGATCGATGCGTGGGCAAGTTCGTGTGCTCAACACGAATCGTATTATTTTTATTTAACTTAGTTTTGGTGCTGAGAATGTTATACATATTCGTGCGCAAATGTATACCGTACATAAAAATGATAAAATTACCGTGTGAGACTGAAAACCGAGTAGATAGAATGAGTGCAACAGAATCATGTGGATGTAGGCCAAGTGTGGTGTGTGTGGATTACGAGTGAAGCATTTTTCCTGCAGTGCTTTCACTTTTCAGGAAATATGTGACATCATAAAAGAGGGCAGGCCAACACCTTAGCTTACGATTATGACAACATGCAAGAAAGGTAATTTTGTACGTCATTTTAAAAAAAATGTTTATTAGAAACACTCGTGGTTAGCTGGATGTAAAGCCCTAAACAAACTGGTTTGCTGGCGAGGTTTATTGATTTCAAAGGATGTTAACACATGGACTGCAACTGAGTATTGTGACCTTAGAAATCTGTGCAATGCTGTTCAAAAACACGAGCGTTCTGAAGTTTACATCAATTCGATTTTGTATCTTAAAGAATTAGGTAAAAATGTAGTTGATTTTGGTCTAGATGATAGATGCAAATAATTAAGCACACAACAACATAACAAAAAAGTAAATCAACATAGATATTTTGAAGCCTTTAATAGATGTTGTTTGTTTCTTGGGTGTAGAGGAACTAACTACCTTTCCATTGTCATGATGAGGCAAAAGAATCAGAAAAGCGTGGCAATTATGTTTTGTCGCAGCACCTGGAAACTTCCACAGTATGTTCTGGTCTCTCATGCAATATCCAGAACGACCTAATAGAATTCATTCAAAATATTGTGTTAGCTGAAATTAAAAATGAAATTGGATAAATCAGTTTGTGTTACAATTTTACTTGACGAGACGTCGGACTGTGCCAAACTTTATCATTTGTTCACTGTTTTTGGATTTGTAACGAGTGATGGAGTGATCAATGTACGGTTTTATGGATTCACTGATGTTAGCTGCGGTAGCTCTGTGGGAGCCACAACTAACTCTGGCACTAAACTTGTCGAGCAGTCTTGTGGTCGAGCTGTAGTAATGACAGGAGATTGTAATGGTGTACAGAAACTGGTACGTGACAAATTTTCCAGTGCATTGTTTGTACATTGCGCAGCACATGTTTTGAACCTTGTCATAACCCAGTCCATAAATAACATAAGTAAGTGTAAAGTGTTTTTCAGTACCCTTTCTGGTCAGGTGGTTTCTTTTTTTCGCACTCTTCTAAGCGGGTAGCAATGCTAGATCAGATAGTTGGGAAACGGCTTCTAGGTGTTGAGCCAACAAGATAGAATTATAGTGACGGACTTGTTCAAGTGCATTCAATAATCGGGATTCCCTCTAGCAAATGTTTTCCACAATAACGTAAAATCCACAGGAATGGGTTAGTGACTATATTTATTCAGCAAAAAGTTTCATCAGTTTTCTAGAAACTTTTGAGAATGTGTTTTTCCTAGTTTTGTTTTATAAGATTTTAGATAGTACTGGACACCTATATAACGTAATGGAGACCAAACAACTGGACATCAGTTTCTGTATTCAGGAGATACAAGAAACGAAATTATTTATATGTAAACTCAGACACGATTTTGAAAATGTTTTCTCTGACATACTAAATTTGGTCTGGAACCAGAAAAAAACGTCTGGAATTTAAAGACGAAGTAGACCCAAAGCGAGAGTAATCCAGACTACACGCCGAAATATTAGACAACATCGTAACACAAATAGAAACACTTTTCCAAAACATGAACAAAATAAGTTTTTAAAACTTGTAAATGCTACAAAAAATCCACGAGCTTTTTCATAGTTTTACTAAGGTCGAGTTGAAGTCCCTAATCGAATACTATGGCAGTTACTTCGACCTCCATAAGCTTAGGTCTGAACTAAAAGTCCAGTTGAAGTCCCTAATCGAATACTATGGCAGTTACTTCGACCTCCATAAGCTTAGGTCTGAACTAAAAGTCCAGTTAAAGTCCCTAATCGAATACTATGGCAGTTACTTCGACCTTCATAAGCTTAGGTCTGAACTAAAAGTCCAGTTAAAGTCTTTAATCGAATACTACGGCAGTTACTTCGACCTCCATAAGCTTAGGTCTGAACTAAAAGTCCAGTTGAAGTCCCTAATCGAATACTATGGCAGTTACTTCGACCTCCATAAGCTTAGGTCTGAACTAAAAGTCCAGTTAAAGTCCCTAATCGAATACTACGGCAGTTACTTCGACCTCCATAAGCTTAGGTCTGAACTAAAAGTTATGTATAGCCATGAAAACCAGAAGTGTACAAAATGTTCTTAAATACATTCATGAAAATAATTTACAAGATGCTTTACTACAGTTCCATAAATTATGTATGTTAATGGCAACAATACCATGTACAGCGTCATATGTGGAGATTTCTTTTTCAACACTAAAACGAATAAAGACGTACTCACGTAACACAATTTGGTAAAATAGACTCTCTGATCATGCACTTCTCTCCATTGAAAAGATACTTTTAAAAAACCAAAATTGCCGTAGATTCTTATGAACGTGTCATGGCGGAATTCGTAAATAAAAGAGAGAAGAATTGATCTTGTGATCTAAAATTAGGGTTGTTCGTTGTTTCAAATCCCCCACGCCCTCTACAGTGTACAAACAACGCAATTACTTGTGAAGAGTGTATACTGCTTTGAGCGACATGGTAGTGTATCAAACAGCTAGGATGTAGAGCTTCGTAGGTGAAAATATTAATTCAAATTTGCCATTTACTGATTGTGTAATATATTTTTACTTTAAAATATTAATTTACTCTATATTAATTGTGACGTGAATATTTACAGATATAATTATAAGTGTAATTGGTTCTCTTGCTCGTTCACGTTGACTGCTTTCCCTCTTTACACAAACAAATAATAATTTTTCCTGTCTACACTTATGTACGAACAAAATTGCTCCGTATGTATATACCTCACTGTCAGTGAGTATTAAAATAATATTGATTTTGAGTAGACAAGGTTCCGGGTTTAATTACGGTATCTTTGTAATATTTTTCACTCGTACAAAGTTCTGTTTAAAAAAATATTTACATTTTTACAAGCAGGGTATTTTATATTTAGGTACGAAAAAATGTTTAAATGGCACAATTTTGAACCTTGAAATCCAAATATTCCCGGGGGAGGGCCCCCGGATCCCCTCGCCCTTTATTGGCGAGATAAATGTCACTACTGCACACAGAAGCTTGCCCATGAAATTATAGCACGCATAGTCATTGCACTATATTTCCTTCGGAAAATAATGTTTTAAATGGAACATAACAAGAGTACTAACGTAGACATTCTCGTAACACAAGATAGCATAGTAATATTGAGCTAGAATTAAACATGTTTGTGCGTGTTTACCACTATGCTTGTAATTTGACTTGCAATTCGTAAAAAAAAGTAATAAATATGTTTTAATGCAATTGAGGCACTCGATAAGAAGGTGCTTCAACACACCTCACAGATGAATGACACTGTTTCATAATTATTTTATTTCCAATGGAGAGAGTGTAACGAACTGGAGTTCAGAAGAAGTTTCTGCGGGAAATGTGGCAGACCCGGAGAACGTTAACCCGTTAAGAATCAACAGTACGCAAGACACCTGAGAAGTTTGTCTTTTCTGTCTAAGACATAACTGCAAACTTCAGTTGAAACTACTTAGCTGACCAAAGTCAGCTCCGAGCCTTTAAACAAAGGTTCTCTAGACGTTGCCATATTGGTGTATTTCCTTGTAGGCATTTCCTCTCTAATTTGCCTGTGATGCTAATGCAGTAGCTTCTCGTGCGAAACTGAATATTTCTCTTTTCAGTTAGATCAAACGCATAATTAGCACTTTGATTTTTTTTTTTTTGAATCGGCAAAACTGTAGGAGGAGGACATCAAAGCCTGCCGAGAAAACAGATTACAAGGGTGGTTCAGAAAAACGGCTCGCCTGAACACTTTGTGCTGCATTAATTTGCACGACAAAGTCGCTAACAAACTGGAATTTTGGTTACGAGCGAAGAGGTAGGTCGTGTAAACACGGCTGTGTTGTTTCTCTGTCGCACAACGGTAGGATCTTGTTTCCTTTCGCAACTATAATTAGTGGCGTTAAAGAAAAGCACTTAAATGAGAATATTTACACTGCTTTTTTCTCTAAAGTCTTCTATAATTTGTCATCAGCTCACATTAAAATTTAAGTTGTTATGAGATATGAGAAAATTCATCACAGCGTGCCCAAAAAAAAAAGACTGTTAATTTTGCTGTTCTAAAAAACCGCAACCCTAGTACGTCACAATGAAATACTGCTAAAGTTTGTTACTATCAATTTGATTTACGCTACGCATCATAATTTAATATTATAATCACAAGTGTAATTTATTTACACAGCTCATAAAAAGCAGCATGTTGTCTTCTACAATTTCAAAGTAATTATTTCCCCTCGGATATTTCTTATTAAATCATATAGTATATTTATCAATATATTATAAAACAACATAGAACATAATTACGAAATATGTGTAGATTTACGTAATATTTCTTAATTATTATTTGTAGTAGCAAAGCCCGAAACTTCAAAATAAGCAGATATTGAACAGGTATTACCATTTACTAATTAACTTGTTTTTTGCTAGCAATTAAAGTATTGGCTTAGTTGTTTTTACATATAATTGTACTAAGTAGTTTAACAGAAAAAATATTTAACTCAAATTGTAATTGGCTTTTCAACGTCCCCGGTTTTATGCTTGAAGTCTTACCAGGGGACGGCTTACAGATTAACGTGTAACCAAGCTTAAGTTAACGCCCATGCCTTGCCCGGGATTCGAACCCAGGGCCTCCCACAAGCAGATCGATGGCGCACCAACCGACTGCGCCACGGAAGGTCGGCTAGTGAGCTGAAAGACTGGTAAAATATAATTTGAAGTAAAGGGCAATTGGTACACTAGCAATATGTCAGTCGCGATATGTCCAGAATGGAAATGGCCGCCCACGTCCAAAATTACCGCCTAACCTACAAACTCGCTCATGCGCCGCGCCATCTTAAGTCCATGCATCGTAGTCGCGTAACAAATTGAGTAAGGCCACATTTGTTTCAATTATGTTATTAGTCAAGAATTATAGTGTTGGAATGTATACCATGGAAACGTTACATAGTCATATCTGTCCTGGTACACCATATGTCAGTCTAATTTTAATGACGTGTTCTCGTCAAAAAATTCGTTTTTTCATTTCCCTTTGTACTTCTGAAGAACAGACCTTGCTGACGACAACACTAGACATAACTGCAGTAATACTGAAGTAGTAGATTGAAGTATGTTTTTGCGCAGTGTATATCAAATGGGGAAATGTGGGTAGGCTGGACAACATGGCAGTGCCTGGGGTTCCTCAATGTATCGACAGATGGGATGTCGTGTACCTTGATATAAGCGCCCATGTGTTTTCACCAGTGGCAGCAGGTTCGTTCAAGACCATTATCGTCCAGATGATGGTGTTTCTTCAGGTTTGAAGGGCCTACCTTCCCGTATGCTGGCGGAAGTTAAGGCGAATACCTGTACCACCAAGTATGTTAGAACTAATAAGACAAACACGAAACACCAAAACCAATTTCAACATTTTCGTTGTTTGTACACACATATAATACCATGTAAGAGTCAATTATATAAGAATAGGTAATTCTGACTTCCTAAAAGAATTACTCAACACTTTGGTGTATTAAAATGCGAATAAAACTTTCGTTATACAAGTCTAATATATTAAAATATTGTGTACCATTGTTAATAACATTGTGTTCCCGAAGATTGCCTTTATTTGGTGCATTAACTGCGGTCGTCAAAACTAATTATGAAAAACTGTTTTTGTTTATTTAAATTAATAATGAATATTATGTGTTAAATTTAATGTTTTTCTCTTATACAATTATAAATATACGGCAATTTCTTAAACTCAAGTGCGTCGTATTACATACATGGGTGATATTCTCCCAAAATCCTAAATTCACATGATTGTCCATATAAGAATAAAATGTAAATGTGTATGAATACAGGCTTTATGGTTGAGGCTTGCGGGAGAGAGATGAAGCCAAGCGAGCAACTCCCTCCTCTCTCTAAAGGACAGTCTCTTGCTCCAACAGAGGCAACAAGGGAACTGCTGCGAGAAACACACCTCTCACTTGGCGGAGTTCTGCTTCCTTAGTTGAATACATAAAGGTCAGGTTTTACCAACTACGAGCAGGGATGACTGCAGCAATACGTAGCCCACAACAGTTTTGAAAACTACATCTCACACTGCTTATGGTTAATTGAGCACTTCTGAAATCAATCGCTACGTCTACCTACATATATTTAACGGGCACATACTACCAAAACATTTGTCAATGGCTGAGTGAAAGCAGATTGGCGAATACTGAGCATACAATTTCTTCCTGCTCTTTTAATGCATGTTAGCGTAAGAATAAAAAAAATGTGTAAAATATCAACTTACATACCAATTTCACAGTTTCTCTTGACCGACACATTGAAGTGATTCGGCCCATGTCAATATTAGTTTTACATTTTGTGAAAGAATACACAGTGTACATATATGTAGATCTTGACATGAGCTTTTACAAATGCTCAGTTGCCATGCACATACAATAGTTATTGTAGCATGACTGAGTAGCATCATATATGTGTAAAAAGAGCTGTAAAGTATTTGCGTGGCCTTATTTTGTACTGAAATCAATGACAATGAAATAAAATGTATTTAATATAAGCTGCGCCCAAACTAAATCTAACAAACGAAGATATCATGGTAACAGATACAAGAATCTCGATGACAAGTCACGTTGAAAAAATATTTATTGTTTGATTATACTAAAACATCTACTATGGGGGTAGATATATTTTACATTAAAGTACCAAGGATTCCGGGTGGACTACATTAATATGGTCAAAGATATTAGTTAAATAAATGTTAGTATTAACGAGGGGTGGCCACAGCCCCCAGACTCTACGACTCAAGGAAACTCCACGACCTTATTCCTCTGCCATTCAGTCTAGCTTTCTACAACTGCATGTTCTTCTCGTGTCAACGAATATATTTACATGATATAATTATTTAATGTTCACTGAGAACGGGTATTTTATCTTTGTGAATAACAACTTGCCAAATCGGAGCGATTTTGTAGCTTAAATATTTTCGTAATTAATTTTCTTTTTTTTATATATTTAATGGCAATGGTGAATTCTTGTCATTATTATGGTGTGATTGGACTGTGTCCAATACCGACCTTGAGACTAAATAAAAATTATAAACACACAGAGAACTCAGCAAGACAAAATAAAAAAAAATATTTGCAACAACACAGAAAGATAATTAGGAAAATTTTTTCTTGTCAGTAGAAAACATATTTGTATATAATTAAAACTGCAAAAAGAAGGACGCACAACTCGTTATTACAAAATAGGAAAGACAATGCAAGGAAACCAATAGAAAAGACAACACTATGACGAAAATGAAAAACAGCAACTAAGTAAAAAAAATAAATAAACATTGCAAAAAAACAATATTAGTTAAGACAGCTATACAATAAAAACTAAACAAAATAAAAAAAAAAAGACAATGAAACACAAATCAGGTAAAATTATTCCTTGTCAAGTTATAAGATCAAATAAATCCACATTATGAACAACACAGGAACCGCAAAATAACAGAAAAAATAATTATAACAAAATATAATTTAAAAACTTCACGACATTTCTGGGACACGAATCTGTCTCCGTCAGGTGAGACACTGGAAGGACAATCGCAATTACTTGACTTGGTGTGTTCGGCTAGGTTTCATATTTCTGTTTCTCCCTGTTTAGTATGCTTTCTGAATTCTTTGACATGAATGGACAGTGGCCAACCAGCTTTTCTCTATATACACACTGCAGCATTGACAAAGAATTTGATAAGTACATTCCTATGTGTGTTGTTGATCGGTGGGGAGTTTTATTTTTGTTAGTATATATTTTATTCTAGTAGTAGTAGTAGTATGTTGTGTTTCTTATCAAATCACCATTTTTTTTTCCTTGTGGTCTTTCATCATATTAAATAACTACAATAACTGCGGGAGGTTTCGTATTTTTTGGTTCTGTTATTATTGAAGTGTATGGACATAACATAGTACTTATAAATGGTAGTTCTAGGAAAGGAACTGGAGGCTGATTATGAGGGGATGGCGAATCCACATCTTGCATGATGTCAGGCGACCCTTTTTCCCTTTTCTCCCTCTGAATTTTTATTTTTTCCCTCCAAATTTCTCTCCTGCTCTATCATTCCCGGTGGTCATCTCGGACATCCCTACTTCATGCTCTTGCAGTTAAGTTGGGGTCGTTTCCTCTAGGTGCTCCCAATCCCAGTTATTTTCCTTCCAACCAAATGCACTTACTCCATTCTCTTGCATTCCGAGGTTCCCTCCATGCTATCCCACCTGGCTCGCCTTCCAGCATCCAGTTGATATCCCTTATTCCTTCTTACCGATTGTGATCACTTGACATTCTTGAATTCCGAAGTGTCCTCTGTGCTATCCCACACGAATCCCTAGGGGATTGGTGATGCGGTGCTGTGGCACAATAAACGCCCATCTAGCAGCCAGTGCCGGTTTCCTTCAGAGTCCTCCCCATCAACTTTAGCTTCTCACACACTCTCATTCCTTCCTACTGAATGTTCCCACATTATGTTCTTGCATTCTGTGTTGAGAGGTTCCCCATGTGCTATCCCTCCAAAATCCCTACAAGGATGCCTGTGCTATCCCTCCTGAAACCCTGCCAGTACACTCTCCATGCTTTCCCTCCCGAATACCCACCATCATAAGCCCTAGTCTCCTTCCTCCCTCTTTTTCTTCCCCAAACCCTCTTCCTCAACAACATAATACTCACATGCACTTCCTAAGGTGTGGAAATTATTTAAAAAAATATTATTGTTAAGGACAACAACTTAAGGCCAAAGTAAGGTATATATTTAGCACACTCAAGCCAGCCTCAGGAGGGGCAGGGTACATATTAATTTGCCGCATGCATGCGGGCTGGCCTCCCAGCAGTCCTTTTAGTCTCTTGTCTGTTCTCTTCTGCTCGCCTCCCACAACCCAACCCTCAACCACAACTATGCACACAATACCTCGCTGCACACGAGCCAGGAGGCTCACTCATCCTGCATCTCGACAGTTATCTCTCTCTCACCTCCGTGGTCATGCTCTCTCACCACCACCCTAGCAGGATTGCCCTCGAACTTAACCGCTCATATGGTATAATTATGTGGGTGGCTCCTGTACTTTAAACTGGGCAGTTCACTCTGGCAGCCAAAGACACCACTGGAAATGATTTTTCTTATAAGTTTTGTACATGTATGAGTATAAAGAAAACAAAACACCAATGGTGCTGCAAGTACAGTGAACTATTTTCTTCCAATGTCACAAGGGAAAATGACCAACCTAGAACAAAATCAAAGTGGACAAAGGAATGTACAGAAATGCTACAGAAAAAGCGAAGAGTACAGTAGATATTGATGAAGTTAAAAATAGGGGAAGGGGGGGGGAGGTGATGACAGCGCAGTACATAAAATAAAAGCAAGTATGATGCACCAACTAGTTACTAAAATGCAAATGTGATATGAAAAACATTTCACATTCACATCCCCAGGTCCGAGACACAGCATAGATTATGAAAAATTTTATTGCACAAGTACTTCTATGAATGATTGTAGAATATGAAATAGTACACAAATTAAATCATATCTGTAGCATGCCTGACAACATATGTTTATCTCTTTCACGGGCTACAGCGTGCCATCATTCAATATCAGTACCATCACCCATCAAAATTAAAACCCAAGACAAGATATATATATATATATATGACTCTTGTTTGTGCTACAGAATTTTGCTTAAAAAAATTACATACATGCAGGAGGAGATATAGGTTTCATGCCAGGCATGGTCTTGCATGGACTATAGCATGCTACCAGCAAGCATGCATAGCTAGATTAAAATTAATCTTGTATGTACTATAGCATGTTGGAGAAAATAATAAGTTGAACAGTGCAGACGAATCATCGCAGAAACAGGACATACTGCTGCCAGTCAATGATCTTCCCCGCAAGTCTACATAATCTTAGGGGAACACTCCCTTCCAAGTCACCAACTCTAGCTGCCGGGTGTCGAAGATTGTCGCTGTGGTCGTATAGTCGGCTGATGGCAGGTGCTATGCAAGAGTTGCAAGGCTGACAGAAATAAATCTAAATAAATAGATTAATCGCATTTTAAACTGTTTGCTAAAACTTTTGCTGAAAGTGATTAGTTGCCTCTCAGTGTGCGGGATAATAAAGATGTCCGAAATATCGTATCCAAGCTGCTTAGTAAGAAAATTCGCATTGTTCTGGAAGTTATGGAAGAAGATTTGTAGTCACTTGGGACAGCAGTGGAGCTTGTTACAATTATTACCAGCTGTTCAGATAAAAATGCCAGTGAAATTATCACAATCATGGACCTTGCTATTGCCGCATATGAAGGCACCAGAACAGTGGTAACAGGTGGAGAACAGTGGTAACAGATGGTAGCCAGAGCAAGACTCTGACTGGCTTTTTATTTCCTTCACCAGTCCACTTATCCTCATGATTTCCTCCATGAATTTCTTCAACACAACCTCCCAGGTGTACATTCTTCACGTGTGGGGAAGCTGGTGGTCTTGGAGGCTGGTATGATATCATTATCCACATTGACATTGATGCCACCCACACCTATAGGGCTTGTGCTTTTGGTGCATATAGGATTATGATGAATTAGGGTTTGGCTGACATGTTTGGACCAGCATCAGCATAACAACAAAATTGGTGTACATGACAATAGGTAGCTTATCAATGTTGTCGTAGTTCTGTAACTTGAGCACAGGAGTCCTGCAATTTATCTCCTACTGGGACATGTAGGCACAGACTGCAGCATTTTCGTTACAGTACCTCCTCTACTCAGTCAGCATCTCAGCACCTGTAAGCCCTATAGCACATGGTTCAGTATGGTGTCCCTTGAGACAATGCTTGCAGATATGCACTAATCCCCCATGTAATGTCATTTGCAAACATATGAGGCAAGATAAATCTAATATGTATCAATAATGAGAGTTTTAATCTTCTCTCTTCATAAGAAATACATAGAAAAGTTGGCTTAGTTCTTCCATGGAAACCCATAATGGGACCACTTGATTGTTATCATCATGTTAGTATATACTGATGCTGTCCCCTGGATTGTTGCTCTCTAATAGAGGTATTTGACACAGAGGGGCAAGGTGGAGAACTCTAGTCTACAAAAGTAAAATTATGTCTCATGGTTGTGCTAGTTATGGTTGATTTATTTAATATGCACACTCTACATAGCATACCAGAACTGCCCATTTGAAACAACGATGGCCATGGTTGCTAAGGTAAATAATTGTCTTCTTGTCTTCAATGTGTGAAGGTAGGGATATGTAGGAGGTAGCTCTCAGTAAGTTGAGTTTGTTTACATGTAGGTCAAGTTTTTTCGCTGAGGTGAGTGTGCAAGCAGCTCCTTTCCTGATGTATTAATCCTACCCCTGGCACATCTTCACAATGATGGCCATCATGGAATCTTTGTTGTCACCAGCATTTAAGAGGGGCACATTCTTTGTCTTGAAGATGCACTGGTCTGTCTCAACATGAGACTTAGGTTTGTGATATGGACACTCGAGTAAATATTACTTTTTATGGCACCATGGTCCAAAATATTGTGCCCCAGCAGGCCAATAATATTTGTCTAAATCTGTTTGAGGTAGCCACACATATCAAGGGTGTGGCACAAGGTATTCTCAGCAATGTAGGTATTCATAACACCTCCACATGCACTCTCCTCCTCCACAAAACCTTATCCTTTGCATTTGCTGGTACCAGTGATGACAGCCTTATGGCAAGATCTCCCCTCAGCAGCAATATTGCAGGCCAGAAAAATGGTAAGGGTTGTGGCATGTTGGATGGCTCTGGCTGGGAGGTAGTTGCTCCAGACATGTTAGCTCATTTCACTGGCAGTGAAGTAGGTCCATTACATCTAGTGCTGTGGGTATAAAGTTTATATGCGTGTGTTAACTATCTCTTGCACCGGTCACATTATCAAGTTATCGATCGGGATTCACCCAGAAGCCACACTCAAGTCTTCGTGCATCTCCAATGTGGTTGAAACCCTCATTGCAGGACTTCTAAAGTGTCGAAGTCTGCCTGATCAGTCCTGTGAATGATACAAGATGGTTAACAAGTTTGTTGGTGCGATACAATGCATTCCCATGCCTATCACACATGTGCTGCTGCACCTCCTTGAATGGGACAAGGGCGCAGTTGCATTCATAATGTAATCCATTCATACAATCAGTAAATACACAATCACAAAAACAGCACTGTTTTTTTCGGTGGTAGCATGGTATGTGCATTCATCATTAGATATGAGAATGGTAGTGATTAAGAAGAATAAGAGAAACAATTTGTGTTTGAGATGATGAAGTGAGGATAGGGGCGAGAAAGTCACAACACACTGTGGAAGAAATGGAGTAAACACAATGAAGGGCGTATAGACTGGCTGGTTTACCATCGTGACGACTTACACCAGGAATGAGTGGACCTGACCTCAGTAGGGACGATTCCTTTTCCAGATGTACTCGGCGAAATATCTTTCCAAAAACTGCTACCATCTTTCAAATCATATCATGTTGAATTTGACAGAGTACCATTTTCTCTCGATGGTTTGGGTATCAACAGACATCTCTTTTCCGGCCATCCGATATATGTAGCAACGATGTACTGCTCTCCTCTTTCAACTGCAGACAAATTCCTTTTTGTGATTTACTTGCAAGGGACAGTAGCCATGGGTATCGAGTAACTTGTAACCATGCCAGCAATCGGAATTGTTGGGGTTGCCAGGTCTAACCCATTCTGGCATTTCTTCTGCTAAAGGGCACCAAGAAAAAATTGTATGGACAATGGTGGTGAACTCTGCCGAAAACCACATATCCTTTAATTTTATGGACTTTTGGTCTTTAATCTTTCCCAGCTTCGATTTGTCATTTTCCATTATAGTACCAGGCTCACCTCTGCTCTGTTGACGAGAATATAGCCAGTTGATGTACACTTCTCTGCAATAAGTCGACCACTCGATGACAGAATTAGCAGAACATCGAATACCTTTCATTATTAGACACAGGCATGGGTTTCTCAGTAAGCACCATAGGTAATTTAGCTTGAGGATTTTTGCAGTGACATCTTGAATTGATCTATAAAAGTTGCTGTCCTGAACCAAGAGCCTAATATTGCACTTGATACCATACGAATTGCATGTTCGGCACCAGTAGAACACTCCCTTCTTCGAAACAAACTTGGCAGGACCACGACCACCCTTTTGACAGTCTATTAGTGGAGCCAGAATACCATGATTGATTCAAATATTAACCACATAATCCTGGCTTCTTCCAAAACTTCAATGATCATTCAATAACGCCATGCTACAACCTGTGCACTGACATGCCATTGTAGTATTGGATACGTGATACGGAACATACACCTAAAAATTTTTTCAGAGTATTATTGTCTTTCATCATTTCTAATAACATGAGTTATCAGGATGTTTCAAGAAGATGGTAGATTATTTTTTATTCAATTTCTTAACGATTAAGGGCCGCAGTGGCCAAGTGGTTAGCCCACTCGCCTCCCACCAAGGCAAACCAGGCTCAATCCGCGGCCTGGTGACCGGTTTCTCCCATTTGGGAATCGTGCCAGATGATTCCATTACTCGGCGGGTTTGCTCAGGGATCTCCCACTTACCATGCCATTTCATTCCGGTGCTGCTCCATACTCACCTTAATAACTCTTATTGGCTCTCAAGAGCTTGCTGTTAAGAGCCGCTCAAATCTCTTCACTCACTCTTCACTCTCTTAATGATTAAATATCTTTGTTCTTGTTTTAAACTATGTATTAAAGATTACTTTTCGAAATGTAGTTTAACTAATTGTTTGCATTTTAAATATAATGTGCTTTTAGATTTCTAGTATTTTTGTCGAAAAAAAATATTGATAAGAATTTTTTTAACTCTTATTTGTATGTTTCTTAGGCCCCTTCAGGGCTAGTTCCGTAGTTTGTGATCAATAATTAAAGATTTGGCCTGGCTGCTCTACACCCAATAAAAAAAGGAAAAGTGTAAGAAATTTATTTGCGAGCCATGTCTTCAATACTTTTGAACAGAGGAGAAACTCACAAACCACACAATTCTATGCCAGCAACACATAGCTGTTCGGTGTACTTCCCCCATTGGGGACAAAAGTAATTTGAATCCTCATATTATGCCAAACAGCTAAGATTGGGCTTTATTGTTTACTGTGACACAGAGAGCTATGTGAAACCCATGACTACTTGTTTACTTAATAATGACACAATTAGCATGACCATCATCAACAAGAATGTGCAATATGTTTGCAGCCTTCTGCTCATGTGTTCATAAAATCCCAATTTATTTCATTATAATGAATTTGGGAATGATGATTGTGTTTACCAATTGGTGGATGTTGAGTAAATAAAGTGGGTTGCATGGTCATACAGCGTGACTACTCTGATGAAACCAATGAAAGCACCTGACAAAGCAAGATTCATGCCTTAAACCAGTTGTCATATTTCTAATAAAGTGATCGACAAAACTTTTGGGGTTGACAATGACAATTTGATAGGTGAAATCATAAGCCACACATACAATAAATGCTATATTAACTTCAGATTACCAAAAAATCAACTTGTGACTGTATTTCATAATCTTTAAAATTATGATGCCCACTTTCTTATAAAGCCCTATAAAGACACATCACCATACCCGACTGAACCATGGTAATCGAAAAACTGGGTAATATTTGGGTTCTTGGATTGACCTTGGAAATATATAAGTCCATTAGCAAGCATATTCCCAATGGGAGGAACTTGCAAGGATATATGCAAGTCGTGCAATTGTGTTTTATTGACTCTTTTCAGTTCATGAGTGCATCTCTGGAGACTTTGGAAGGTAATTTGACATCTACCCAGTAAGAATCACCCGCTCACATTTTCCAAATTACAGGCAATTTTAAATGGCGCACAGAAAGGGAGTATTTCCTTACGACATTGTTAAGTCATTAGAGTGTCTGATGTGGATATCACACCCACCCAAGAATGCATCTCATAATATCATGAATGACAAAGGTATTAGCGATGAGGACTATGCCCATGCCCAATCTGTGAGGAATGCATTCAACTATATAAATATATTACATTTAGCCATTCGTTATTTACACTGGACTTGTGTTTGGTGGTAGACATTTTTTTGAATATCATGATGGCATGTTTGGCAAGGTACGGTCTTGACACTGCCATGTATGTCACAGCTCTGTCTCTCTTGTGGGATGCCTTATTTGCATAGGCAGGTGCTCAGCTAGAGTGGTTGACATATCCAGTCATGTACCTTTTTGTAGAACATTGTGTTAGTAATTGAATTACCCAAGTTTCTAGATGGTGTGCGGAAGCGAACAATATTTACATGGGCGATAAGTACGACCTTAGTTTGGCAGACAAATATATATATGTTACTTCGACATAAGTGGGCAGTACAGTCATATGATAAATTATAAGCTTCCAGTGTTAATTTTGAGTGTGTTGAGCCTGATGTGTTTTCGTCATGGGATTTTGATAACACATGTGGTGATGCGGACACTTGCTTTTTCGGTGAAGTAGATTTGTCTTTTCCGAATGAAACTCACTACGTTCTAGCTGATATGCCTCTTATCTCAGTGTCTGACATACCTCTCCGAATGGTACAAATGAGAGATTACTTTTGACACTCGCACCATGAAAAAATTATATCATTCTTTGGGAAACACTGCTGCACTATTTGAGTTATGTAGCCAAACATGATGCTGTTCAATACATGCAGTGCTTCAGTAGGATGCATGTATGCTCCATACACCAAACTTAATATTGATAAACATGCCTAGACTGCAAACGATGCTGAGAAATCATTTTTCATGGTAATGAATAATTGAGCTTATGGAACAACCTTACAGATTGTCCGATCGGAAAAGGATGTCATAATCGTCTCGCGGTATCACACAATTTATGGGGCGGCAGAATTTAGTTCTTATTTAGATGTCAAATAAGTCTTTTTTTTTTCATTAGCCTTTGTACATTGGTGTTGCCATTCTTGATATTTCCAAATTGTTCCATTAGAGCTTCCATTATAATTACACGAAGAAAAATCTTCCTCAGCCTGCTTTGCACTTCTTGTACAGCGATACCAAAAGAATAGTAATAAAATTACCCGTAAAGACATCTATAAGACAATTTACCTATATTTAGGCACGCAGTTTGTCACATCCAACTATGCACCAGAAGATCCACAGGAATTCCAATGAGTGAACAAAGGTGTAACGGGATTGATGAAGGATGGATGCGCTGGTATCATCTTCACACATTTTATAGGCCTGCGACCCAAACTTATTCATACATTGTTTCGAATGAACAGTGTATATGCAAAGAAAATGATTTAAATCCTTCAGTGTTGCAATCACTCATTTACCGGGATTATCTGGAATGCCTCGAGAAAAATTCTAGGATACTGGGGACCCAGTTTCAATTCTGGTCACGTGCCCACAATGTGTTCACCAAATGTGTTTCAAAAGTGGTGTTGTTAAGCTCGGGTAACACATGTTTCATTCAGCTGGATGGCATGTATCGACCATTCCTTGGGGAACTACCATATCAGAAACTATTATTTTCTCCCTTACTTGCCAACCAGCTTCACCAACACCAGCATGCGAACTGCCTGTCTACAAAAACAACTACTGCAACAACATCAACAGCCACACCAACATCGCTAGCTGCCTTCCACATCAATAGTCACACCAACATCGCTAGCTGTCTTCCACATCAACAGCCACACCAACATTGCTAGCTGCCTTCCACATCAACAGCCACACCAACATCGCTAGCTGCCTTCCACATCAACAGCCACACCAACATCGCTAGCTGTCTTCCACATCAACAGCCACACCAACATTGCTAGCTGTCTTCCACATCAACAGCCACACCAACATTGCTAGCTGCCTTCCACATCAACAGCCACACCAACATCGCTAGCTGCCTTCCACATCAACAGCCACACCAACATCGCTAGCTACCTTCCACATCAACAGCCACACAAACATCGCTAGCTGCCTTCCACATCAACAGCCACACCAACATCGCTAGCTGCCTTCCACATCAACAGCCACACCAACATCGCTAGCTACCTTCCACATCAACAGCCACACAAACATCGCTAGCTGTCTTCCACATCAACAGCCACACAAACATTGCTAGCTGCCTTCCACATCAACAGCCACACCAACATCGCTAGCTGCCTTCCACATCAACAGCCACACCAACATCGCTAGCTGTCTTCCACATCAACAGCCACACCAACATCGCTAGCTGCCTTCCACATCAACAGCCACACCAACATCGCTAGCTGCCTTCCACATCAACAGCCACACCAACATCGCTAGCTGCCTTCCACATCAACAGCCACACCAACATCGCTAGCTGCCTTCCACATCAACAGCCACACCAACATCGCTAGCTGCCTTCCACATCAACAGCCACACCAACATCGCTAGCTGCCTTCCACATCAACAGCCACACCAACATCGCTAGCTGTCTTCCACATCAACAGCCACACCAACATCGCTAGCTGCCTTCCACATCAACAGCCACACCAACATCGCTAGCTGCCTTCCACATCAACAGCCACACCAACATCGCTAGCTGCCTTCCACATCAACAGCCACACCAACATCGCTAGCTGCCTTCCACATCAACAGCCACACCAACATCGCTAGCTGCCTTCCACATCAACAGCCACACCAACATCGCTAGCTGTCTTCCACATCAACAGCCACACCAACATCGCTAGCTGCCTTCCACATCAACAGCCACACCAACATCGCTAGCTGCCTTCCACATCAACAGCCACACCAACATCGCTAGCTGCCTTCCACATCAACAGCCACACCAACATCGCTAGCTGCCTTCCACATCAACAGCCACACCAACATCGCTAGCTGCCTTCCACATCAACAGCCACACCAACATCGCTAGCTGCCTTCCACATCAACAGCCACACCAACATCGCTAGCTGTCTTCACAGGTACTGTAACAACATCAGTGAGTCAGAGTATCATCCTCATAAACTGCTAACCATAACTCTACCATAATATGCTTTTCAAGTGCTAATCATAACTGCTGCAACACCACTCTACCAGAATCTGCTTGTCAACTGCTAACCATAAATGCTGCAATACCACTCTAACAGAATCGTCAGTCGTCAGAATTGAAGAAAGGACTTGCTTCTCAATCAGTTCGAGCAGCCTGCCTACTTGCATGGTCACCGGCCTGTCATCTCAGTGCCTCCACTGCACAGGTGTTGCAATACATCTGCTAATCCATGGCATTTACAAACTTCAACAAAGTCAATTAAACTGAATTAACATTGAGGGAAGTTAAACTGTTCCAGCCTGCTTCATCATCACTTCGGAAGGTGAAACTACCAATAAAGAAGACAAAATGTGAAACATCGAAAATGTCAGAAGTAATCTAGAAGAGTATAAATATTTGTTTAAAAGGTAATTGTTCCATATTGCATATCGTAATGGGAAAGCCATACAAACATTCAGTGTGTACTATAAAGTATCCATCCGAATCGTTTACTTTGCAGTCTAGTGCCGTTTCGCGTATCTGGCCAAGTTCCGTTAAGTGTATCCAAATTTGGCAGCTATTGTACCGTATCGCATATGCAAGCATTTTTTCCACAAATTTTCTCTCGCGAATAGCAAGATGGTGGACGCGGGATGTAAAATCACAATGTTGAACGCCAGGCAAGATATTCATTCCTCGCTTGATATAAACACGTTTCTCATCGAGCATGGCATTCACAAATCGACGATGCAGTGCGAAAAATGAGGGGAAGGCGAAGCGAAATTGGTGGAAAACAGGATCTCGTTTTACTGGTGCCGACGGCGAATGGAGGACGGTACAAAATGCAACTATAAAGTATCGGCGAGACAGGGCAGTTTCGTGGGAGATCCAAACTTGTCTCCGGGCAAGATAGTCAGGTTGTGTTTACTCTGGTGCCTGATCAAATACCCTCGACAGCAGAGTAGTGTGCATAGACTGGGTGTTGATGTGCAGGAGACACATCGGCGGGCCGTGCAAAGTGGTCGAGATACACGAGTCGAAGCTGGGCAAACACAAGAGCCGCAAAGAACGTAAAGTGCACGGCCAGTTGGTTTTCGGCGGAGTGCAGCGGGACGATCCGACGAAATTCTTCCTGGTGCCGGCGGAAAAGAGGAACGCGGCGACCCTGATCAAAATCATTCGCGAGTGGATCGCTCCGGGCACGACAATAATTTCAGACTGCTGGCACGGTTAATCAACTTGGACATTCACGGCTACCGTCACATGCAGGTGAATCACAGGCAGGAATTCGTGTGCAACGAAAAGAGCCGAATAGTAAACACTCAAAACACGCTATAGATGAAGAAGGGCGAGACGTTGAGGATGCACACTCAAAACATTGAGCGAAGTTGGCGTTCTTTGCGATACAGCATTCCCTGCTTTGGCCGACGGAAAAAATCTTGAGTCGGCTACATGGCCGAGTACTTCTGGAAACAGAATCATCGGTACGGAGAACGACTGCACACATTGCTGATTCATGCCGCCGACATGCACCATCGTAATCGCAGCAGAGGAGATGGCGGCGAAGGCTATCCCAATTTCGACAGGTATCTGTTTGTTACAGTTGTTTTTAATTTGCAGGCACGAGCGAGATTGAATTGCTGTATCAGTTGCAGTTTTAAAAAAGTTCATCGAGTTGTTGATGTTGCTATTGCATTATAAAATAAAAGTGTGATTAACTTGCTGTTTGTTTTAGTTTAAAGAGTTATTAACGTGTTGTGTGATTTAGTTTGACATTTAATTGAGTTGCTGTTTGAGTAAAATCAAAACTAATATTTAATTGAGTTGCTGTTTGACTCAAGTTTAAGTTAATTTTTTATTGAGTTGCTGTTTGATTAAAATTAAAATTAATATTTAATTGAGTTACTGTTTAATTCAAGTTTAAATTAATATTTAATTGACTTGTTTGATTCAAGTTTAAATTAATATTTAATTGACTTGCTGTTTGTTTCAGTTAAAAAAAGTTTAATTGACATGCCATTTGTTTTCGTTAAAATTTTATGTGATTGCCATACCGTTTGTCAAATTATTCACTCGCGATCTGGTAAAAAGCCTAAAATTGTCGAGTGGGTCGTGATGGGTCCGCCTGGCGACGACGGGTGTATTTGCATCTGTTGCATCTGCAAAACTTGGATCCCCCAGTTTCAATTATTGAGGTAAATTGATTTTTAAAATAATATTACACTTATTCGCGATCCCGAAAAGGCACAGGGCGGTCGTGTCTGTCATGACCAGTTCGGCTGGCGGCGGATGCAATTACATACGCTGTTGCTTTCGTGGACTTGGACCTGCCAGTTTCGAGTGTTGAGGTAATTTATAAAAAAAGGGATGACGTATATATAAAACTTAAAAAAATCTATATGGTTAAATGTATTAAAAACTTGAATTTTTAACTGTGTATTGTCTTACCGTACCCTTTGGTGATTGCGTACACGCGAATCTTTATATAACAAATGGCTAAAATTATAAAAAGAAATATGAATAATTATTAAATATTCACTTTAAATAAATTTTATAAAAAAATGCATCGGGAATCGCGAATATTTAAACAGACACGAGAAAAAGGGGAATTTTTTTTTTTTTTTTAAACGCGATTGGAACTTTTTTTGCAAAAGTTACTTTTGGCACTTGGATACGCCACGGGAAACACATGTGGTCTTTTACCCTATATTCTGTTTTCGATTAGGATACGCTACAGGAAATAATTGGTTGTAGGTCGAAATTTCCCACCTACTCGGCTGGATACGCAGGGGGATACTTGGTATTTTATTTGGCCTTTTTGCCGGTGGTGGTTGGATACGTAATTGGCTGTTTTTTGTCTCGACTTTTTTATCATTGGATACGTAATACAGTGGTTTTTGAGCAATTTAGATACGCAATACGGAACAATAACCGGTCTTATGGATTTTTTACCCACAGATCCTTAGTGAATCTCACGAGTTCCAGCCAAATGGAGGATGAAACAGACACGGAGGATGTGGAGGTAATTGACGAGATGCTTTCGGCTACAGATAATGAGTCATCAACATCTTCAGTCCCTGGCCCATTAACTTCTTCAGCCCCGGGACCATCAACCGCTTCTTCCCCTGAACCAACAACTTATTTGAATGAATCTATGTAATTACCATGGACATTTATTACATATTTTTTTTCTAATGTGATTGTAATTATTATATTCGAGAATAGTATTTTTATTTTGCCAACAAAACTGTTCGAAGATCGCAAAGGCACAGATCTACAGTCGTTTCCCACCAGTCGAGACTTCAAACCAGTTGTGATGTCCGTCAACAGAGAGGCACAAAGCGCAATTCAGTACCAGACATCACTCGTGCGAAGCAAAAACATGCATCGAGTAAGCTTTCAAGACAAGTACCAACAACAGACGTCTGTCTCCCACCATCGAAGAAACGAAACTAAACTAACCAAGATGACAGATATTTCTCGCCGTGAATTACAGCGAGAAACAGCCCGAAATACTCGTTATAATATTAGAAAAACACATCAAAGAACATATCAGGAATATGGTTCTGATTTTATAGTACAATCAACCCGTATATGTTTATTTAAAAAAAATAAAACAGAATTTCATATTTTTATAGTTTTATTTTATAAAATATATATTTAGATACATAGTTTTTTACGCATTATTTACATTTTTGTTAAAATTTAACAATTTTCACGAAAAAAAAAATACATAGATACCTACTGGCATACCCGTAAATAAGACTTTGGATTCATTTATCTTGTTTAGGGTTTTGCCCCATCTTCAATTAAAATTTCACAAATTTCGTTCGTACTATCCCACATAAATGCAGTTTAACCATTCAAAGCCTCAGTATTTAGGAAATCTTCAATTTTTCCTTGTCGTTATTCAATGCTTTTTTTTATATTGTCCAGAACACACAAAACTGTCGATTTATTTTTACTACATACAGCTTCGTGTAATACTGTAATGTTATTACGTCCCATTAATAAAACATTTGCTCCGTCTTCTAGCAGATAATCTACAACTTCCACGATGCCATCTTGGGCCGCGAAATGCAGTAACAAATCATTTGATAAGAAAACCGGTTCGCCCTAACTTTTTTCAATTAGGTAACATCCTTTGTTTGCACGATCTGCATTAGCCGCTTTCACCAACAATTTCCAGTCTTTGTGAATCACGTTCACTACCGCGTCTATTGTTTGCACCAAATACATAAGTACGGGCCAATTTTCAAAATAATAATTGGTATACCCCAATACGATTATACCAGCTGAATCTTTGGCTAAAACATTCACACATTTTTCTATTAGGAATTTTGCAATTTCCAAATTCCCCGCCGCTGCTGCTCGCTGAATTGGAAATTTACCACCAAAATCCTTTTCTTCAAAATTAAGTTTCACCTCCTTCATCCGCACAAGTTCATCTAGCCAACGACGATAGGCAGTTAGACTCACCATTGATAGTTTCTTCTAGTCAAAATAATCTTGTTTGCAGAAAGCGAGTGTGATCCCTTGGTTCAATGGTCGGGTTTTTATTCACGCAATGTATGAGGTTTTTAATTTTTTTTATTGGCTGAGAAGCAATGAAAGTTTTCTTTATTTTTTTTATTGCCCGAGAAGGAATGTTGGTTTTATCGTGAGTTTTACCGACCTTGATAAACCGAATAAAAATATTTTTTTATTTGACTTTCCTATACACGATTAATTTCAGATGCAAAAAAAAAATGACTAGGATATATTAGCACGATCTTCTCAATTAAATGACCAAAGTGTAAAAAAAAAAATTAAGCTTCGATTGATGGGAAATGTTAAAATGTAATGCCGCTTGTATTGTTCCTGTGATCATCACGCAAGTTTCATTGCAAACTTGTTTATACTTTTTACCTTTCAAAACATTTTCATGTAAACGACAGATGGACTCATGAGAGAGAAGTGTGACTTGCTCTCTTGACGTTAGAAGTTGGGTAGTTGGAGTTAGTTTTGGTTTATCAAAGTTACCAACTAGCGCAGCGACAACTGATGAAACATATTTCATTTTAACATTCGCTTATTACTTTTCAAACTTCACAATAGTTTTGGCATTAATGACGAAACTGAATGAAAACACTGTGAGGTTTCTGGATGCCTCGGGAGATAATGATGATTTGTTTGCTATCGGACTCATAAACTAATTTAATTCCATTTTCATAAATCCATTCAATGTAAACTTGATTGTAAATTAGCAGTTGATCGAGTAAAGATTTGTAATTTATTTCATTGACAGCCAACGAACCCTTGACTAGGGCGTCTGGATTATCGTTTGGACGAACTGTGAATATAGTTTCCGAATGTTCGTCCAACAGGTCGGAAATTGTATTAAATTCTCCGAATCTTAACTTTTTCAAATTCTTAAATATTAATTGAGTGAATACACCTCTGGGAATATTCATAGTGTATCTCTTTGTCGTTTTAAAATGAACCATGCTTGCCTCTCCCGGCTTGATGATTGATGACTGTATAGATGCTATTATTGCGTCGGTTAAACTAGATTCGTTGGTATTTGTAAAATCATCGGTTTCAGTAGTAAATTCATTTCCCAGAGATGCGGTCGTGGTGGAGATGTAGTTTTTTCTTTCACCCCACCACCCTCCTCGTCCAATTCTATTACAGAATTGTCAGAATTGTGGTGTTTTTTCCAAATGTATATACCGAGCGGAATTACAATGATTAAAATAACTATGAGTAGACTCAATCCCACGTAGAGTTGTTTATTTAATTTATTCATAGTTCTTACTTATATATTGGCAAACGATAGTAAAAAAACTCTAAATTACGTAGAGCCATTGTCTGTTGTATAGCTGTCCATCGGGTGCCATGACGACCGAGCTCGGATCGCAAATGATTGTGAGCAAACCATAAAATACTTGCCACACCGATGGTTGAATGGCGTTTTCATAGTATTTTACCAACAGGTAAGTGAGGAATACAGAAATTATTTCTAAAATTTGGAGAATATCTCAAGGTATCGATAAGATGTGCCATAGATTTACGTATCTTTTGGGGATCATTTGTCTTTGGAACAGCCTCCTATAATGTCTCTACATCAGCCAATACGAAAAGAAATTAATTAATTTCGCTTGATTGAATATTTATTCGTACTTGAGTCGTACAGAACAAACTTTATTCCTAAACTCCTCAATTTGAAATTATAGGAAATTATGTTTGTATAGTAATTTTGTCAACTGTTTAATATTTTCATATTCTGCCTGTTGTTCGTCTCTCAAAAATATTTTATAATTTTTGCGAGTGACGTGTGGGCACAAACTATTTTGTTGCATAATAAACTGCTTAAGACAGAAAAAATTTTAAAGATGTGTTAATTGCGAAATATTATATTTAATTTCAGAAGCGAGTTTATCACGTTCAGTCACTAACGAATATATATTTACGCCTTTTAACCTCGACACGGAATCGTAAAGATATGTGGTATTTATGATGTCTGTCAGATATAAAAAAATCCAAGTAAAGCGGCGGATTTAGTTTTATAAATTCAACCAATTCCATAAATTCAGGATTCGTCATGTTTTTATTTAATTTTCTCCGCGCTTTTAAGTTTAGCAACTCTCTAATCCTAAAGATGATATCAAATCACAAGGTATCACAAGGTTTTTTTTATAATGTAATATTATTTTACTTAACTACCGGCAATTGTAGCTCCTGAATTAGCAGCACCTCGGAAAGATGTACTCCCACCAAATAGTGTATTCGCCGAGCCATTGATTTTACTTTTAAGTTTCCATAAAACAACCCTAAAATTACAATTAATAAAATATATCCTATAATGGTAAACGCGTGTATTTGCTGTTTTTTTTTGCATTGTCTTATAAACAAATACACCATGTAAAAAAATGCTTCACATAGGGTTGGGAAAAGGAGGATAAAAATGGATAAAGACAGAAAATCACAACATTTTAGGAAAGAATAATTTTTCTATTCATTGATGTACATACAATAGTAACAGAAAAAGTATTTACACTTAAATAAATTTCAATTTATACTTGTTTGATGTTCTGAGTAAGACTACATAGATTTATTTTAGGGTACATCCCGTGAAATTTGCATAAGTGTCATTATCAATTGTTAATCCTATAATGTTCTGAACTGTATTTCCATACGTCATTTAAAGCGGGTAACCATATAACAAGAGTTTACTGATGCATACTTAATGACCATGAATTAAACTGCGGTAGGGATTACCCACGATTAGCGGCAAGTAATCAGGTTTGAGGTTTTCATTCTTCTCTGGTATCAATGTTTTGTTATCGTTTGAAAAGAAAGTCGGAATGAACCGGGGTCGATTTTTGAAATTACTCTGTTTGTCAGTCTCAATATTCTCAATCCAGCAGCTACATTCCTTTAGAAATTGTTTTAATCGAGCGAGAACAGCAATCGACAAACTTAACTAGAAATAGTGTTCTTCGATGTTTCTAAAGGTAAAGAAAATATATCTAGTACCAAGTTTTCATAATCTCTTTTGCATTGAGTACCAAACGTGAAGCCATTTTGATATTCGGCTCAATCACAGTTGCCAACAACTCTACCGGATACTCACAATCCAAAATGAAACAACTCATGTTAAGATTGTGTACGCCGAAATGACGTGTAAGCAGTTTCTTCCAATTTGGAGTTGTATTTAAAGTTGTCAGAAATTCTTTGCATGTCGAATCCATGTTCCTAAACTGTGTGGTAAGGAAATAATTATCGCCGCATTGTTCGCGAATAAGCGATATGTCATTAGGTTTGTTTGTCACAAATGGCTATAGTTAATACTGATTGCTACAAAATACAATCAATACTTTACTAAAAGTGTGCTTCACCATTTGGAAAAATTCAACTATAAATTTTGCTAGACATGCGCTGATCATACTGTATTCGTCAACAAACAAAACAATGTGTGCATCAAAGCAAACTGAATAGTCGTTGTTGCAGTCCACAAAAAACGAAGCTGTGTTGTATCCGAGATCGCAAAACTCGCTCAATACTTGTAACACTGTAGATATTTTGTCAAGATTAATCAGTGGCAACATCTGCATGAATTACAAATATTCGTAGTAACTAAATTAGTCAACCGAATTAGGAGACTCGATAACGTCAAACTATTTGCTAGTTTCATCTGTCGACAAATATTTCACAATAGGATGTGTTGTGGGGTCGTATAAAATATCTGTATTTTTTTTTCCGAGAAAAATATGCAATAATGTATATTTCCCAATGCCGGCAGGACCATTTAAAGTTATGTATTTAGGTGTAGCTAACTCACAATCATTCTCATCGAGCCATGTATATAAAGTTGTTTTAACAAGTTCTTGTTCCATTGAAAGAGTTAACTTTGCCGACGTAAAATTAGTCGTTGTTTCCACAGCTTTCGGTTCGGAATTCGATGAATAAACAGGAGTAATTAACTTGTCCTCGGGATTTTCACGTGGAATTTGTTGCGCCCATAAACACCTTACATTACTACTCAACACAGCTCTATTACATAAACTCCAGTCTCGTTTAGCCGGAACGCCATGCTTCACTCGTAATATATAATTGACGATTTTTCCAAAGGTATTGATCAGTGAAATTGATTTTTTATACTTGCTGAAGAGATTTTCGAGGAAGAGCCAAAAAAATAAGCCGACCATTGTGATTTTTAAACCTGTCACCATGGATGTTGCTGGTATAATAAAGAAAGTTACTTACAAACTGAACCTTTTAGAGTATATTTTTTTATCCATAAAAAAATACAAACCAATATTTTTCTGAGTTCGATATACTGTAAATAAAAAGGTTATGTGTTGCAAAAAAATGGTAATGTATTTTATATTTATTTTTTGGTATTTAAAACTTAATTCAAATATGGGAAGTTCGCAGAGATTTTAAAACAATAACAATTTAGGTGGGGCCAATTGAAAAAAAAAAGGGCCTTTAAGTTTCAGAAAGTTTAACAATTGAATTTTCGAAACATTTTTTTTCTTATTAACCCGATAAAATTAACCGATTATAAAAACTTTATTTACAGTTTACAAAATTTTCCATAACTGAATGACTATAGTTTTTTCCTAAACTTTGAAGAAAAACTTCCGCATAATTTATATCAAGAAGAGGCGCATTAAACAACATTTGCGCTGAATCATTTGATTTTTTATATAATGCTGATACCGTTTCTTTCGAGAATATTATCGACTTGGCGGAAATCGAATCGGAAAATAGACAAATATTTCTAAATCCACCTGAATTCAAGTCACTTAAAGTTTCTCAACATTGTTAGAGATTTTATAATTCCGATATATTGGATAGATACAATAATTACATAATAGTTACCGAATCGAATTCGTTTAAAGACCTTGCCAAAATAATTAATAGTTTTAGCAAATTACTCGATACTATGCAAACTGGGTTCGTGATACTTGCGAAAAATGTACAACCTCGCGAGACTGTATATTTAACCAGGTTGATGCAGGGTGTTGGCTCTAAATCGGATAAATGAGTAAAACATTATTTTGAAGGATATATAGTTTTCGTGATGAACTACACGGTCGTAAATAATTCGATTATTAAATTTAAAAACGTGGTCACTTTACAATTATAGATGTATACCATCAACGAAATCGATAGTGATTTCACCTACTGGTTGGATGCTAAAACTACGTTGGCGGTCAGTCATATATCAAGGGTCAAATTCCAACACCAAACATCATAAAATTAACTAACAAAGCGATCGCTGCGAAAATGTTTTCGTACACGGATAAAGAAATTAGTTTACAACCTAATAGCGAATTGGAAAAATTGGTAATTTCCGTTCTCGATAAAGACAATGACTGGTTGGCGGCACAAATCATTAATAATTTACAACACTTATCAAACAAGGACTATTTTTTTCCAAATGCATGTCTCAGTTTTATAAAACCTTCCCGTCGAGTATTTCGAGCTACAAATAATTTCCTATTCGTCGTGCCGAATAATTTAAAGAATAGTGTAACGGTCACACCGAATAACGATTTGTTCGAAGTAGTGATAGGTAGTTCTACATTACTAGCACTCAGCGCGGCTCAGATTCCCGTTCTCGATAAGTTAAGAGAAGAACATGTCATTGATTATGTTCCATCCGGTAACAATTCGTACATTTATCCCTCTTGTAGTTATACTATAGATTCTTCTTTGAAATTCCACAATTACAATCGTATATCAAATACAAAAACTCTCATGGTGAATAACGAAATTGAATATACTGATTTGAATAATAATAAATAGCAGTATTTTGCACTCATTCGATCCGCCTCAGAGCTTTTAACCGGAGAGGCAATGGAATTGATCAACAAATACAACTTTACCTTTTTGTTTCAAGTCGAAAGCAATTCAACATCTCTGATGGACAATCCCAGGATCAAAAAGTACACTACAAATGCGCAATATCAGCACGAAATGTTTGTTCTTTCAAACACACATTATTTTATGATATGCCATCCACAACGTATGTCTGTTACTAAACGAATAAACGACGATCAATGTTTCCAGGTTACCTACCGGTCATTCTCTTCCTCCACTCCTTCCACTAATACATTAGTAATTTGGTTTTTCCAAATTAATTTCAAACAAGGCAAAAATTTTGGATTTGGATGTAAGTACGGCTAATGTTATATTTTCGTTCGAACCAAATAACTACGAGCAAAAAGTCAAGAGGGGGTGTTTGAATCCTCGGGGGAAGCTGTTTATTCACCAGTATATTTGAATTGGCAATTAGTAAACAACCACGAATTAATGTTGGTGGATCGTAGGAAAGTTCATGTAATAGCTGTCAATCAAATGCGAAGTTCATTAAACTCGAATGAATCAATTACTTTGTGACACTTACGCGTTCTCTAATTTTCAACTTTTTTCGTAATGTTTCCGAACAATTTTTCCGCGTTTTGGTGTCGAATTTGGCCACGTTTGAAAGACTATGGACCAAATACACGCCCATGTTTGTTATGACTGCTAGGCTAAACGATAATTTTCAGGAAAACCAACTTAATTCACAACTTACTGGTGTCTCATATAAAATGCGCATCACATCCAATAGTTCCATTTATCAATACATTTGTATAGCGCGATTGATGGTCGACATTATGTCGTAAACCTCTCATCCTTTGTTGGTATTCCAGGGATTTCTTCCATTTACGAATATAAAGATCCGGGAGAAATTACCTTTGACAACACGCATGACAATCTCGAACACTATTTTCATCGAATAGTACTATTCAAAGCAATTTTATCTGACTTGTATTATTTGAGCAAGAACTTGGAAGCCATACCTGATGGAAAATACGATACACACTAGCGGTGAAGATTATCGGACTTGTATTATTTGAGCAAGAACTTGGAAGCTATACCTGATGGAAAATACGATACACACTAGCGGTGAAGATTATCGGACTTGTATTATTTGAGCAAGTACTTGGAAGCCATACCTGATGGAAAATACGATACACACTAGCGGTGAAGATTATCGGACTTGTATTATTTGAGCAAGTACTTGGAAGCCATACCTGATGGAAAATACGATACACACTAGCGGTGAAGATTATCGGACTTGTATTATTTGAGCAAGTACTTGGAAGCCATACCTGATGGAAAATACGATACACACTAGCGGTGAAGATTATCGGACTTGTATTATTTGAGCAAGTACTTGGAAGCCATACCTGATGGAAAATACGATACACACTAGCTGTGAAGATTATCGATTCATTCACGGGAGTTAGCGGTATCGTTTTCTAAAAAGATCCAGTCAATATATTTAACGAAAATAATGGTTTCCCAAGTCGTTGAAAATATTCAAAGGAACCTCGTCATCATATTTATTCGAGAGTTCATTTTAGACGTGTAAGTGTAAAGACCAAAACTTGATCTGGATTTTGTGCGCTAAAAATTTTCAATTGATTTAACAACATCGTATCATCATTGCCACTCATATTGTTCCAATAGGTACGAGACCCATTCGAGTTGATTTTGAGGGTCAGTAGGCATTGTAAGCGAAATTGCAATAATGTTTTAAAATCATCATATTTCACTACTTCAGTAGGATGAACACCTTAAATAGGTTGGTTAAATATGGCATATTTTTTGAAAAGGCTGCTAATTTACCTGTGTTGGCATCATTATCGATAGAAGATGGTTGGATGGAAACATGATTCGCTAAATCGACAACTCTTTCGTGCGCGTTATTCAACATCATCACGATCATGAGCGGTGTATATTCCATCGTTCGAAAACCCCAAATATTTTGTTTTAATTACAATTCCAGCTTTGATATATCATCTATGTAATCTTGACCGTGTAGGTTTTGCAAGTTGAATGGATCGAATATGGACAAAAACACATCGGCGACTGCAGCCATGATGAATACAACATGAATTATGGGCACCCAAGAAATAGAAACTGCAGAAAATGCTCTAACGGCGAATCCCACCATTTTCAAAGCAGTCGATTTCGCAGCTCTCGTAACAAATTCTATTTTCAAGGCTCTCAATAAATAAATTCCCAACTGACGATTCAAGATCTTTGCACCTGCTTCGATAATAGTGGGTCCGATGTGTTTGACTAGGGTCTGGAGAACCATATTCAGACCGACCTTACCGGATAATTGCAATAGGAACTCGTTACTACCCAATCGTCGAATGCAATTATGTCGGAAATATCTTCTGTATTGGATAAATCATCGAGATATTTGGTCGGGAACCCACCCATTAAACCGAGTTTTTGATATTCGTCGATTTGACGTTTACCATTATCTATATATTTCAAGTGTTTTGGCACCGAACCAGCTTGCCATCCAATTAAAACCCTAGTATCTTTATCGGAAACTATGTATTCAACATCGCGGGTCAGTATCAAAGGATCCAGAAGCCTATATCCTCCCCCATACTCTGTGATCCAAAATAAGTGTCTGTGTTTTTCCTGTGATGCTCATGTCGCTGAGTTGAATGTCTGGATTTATGCAGAACGTTTCGTGATTGACCAAGTTATTCCATTCCGTGACGTAATCGGGCATTTGTCCCGTTGGTGGTACTCGCGGGCTCTTTATGTCGTACTCATCGATACCATGAGCCAATTCCAAGGAAACTATATTCGATAATCTTGTATAAGTAATGTCAGATGAAAAAAAAACCTATAATTTAATTATCCAAATGGTGTGTGCATTCGTCACCCGCCAGAGACATTATAAAATTATCTCAATAATTACAGTTTAAACGAAAGTGTATTGTTTCATCATCCATCTCTGTCACATACGGCGAAGAATCGACATCGAAACCAGTTCCTATCGTGTTTACGTGCGGGATAATCGTGCCTTCTTTTGAGCACCAATAATCGTCTATTCTCAACAGAAAGGCTTCTTGATGAACCAACATACACACATCGCAGCGGTCGCTCCAATAGTAATTTGATCCGTGATATTTCGATTCGGGATCTTTGGTTGGAAAACATGCTCCTTGGCACGCAATCACATCTGAATTACCACTCTTGAATATTTTATGGACGTCTCGAGGCGTGCATGTTTTCCCCCGTGGACAACCAAGTTTCTTGGTCCGTTGAATATGGACATCTTATGACATTTTTCGTGTATATATATATATATATATGTGTGTGTGTGTGTGTGTGTGTGTGTGTGTAAATAACAAAAATGCAATCATAGAGTCAACTACAAGCTCAGGGCAGTTCGAATATATTTTCGAATCTCAGTATACATTCCTCAAATCACACCATTATTCTCAATCAATCAAATGAAATGTATCGATATTATGCATTAATTTACGTTCATCAAAAAATTGACCTCAGTAACGATTGTAACAGTTACGTCGATATGGAATTAACGCCTTTTTGTTTCTTGAATAACGAACGATGCGGTGCAAACACACAAGCTAGTGAACAGTTGTTGATTGGTGGATTGTGCGAGACTCACAAGTCTTATTCCTGCAACGTCGATAATATTTATTTCGAAAATACAACTAAGCGATATTAAGCCCCATCTCAAAGACGATCATTTCGGTAGGCCAATGTCCCTTGTATTCCATCCTTGTTAGACAACCATTGAAAACCTCAGCTAAAACGTTCATGAATCTATTCTCCAACAACAACCGTAAATTTATCGATGAGTTAAATTCGGCCACTTTATTCGAGTATTCTACTTATCCTGAAAACATCGCTAGTACCGATAAAATCAAACTACTTACCAAACACGTGATCAATCATGGATTAATGTGGGATTCTGTTTTGGATAAAGCATGGATCGAGAAGACTAAACTGAATATGTTTTCGACCAGGAATATCTAGATATGGGCATGGAAAATAAATGGATCCATGATATAACGAACTCTTTGCCTAAAACAGAAATCACTATGGAGGATGACAAAAAATGATACAATATGTGGTTCGTTTGCCACAGTTTCTCATATTTGACATTTTAACAATCCTAAGCTACCTCCTCTCATGCGATATCAATGTCAATGCTCTCGGATACGTGGCAAACATCGAAATTTTCAACTCAAACTTTGTTTACGGTACGGGATTTCGACTCAGGCACGATTTGGGCAACATGGAAAATGTCGAGTTGGACAATCAGTATCCAAAATACGTCCAGGCCATCATCAATTCCAAACCACTCCATCAAAATATTGTTTTTGCGTTTGTACTATATGGGGGTGGAGGGACTAAAAATTCCAATCGTCAAAAGAAAAATTAACCATTGTTCCGAATACATCCCAACACTTTTTTAATTTCGTAGAAAATTAAAATAATAAATAAATAAAAAAACACATTACACAACATTTTTTAAAAATTACAATTTTGAAAATGAAATGAACTCGTCCAATATTCTCAAGTCAAATCTTTTTCGTATAAATCAAACTTGACGGTACCGTAAACATATTTTGTAGTGGTAAATTACACATTCTTTTTCAACAGTCAGCGGCCATCGACCGATAACCGAGTAGATCGAAGCCATGCAATCGATATAATCATTTCTCATGGGCATATGCACGGCTATTCCCTTTTGCAATTACGTATTGCTCGATTTAAACCATCGTAGAATCGACGCCGTGACTCTACAACAACCTCGAAAATGAGACCATTATTATGCACTAAATACACGTTCGTATTTACTCTTTCGATTTTCATACACGGAGACAGAACGACGTTATCGTCAACCGCCAAAGATATTCTGTACATGTTTGTTAACACACTTACGTTAAAGTGTTGGATATTGAAATATTCCAGCAGCTCGGTCGAATGAACCTCGCCACAATACACGTGAATTTGGACAAAGACCGTCTCGGATTTATTAAATGTTAGAAATATGGGCACCGAGTCGTTACTCAAGCGAATGCGAAATCTGGTTTTGGAATCGTGGTTGAAAATCATCCGGAAACTACGACAGTGTATGGCCGGAATGTCTTTATTGGCGTTGATCGCATACTCGTGTTGGGTGAGTTGCGGATGACGGGCAAAGACTGTTTTTAATTTCAGGAACCTCGTATCGTCACCCTCTTCCTCTAAATGTTCTTCTTTGCCATCCCGTGATTTCCGTTCTGCAATGTCCAGGTAAACACCCATGTTTTCTTAACCGAGCTCGAAAAAACAAACAAGGGGTTTTGTGTTTAGTTTCGTCTTCAAATAGCGTATCGCGCTTGGCCATTCTCCCATATTGGAATGTGGATCGTATTTGCTCTGTGATGTGGGGTCGGAAACAATTATACAGAGTCAAACACGCTCCGAACCGCCGTCCACGGTCAATTCGAACGCGGATTTGGTGCAGATTCTTCCCGTCACCTCGTCCACAATTGTCTGGAATGGCATACCTTGGAAATTATTCAAGTTGAATATACCTTCAAATATAAGCACCTCGATGAGACCAAACCAGCGTCGAATCTTTGAGCGAAGATTCTTCACTTTCGCTTTAGGATTCAACTTGTATTCACGGCAACCAGTACCCTTTAGCAATCAGTTTGGAATTCAGTTTGTCCATCCTACACGAATCAGTACTCATGGCCAGGTTCACATCCGAGACTAGTGATTAAACACGATTGAAGGAATTGATGGCGACATTTTTTCTAAAAGACACAAAAGTCCCAAATAATCTGAGGGTATTGTGGATGTGTCAATGTTCTTCGGTACAAGTCTGATGACGAGCTCAAAGAAATCTCCATCGCCGATCTGAGGAGTCAACGGTTTACAGTTCAAGTTATAAATATTTGTTCTTTTTTTTGTTTTGTACGTATTCGTCACGAAAACGAGATTGCACCATTTGCCAGTCGCAACAACCTTTTTTGCCTGTTTTTAATGTTTGTCGAATGCATACAAGAACAGCCGAATCAACAACATCGATGGGGAGAAAATTAGTTTATTGGAGAAACTATCAATGGGCCGGATATGGCCGACAAAACGTTTTAATACGTACCCGAAAAGTCGATGATTCTAGACAATGTATTTATCATCCACTTCAAAAGAGTATAATGTACACAAATCAAGATCGTTTTCAAAGTTTTCATCTTTAGGATTACGGTGAGCAAACTCATGGTTCTTTACCCACGAGCAAAATCAGTTCGAAACAATGTCCTTTATTATTTTGGGTGTAAATTTGTTGATGCAGAAGCGATGACTGCATGTTCGACTCACTCGAATGTAATTTGCGATTGTTCGTCAATATATAGGGAACCAAACACAAACGACAGTTTTAGACGAAATAACCGTGAATTTGGGAATTTGTCGAATAATCTTCCATGGTTAATATCCTCTTTTTAGAATATTTCACCATACAATATTCCATCGCACATTCGCACAACAATGGGGATGAAGATGATGACAAGGGTGATGATGTCATTCCGATGCCATCGCAATAACTGCGATAATGATGGAGTAATATCAAATACAAATAAGATCCCAGCATCACGGAAATATATTGCACATATGACGATCCTCCATGGTTATGCAAGTCGTATAGTTCAAGTTGTGATAATGGCACAAGTCCAAATAAACGTCACTGAAATGAGAACACGATGGAATATCACAGATGCCAATAAGTTTTGCATTTGAGAATTGTATTTTTGAGACGCCTTGTCTCAAAAGTCACATTATGTTTACGAGCCAAGTATTTTTCAGTCATTGAACTGATTCAAGTAACGGCAAAAGAAGAATTCCCCGTGCATGGTCGTGGAAGAATTGAAATATTTTAAAAGGAGGTGTTGTATTTATAGGGAGAGAGTTTTTTGATTCTTTTTTTTTTTCAATAGTAAAATAAAATAAATCTTTTATCTAGCAATTTTTTTCGTTTTTAAGAGTAAAATAAAAATATATTTTACTGTATATATTACGACTGTTGTTTGGTGTATCATTCGGTGCTGTGAACAATGGGTTTCAACAGTGCTTTGTGAGTGGGTTCTGAGGCGGTGGACGCCTACAAATCCCAGTCTGCATACATTCGAACTTACCACAGGAAACAGGGCAAGTTTCCCAAACTTACTTTTGAATTTTGTACCGATGAAGGTTACGGCGATGCTCACTTGATGATTTAAGTACTGATAAAGGGTATACCGAGAAATAATTGTGTTCACGACAAAGTAGATGGATATGTGGATGAAGATGTTAATGTCCGTCGGTTCTACATCTTCGATGATGGTAGTAGAAACGAGATGGAAGAACTGCGTGGAAATTGCACCTTGGATCTCGAATCTATTGTGCAAAAAATTTGCAACACTATCAAACTCCTTGTTTTTGTTCGCCATATAAATTGGTGTTATTCCCTTTCGAAAAAAGGATGTCCAATTTACACCAGAAGAAGAAAAGGAAGAAATTAAACACTCATATATATTTAAAGCTCGTTACGATTCAGTACAGGAATTATTACCGGGACAAAAAAACTCGTATGATGTGCACTTCTTCTCGGATTTTTGGATTTCCTTTGTGAATCTTATGTAAAAAATTATGATTATAATTAAATAATTTAAAAAGTTTGTATTTTTTACCTTTTATATTCACAAATGAATTAGTGCTGAAATTAGAGGATTCAATCAGGATTGGTAATTATCGTACAAAACCAACAACAATTAGTGTTTGTCTTCCGATTTTAAGTCTTTGCCAATTGGGAAATAAGACAATGCCAATGCGACTATCAGAGTATGTAGTTTAGTGCGAAATAAATCTAGTATTTTTACCACTTCGATATTTAATATTTTATTCAAATATTGTTTCACATCACAATGATTTTTCAACAACTTTATGGGCGAGATAATGGTACGTTCGAGAGCATTTCCCACATTATTTTCTATATCATCGTAATGGTAAAACCATAAATTCACATTTGCGAACACGAAACCCACTCTTGGATCGAATAAAGTTTTTTAATTAAAACGTAATATTCTTTTGTCACCACCACCCCCACCTTCACCATCATTGTTTTTTTTTTCTTTGGCACTTTGACTTGAATAAAAAACAATTAATTGAACGAATCTTCTAAATTGGGTTATAAAAGGGTTCTGACCGAAATACAACGATATGTGCGTCAGTGTTATAAACATTACCCAAGTTACAATTGCTCGTAGTTTGTCACCTATTTTTACATTATCAAAACACCTTCATAAAGGAAATATATAGGGAATATATTACTTTATATCACCGATTGTTCGAATTCCGACAAGTGAATGTCGACAAGTGAATGTCGGCTATTTTTACATTATCAAAACACCTTCATAAAGGAAATATATAGGGAATATATTACTTTATATCACCGATTGTTCGAATTCCGACAAGTGAATGTCGGCAAAATGACATTGAATGATTAGGAAGTAAGGATGGCATTCACTCAAGTAACACGATAGCGAGAAAAGCGTATGATAAACAAAGTTTTCAAATCTTTTCGTTTTTCGCGAATAAACCAATGCATTTTCAATCAGTACGATATTCGATCTATAAGTCGCAAACAAACCTCGGGTATTGATCGCTCTAAATGGCGGCATTAACGTCTCTCTTGGTATATGTTTTGAATATGGAAAATACTGCCCAAACGATTCTAATTTGATCAAATGGGATAGAAAATCTTTGGTGGCGGATGATAGTTTGCGATCGTCATTTTCGTTGTTTTCAATTTCGACCAGAAACAATTTTTTGCAATTCAGACTCTACTTTGGTAGGATTTATTTTCTCTACGAATGAAAAAAATGAATATCATCTAAAAAAAAAATTTTAACGCAATCATTTATCAAGTATGCAAATTAATTAAAATAAAATTTTCACTTCAACCTCCAGTTTGTTTCCGCATCGAATTCTCGAACGCAATGCATTAGAAAATCCAAACCACTTCGAGTATACACATTTGTTGCAAATAGTCTATAGTTGTAATTATCTTCTAGTTTATTTTTTCCTTCCAATGTATCTCAACGAATTAATCAAGGGATTCAGGGTGTATACTTAGTTAACGTAAGGGTAGTCTTGAGATGCTGACAAAATGATTGTTTTATTGATTTCGTTTTTTGAACATGCAGTCAACAATTGCGCGGAAATTAATGCGAGTGGTTTTTTTTTTTTTTTTTTTTTTTTAATACAATGTTGTTTTGTAAAAATTTTTGTTCTTTCATGAGTTGGTGGAACTAAAGAGAATTTTTCGGTAAAACATGGTCCAAGTTGTAGTTTATTAAAGTAACCAAAGGTATCGATTTTGAATATTTTTTCGAAGTTGAAAAATGCATACAGGAGAGAATATTCAATGTTCATGACTAGAATGGTTGGCTTATGAAAAACGAAAATTCGTGTGGTACTTGACTACCACACGATTACCACACCAATACGATTTCATAAGGATTGAATTGAGGTTTTTCAGTCAAAGCCGATAAATCACATCGTCCATTAATATCCTGGAAAAATCCTTCATTGAGCTCTACTTTATCATCGTAGAGAACGTCGCAATTGAGATATACGTCGGGGGGTGTATCGGAACTGAAATGTTTCGAGAAAGTATTGAGGAACTAATGCACGACACTTGTTAACGAGATTCTCATTCAAAGATATCGGGTAGGCCATATTTTTAGCCAGGTCGTGAATAAATATTCCTGTATTTTTTGGATTGAGCATTTGCGATGTTTGATGATTGTTTAAATCGAGACGAGTCAAGATCGGAGGTATGAAATATTATTTGAAATCTCATTTGTTGAGATGTTCTTCGTCAACTTGTTCAATGATATTTTTGTGGAAATATTGAGCTAAATTTTCCCAATGCAGATAATCGAGATCTCAAGAATATAATGTGTAAATTCACAAGTAATCATCAGCAAATCCACAAGTAAATATCATTACCATCCGAGGTAAGCATCCATTGTCCGCCGTTCTTGGCCATACAAGTTCGTCGGTCTCTTTCTTCCAAATACATATGTAATATCCCTTACCGGTCTCTTTGTTGCGGGGAATTATTTTAATAAGACTGGTTTTGGGATCTATGAAAGTGATGTCGGTATAGAAATGATTGCACATGGATCTATGGTCTTTGCAGTTTAAGCCAGCGGAAGTGATTTAGAATTAAATTCCATCAAATTATCACTTTTAAATTCATCATTTTTATTTTCAAATTTCGATGTAGCGAAAACCAGTAATCTGAAATTTGAACGATGTAGTTTGAACTTTGCCGAGACTCAAGGTAGAGCACTTTCAAGCTGCAAGTACAAACAAATTATTACTAAAATAAAAACTGCAATCACCAAAAAGTGTAATTTTTTGCTAAAAAAATACATCTTATTCATTGCATGTAAACTTGAAAGAATATATATAATAAAGTATATATACTTTATAGTATATATTAATTAATTTACCGTTTGGTTATTACCTTATTTCTCTTCTATTCTGGAGAGAGGGAATGCTGATGATGCTCTGTCCAGCTTTCCAGGTCGTCTGAAGTCTTTTTTCGTGATCTCTCCGCCATATAGGCAAATTTTAGTAGTGCGAATGGAAGCGAGATCGTCGTGTACTCTGATTAGTTGTTGATTCTCCCCACTCCTAATATCAACATCCAATCATGTTGCAGTATTTAATTTCTCCTCCCTTCCCCTCATTTCAGTCTGCCTATATGACGGAGAGACCTGGAACAAAGCTTTCAGTCGACGGCGAGAGCTGGACAAAGCAACATCACGAAACAGAGTTTTCTTTCCAACATCCGATAACTCTCACAAAATTATATCAGTTTGTGGAAAATACCGAACCTACACTTATTAAAACTTTGTACAAATTGTCATCATCACCGAGCTACCATGAAGAATCTTGCATTCGAAATCATTTTCAAATCTCCAATCGGCGGAAATCCAAATCCGAAGTTTAAATGAGTCTGGTCAACTCAAAATTTACTTTGGTTCGCTGGTCGAATTAAAGTTTTATCGGGGCGAGATCACGCCTGTAGGTTGGAGCGAAGCAGTGGAATGTGATCTCGATGGTTGGGATTTGAAGTTCGTCACTTTGGAAGAAACATTGCGAATCGTTTGTTACGTATATTCCAATAGCGAGACGGGGAATCGAATTACTTTTGATCGTGTATTTGACGAAACATCTGTACTCAACACAAATCAAATCACTGTCGAAAACGAATCGTAAGATTCCATTGAAACATTCATATGCCATCTTCCCGAAATGTTATACGACTAATTGATTTACGATTATTGTGGTGAATACAAGAGAGTAACCGATTTCATAAATGAAATCTGGCCCGATCACGTGGAGAAACGGCTATTTATCGAATGTATCGCCATAAGTGAACGACCGGAATATTACGTCAGTAAATTAGACAGCGAGCGTAGACTCGCTTTTCTCACAACCAATTTACTTTTCGTTCCCTTTTAAG
Source organism: Dryococelus australis (assembly GCA_029891345.1). Classification (NCBI taxonomy): domain Eukaryota; kingdom Metazoa; phylum Arthropoda; class Insecta; order Phasmatodea; family Phasmatidae; genus Dryococelus; species Dryococelus australis. The sequence goes on along the minus strand of CM057006.1, from coordinate 95,740,505 downwards.
CTGCCTTTCAGGTGCATGATTTCAAATTGATCGGTTCTTACGTCGCATTCGTCGAGGAATTGCAAAACAACAAATATTTTGTCCTCATCAACGTGTTGGGTAAAATCAATGTTTCGAGGGTAGATATTAAACGGGTATTACAAAATCATGAAAACCTAATTCCTGCTATCTACGAAATTGATATTATGGAATCAATTCGATTCAAAACATTCCTCGCGGGAAAACACTGCCGTTTTGATCAATCGACTGGTTTGTACAGCTTTAACGAGGACAAATTATACGCAAACACGTTCCATCGATCGGAATGTTCTCTCATGCCAATTTCACTTCCCACTGATGGCCTGTTGTATTTCCACAAGGACAAGTTCGTCAAAGTAAAGATTGAAAAAAAACAATCGATTTGAAGTTTGATTGGCAAACTTTTTATAAGTATTTAAAGAGTTAAAAAATCCCTAAACTAAAGCTTAAACAAGGCGTGTCGTTAGCCGACATGACTGTGAAATATCTAGGTCGATATGCAGCGATAAACATCTCGTGCCAAAGGTCTTAGAATCTGAAGATGGACATATATTTGAAGAGATGTTTCCCGATTATTCCATCGTAATCGATGAGAGTAAAATAAACGAAATTCTTCCCGAGGTGAGCAGACTTGTGCCATGTGAAGACGTTGCGGTTGATTCGTTTTTCATTTTTGAATTCAAGGTATGTTATGATAGGGGCTAAATTGTGATTTGTAAATTTCACGAGGAAACTAGTGCCAATCCAGCGAGTGTAATGGAAAAGATTGTATTGAATAAATAAGACATGTATCATAAACTTACGTTATTTTTAAAATTTCACAAAAAGTTTGGTACACCTATATTTATAAGTCTGGGAAATATTTTAGCGGGTTTCATTATTTTACTTTTAAATACGCCATAAAAGTGATTGTCGAAATGAATAAAATAGAAACAAACTTTTTTTTTGTAAAGATAATACAACGTTATCACAAACAATACTTGTCGACAAATGTTGATGATAGCAATGATCTGGTAATGAAAATGTTTTAAACTAACTATATGCTTTTACCTCAATATGACTGGCTACAAGACCCCGAGCAGTTCGGTAAAATGATTGAAGTTATGGAGAAACTGGATGATTAGTACAATGAAAGAACCTTCAAAGTACTATAGATCAATGGATGTCTGGAATTGCGTGAAATTTGTCATACAAATCATTCACAGCAAGTCACCGATGCCACCAACAGACTATAATCGGCCTTGGGGTATAAACTGGTATCAATTTTCAATTTCCTTTCCACAGTTTCTCGTCTTTTCAAGTTTTATCCACGCATATTTACTTCACGAAATTTCCGAAACTTTACAAAATCAACTGGTTAGCGTTACTAAACATTTTTTACCCACACCTACAACAAGTATAGGATGGTCTAGATCGAGACCAAACACAGTTATGATGGCAGTGCCATTCGTTGGCGCCCACGTTTTGATGGGTAATTTAAAAAATTAAATCGACCCCGAAGCGATACAACATGTATTACCGCAATTGCAATTCCAAGTGGTTACTTCGAACGAAGGTTCGTATCCCGATGGAGGGTACATGTTTCACGAAACTCTCCGAGCCTATGGTTATATATATTCTTTGACTCGGGATTTTGTCACCCTGCAAGAATTTTTAAATATATATTCAAAGGCGGTGATTGATAAAGTGTAACGGATGTTGGATCATCCGACAATCCCATTACATTTCGGTCCCATGTTTACGAGTACGCAGAATTTGGTATTTCGAGTTAGAGGTAATTACGGTTTCTTTGTGATTGATTCGATAAAAGCAGTGACGACCAAGACGGAAAAATGGATGTTGCAATTCGACAGCCAATGCTCCAAACTCTGTTTTTATGAAACCGAACAAACCTATAATAAATGGGGTCAATTTTGGGTCATATCTCGCATATTTATGTATGCAAATTCCGATCAAAAAAAATCGCCGTACATATTATCCCGGAGTCATTACCATAAACAATAAATTGGTGTCTATGTCGACCATGACATCGTTCATGCCGCAAAGTACCTTTTCGTGCATTGCCCATTTGGATTCCGTCATCGGTATGTATAATGTTTGGAGGATAAACAATTTATAACTAAAAGTGACTGAATTAAGTTTAGTGATTGAAACAGGCTACACGGTAGTCTCTAAAGTACAGCCTACTTCACAGACTAATCGCGATAACATAAAAGTTTTAGTAAATTTGGGTAAATGCATCACATCTTCCAATCGTTCTGATAGCAAAAGTTTCTATTCTTTGCAGTGCACACCAAGTATTACATGATTGCCTCCAGTACAGTTCACTATAATTCTGACAACTTACAAAACATCTCGGAGAATTTTATCGAAACCTATTATTACACTCTGTATTTCGAAAACGATAAATTATTTCTCGAGAATGTGAATACAAACAAAGTATCGATTGGTGTGAAATCCGGCACTCCTCTATCCATTTTGGAATTTGATGGCCTGATGATTAGGCGAAAATATGGCGTTGGTGCGAAAATCGTAAATGGAATTTATTCCGAGGGAAAATACTTTACTTCCGCTTCGTACATGACGGTAAATGTGAAATTCGTAAATCTCAGGATAAAATAAGACAATGGATGCAACAATGCTTCAGTAGGAAATAACTCGTTTACCTAGACAACTTCGACTAGTTGTACTCAGTACGAACCACTTTCAACATTTCTAATCGATACGTAAATTGGCTTTTATCGTAAAGAACCTTTACCTGGCCAACGAAATATACAATGAATTACTAAAATGAAATTTATGCTATAAAACCATGACTATTAGATATATGTATATATTATATTTTATGAAGTTATATAATTTTTTTTTGTAAATAGCAAGTATTAGAACTTGAGTGGAACCAATCACCGGGTTGTTGATTATTTTTAATTGTTTCTTGGCAGCCTATCCTACCACAGTCGCCGTCAAACGTCCCAAACCTATAACTTGCGAGTTATAACAGAAATAAGTATAACCACATAACAATGCTGAAGGCTCTCGGTAAATTCGCCAGTAATGACGACATGGCGGGTGAACGTGCAATGATTCGACATTCACTAGTCCCGAATTTACCAAAAGATTCAGTTTTCAAAAATATTTTTAACAATCAACCTTTGTACAGCTTGAAAATGATTGCAAATGGTAAAAAAAAAAAAAAAAAAAACATTACGAATTGGCAACACCACGATTGACGAGTTTATGAGCAAGATCATAAAAGGCCAGTTTGACGCAACTTTCGGTCAAATCGATTCGAGCATCTGTCTCGACGACAAAATTCGTAAAGTTTTATGCGACGAGGTAAAAACGTCCGGTGTTTAGGGGCGGATGGTGACGTTGTGTGAGTTCATTGTGACAGTGTTCGGGACGATCCTCCTGTGACAGACATCAACGTGGAATATCGTTGTGTCGATGCCTCGTGGACGGATGTTTAGGGGCGGATGGTGACGTTGTGTGAGTTCATTGTGACAGTGTTCGGGACGATCCTCCAGTGACCGACATCAACGTGGAATATCGTTGTGTCGATGCCTCGTGGACGGATGTTTAGGGGCGGATGGTGACGTTGTGTGAGTTCATTGTGACAGTGTTCGGGACGATCCTCCAGTGACCGACATCAACGTGGAATATCATTGTGTCGATGCCTCGTGGACGGATGTTTGGGGGCGGATGGTGACGTTGTGTGAGTTCATTGTGACAGTGTTCGGGACGATCCTCCTGTGACAGACATCAACGTGGAATATCGTTGTGTCGATGCCTCGTGGACGGATGTTTAGGGGCGGATGGTGACGTTGTGTGAGTTCATTGTGACAGTGTTCGGGACGATCCTCCTGTGACAGACATCAACGTGGAATATCGTTGTGTCGATGCCTCGTGGACGGATGTTTAGGGGCGGATGGTGACATTGTGTGTGTTCATTGTGACAGTGTTCGGGACGATCCTCCAGTGACCGACATCAACGTGGAATATCGTTGTGTCGATGCCTCGTGGACTGATGCGATCGCCGATATATTGGGCAAAGACGTGGAATATGTTGTGGATCTTGGCGGTGATGTATTATACTATACGAAAAACATATTTCTGTATTTGTATTACGGATTAATTTTTATCGGTGGGGTCATTATTTTGGGTTTTGCCGTCTACCCAATACATTTTTTTTCGTTTGTAGTTAAAGGGTAAAATAAATATAATTGGAAATGACGAGAGCGGACAATGGGAAGCCCTTACTCAAGCTGTTTGAGGTGTACGAAATCTTGTCGCAGATGCCCAATATAACTGATCAGCATTTCAAATCACTCGCAAATATTTTGGCAACTTATCGTATAATTGATGGCCCTTTAAATTCCCTTACCTACCTTTCATTAACCGACTTTTTAACAATCTATTTTGCAAATCACTTTCCATGCGATTCGAAAAATAAAAAAACATATTTACAATCGATACACAAAATCAATCTCGAGCGTTTGCAGCTATCGTTAACAAAAAAATTAATAATTCCACATTAAACAAACAGTTGGATCTTATGTCGCAAGCATATCGCTGGTTCCGAAATCTTCCGCTAAATTTTGTGCACCCCATCTATTCTTTCGAATTGAACTCTGAGTTGGATTCTCTGCTCGGAGGAATAGAGTAGTTTGCATGCATAATGCCAGATTGCAAACCGATTCTTTCGTTCTTCACCAAGATGGATCGCAGGACATTAAATCCCATTAATGTAAATTTATTGACCGATCTCAAATTGAACACGCCAGACTTTCAACGCATTGTTGATATCTCACAATCAATTATTGTTGACTAGTTTGCATATTCCTGTGTTTTTGCCCGTGACTTCGTCCCTACGTTGTTTCATCGACGTTTCCTCGAATTAAAAAAAAAAAACTCGTGCAGTTTATCGCCAAAGTAATCGTTAATAATATCGTTGAATCTCTGAAGGTAAACACTCACTAATTTCAATTTTAATTTTTCTTGACATAATTGACGTATTTATGATATGTGTCGAATATCTGCTTGTTTCAAATAAAGTTGTCTGTCACAATGCATAACTCATCAAGACGCGATTTGTTATCCACACAAGTTATCGGTAGTTCAGCACATTTCGATTTTTTCCTATTCAAGTACTCTTCTTCGAAATTTACCGAAAAGATTCTTCCCATCATTTTAATTGGTTCTAATTAATAAAGAGTATGACTGATGTACTCAAGTTTAGCAATCATAATCCATATTCTATAGACCACATTTATTACTAGTATCAAGATGTTGCACGTAGAAAAACTCTAGACTATTTTATTCGAAAGAAGCAGAGTTACGATGAGATCCGATTGGACCAATTTCTCGACAATGACAAGAGGGAATTGTTATTCTATTTGAAAAAGTAGACCAGACGTCCGATAGATACAGTAGAGTCTTGAAAAAAGTCAACGAGTTGTACATTTTTAAATTAAAATCAAATTTACTCTCGTTACAAACAGCTCGAAATTTACGAAAGTGTTCAAAGACCAATTTCTTTGGCGCTACTATAGAACGATGTTTGGTGTTTGTTGCGAATGGAAATTGTGGAAACTTTGAAACATTTAAATATTTTTCCACATTCCTTTGTAAACGAGGAAAAGGATATACTTCACACATTGTTTCGCAGAAAAAATATAAAAATATAAATATTTTTTTCTTTTAATTACAAAAAAAGCAAACGGGTGTATAAAGAGACGAGAGTGACTATTTGTTTCGCATTAATTGTTTTCCTTCTGTAACAGAATATCAATATTGGGTCATATAGAACTGGAAGATTTGGATAATTTGGTGTCTCTAGCGGAAAAACTCACAAGTATTCGGTGCGCAATAATCCACGCAAAACCTTTATCACTGCTTTGATATGTTTTTCAAACAACTTTCCAAAATTTCAGTCAAAGAAAATGGCCTCTTACATCGTGAATTCGCCCATCAGGCCATAGACTGCTTTCCGAACCTATGACGATCCGGTAGCCGCAATCGAATAAAAATGGAGAAAAAAAAATCAGTCCAGAAGCCATTGATTTGGGAGATCAACTGCATACAAATATCGAAAATTACTACAAATCGAACGAGCAAATCTACACGATGCGATAGACGATACGTTTACACAATTTTTAGATTTCTACCATAATGTTAGACAAGCCAGTGGCTGGATACCTTACGCGTCGGAGCTCAGAGTACGAGATGTTGATTTCGCTCTTTGTGGAATCATTGACATGCTTTTCAAGTCCAAGCAGGGTGATTTGGTGATGGTAGATTGGAAATGTTCACCAAAGAATTTCGAAGAATCTCGCGGCGATTACGGACTGGGGCCTCTATGTAAACAAGTACTCATTGCAGCTAAACATTTATCGTTACATATTCAACAAGGAAAAAAATTTACATTCGACTACGTGCGGATGGAAAATCACCGAAAAATATCAATTACAAATGGACACAAACATGTCGAGTTACAAGTTACTGTCGGTAGTTGATTTTGACGAAAATGTGATTGAGAAATGTCTAATTTACACGATCGGTAATCCATAAAAATTGTTAGATTTTTACTTCTTGTGATCTTGAAATTTGTTATATTCGCCTCCATTTATTGTTCTTGTACTAGCAATTGATTTGTTGAAATGATCCAAGTTTGGCCTGAAGAAAACTCGATCGTTTGTCAGGATTCTGTTCCGACACAGTTCGTAGATGGTTTCGAGACGCAAAGACAACACTGTTGATTAGTTTGCATTTTCTAGTTCTTTTAGCGCCGCTTCATACGAAATGTTTTGACTCGTGTAGTTTTCCTTTGGTATCTGTACGAGTAGAGATTGATTGACGATCGCGAACGAGAATGGTTCGTCTTTAAAGTTTTCCAATCTCGCCATATCATGTATAGCCATGACGTTTCGAAAAGTGAGGTATTGTGGTAGAGAAATATTATCAATCACCAGACGTTAGTATTCTTCATCCCAATCCTTAATATGGTGATTCTTAAACAACTGTAAGAGACCAATTAATGCGTCGCGACATTCTTCCTTCGAAGGCATGTTGATAAAGTATAAGGCATGGGTTCGGTCGAGGATTGTAGGTTTTATCGATTTTTTGTAATTTGTTGCAGCTACAATTAAAACATTATTTTTTATTTGAACACCTCCTTCGAGACTGGTTTGTAGGGTAATTGCCACACTTCGCAAATGGGGTGGAATTGCCAAGTTCTGCGAAACTATCTCGTCGATTTCATCCAGAAATATCACGAATCACTGTTTCTGGTTCTCGGTGGTCATATTGAACAAATTGGTTAATTTGTTTTGGTTATCACCGATAGTGGGCGAGGATAACTGCCGATGTTGAGTTGGTATAGTTTGGCTTTCCATTCGGACGCGATTGCGTGGGATAGCGTACTCTTACCTGTAACCCGAGGACCGAAAAACATTATCAATTTGAATCGTGGGTTAAACACTTGCATATTAATTAAAATTTGGACTTCTGCTTTCAACTTGTTGCGGCCACGTACATCCTTGAAAGAAAATGGGGGTTCGATTCGCCAGGGGTCCAGCTCGGATGTAATCTCCGAATTTGATTCTCCTCCAAATAAATCATTCGCATTCTTGGGATTCCGAAAGTAACCCAAAATAAATTTTCACACTGGGCCATTAAATATTCGACGTTATTTTTCGATAGTAGCACACATCTGAAAATTGCCAATTTTTGTTCCAAATACACCCAAGATTTGTAAATAGTGTATTGGTTTTCAGCCAGTGTAGATTCCCGCTCCATTAAAATTTTTGAAAATTCTTCATCGAAACTAAAGAGCGTAGTCTCTAAAACATTTAAAAGTTTGTCACCTTTCTGCGAAGTGATTTGTGTTTTTTCTAGCGAACTTGACAGAAATTCCGCGCAGTTCAGCATTTCAGATAATTTCTCCACGTTTGTGCGTTCTCCAAATGCGATTTTCGTCGGGCACGTAAACTGAATCATACAGCAACAATAAAGAACCTTGTTTGCATTGTTGAAACTTCAACCACTCGGACAACAGTGTACCGACTCTGACATTCTCGTACCGAACCAGCAATCTTCTTCTCAGCTGCTAAACTCTTTTCCTTCCCCTCCACAACAACATCCACCTATGACTGAAATGTCCATTCCTCGCATCGGCATACGAATAGAGCCAGATTATGGTCACGAATAATTGGCACAAAAACTTAAAAATTACATATCTCGAGTCGTGGAAATTTTGACGGGAATCCATACGACAATCACGCAAACAAAAACAGCTGTTGTTGATTATTCTTGCGTGTTAAATACCTCGGTGGCTATGAAACGAGTGGCTATACATTTCGCCGAGCTCGGCCGACTAGAATCGGAAATGGTGAATGATGGTGTGGTCAGTCATAAGTACATGGAAATTATAAAATCCATCCTCGATTCGAGATATGAAGACGTGCCAGAAAATATAACGCGGCTCGTTCGAATCCTCGAACAACACAATATCCTAACCGCATTTACTCTTGTTCAAATGTGGCTGAACGGATCCAGCGAAGCATAGCCTGTACTCAACACCCACTCGTTCATCAAACACATTAAATTAGTTCCACCTTTGCAATCTCCATTCCATGCATTTATGAAAGCAGCTTTGGAAAAATGCAACAACAGAAAAAAAAACCGACAACGAACTTTATCATCTAATGTCGGACAATTTAGAAAAGAACAAAACTTATGTTGTCAGCGAACCCAGACAAGAATTTCTACCACTGAATGAAACAACGTTGAAGAATTCATCTTTCAACACCTTCAAGGAACCGTTCGATGGATATTATAAAAAGACTTTGTTTTATTCGAACAGATGAATAAAAAAACTTGCGATGTATCTAATGTACATGCAAACATTCAAGTTTCATAAAAAAATTATTTATAAAAAAAAATATTCTTTTAAAAGTTTTTTTAATTTATTTATTATGTATATGTATCTAACCCATGAGTTTGAGTTCTGTGCTCTTGTCATCATATATATTTTCCTCGTCATATTTGTTACACTCGGAAAGTTCAAATACTTCCTATTGGGAAAACAAATGTTCAAAATTATAAGCTACCATATTAACTAATACAAGAGCGAAAATTTTGTCTGGCGAAATCATCGGTGAAAGTATTCTTATTTATAACGACCAGATCCATATTCGCACCTTTGATGATGATGTAGAGAATCACAACATCCTTAAAACTTTCGATTTAGACCTAACAGTTATAAAGAATAATTTCGTCATAAATTTAAATAAAGCCGATATTGATAATGTGCGATATTTGTTTAAGTATATTTCACCATTGTTGGATCAATCAGTCAACCATTATGACTATATGTTGGCTGGTGCTCATCGAACAAAATTGGTGATGCGAACACACTATATCAACCAATATGAACATCATCTTTAATTCACGGGCAATGATAATTTCGCATTCGACTTTCACAACATCACCAACAATGTGCATGAGGTAAAACGTCAAAAGAATCCGCCGCAAAATGAAAGAACTCCGATAATGAACCAGGTTCAGACATCACCTCTGTATTTAAATGAAAGAACTCCGATAATGAACCAGGTTCAGACATCACCTCTGTATTTAAATGAAAGAACTCCGATAATGAACCAGGTTCAGACATCACCTCTGTATTTAAATGAAAGAACTCCGATAATGAACCAGGTTCAGACATCACCTCTGTATTTAAATGAAAGAACTCCGATAATGAACCAGGTTCAGACATCACCTCTGTATTTAAATGAAAGAACTCCGATAATGAACCAGGTTCAGACATCACCTCTGTATTTAAATGAAAGAACTCCGATAATGAACCAGGTTCAGACATCACCTCTGTATTTAAATGAACTATTGGCAATCGACACACCTCACGTTTTCGACATGGGAATGGTGTTTCAATCAGATGTTTCAAACAACTATTCATTCGAGAATCTCGTACAAGAACAACAGTAATTACTAGAACAAAAACAATACACATCAAATTTCGTATCAAATAATTACATACCCAATAAACAACTAGAATTAACAAAGTAAGACCAACAAACTATTAATTACATACTTGATGAGCAACTACAACAATCACTAGAGCAAAACCAACTTAGCCCGAATTACATACCTAACGAACAAAATATTTTAGAAAAAGTACATGAGTGGTACACTAGAAAACTTCGATAAGAGTCGACGAGTGGATACTTTTGGTTACAACACCAAATATCTCCGAACAAGCAATGATTGGATGGTATGATGGTGGTTGTGAACTACGAGCTTTCATCGAACAAGCAATGATTGGATGGTATGATGGTGGTTGTGAACTACGAGCTTTCATCGAACAGGCAATGATTGGATGGTATGATGGTGGTTGTTAACTACGAGCTTTCATCGAACAAGCAATGATTGGATGGTATGATGGTGGTTGTGAACTACGAGCTTTCATCGAACAAGCAATGATTGGATGGTATGATGGTGGTTGTGAACTACGAGCTTTCATCGAACAGGCACTAAATTCGGAAACTTTCAAATGTAGTGGCGGTGCCGAATACATAGTTATAAAAGAACAACTTCCAACACTGGATTTTAAACTTGACGAGATTAAATATAAATACAACATAAGTTACTAACTCCTATATATATTAAGATTATTTGATTAAATGACTAATGAAATCGTCTTGGAAAACGTTTTATTTTCCAAAAACCAAATCCAAGTTTTCAGTTTCGATCCCCAGGCAGCAATTCGAAACGTCATTAAATAATTCGATATAGGTTTGACGGTGCTGCAAGATGTTTTGGTATTTAATTTTTACTTAGCCGATAGCCACGAGGTCCAAGATTTATTCAAAGTGAAAGTTCCTGTGATTGACAATTACCATTTTGAAAATTATGGGCACGTGCAAGAAGCACGCATCAGTCGCAAATTCATGCACAAGCGATCCCACGGGGACAATAACGAATCGAGTAACTTTGATACCATAAATCCTCTTTTATTAACGGGCTACGAACATTTCACGTGTGATTTTCAAAATGTAAAATTACACCAGCCAACCAAACGAATATAAGTCGTGGATTCGATCAGTGCGAATACACCACAACATTTAAAATCGCAGCCTGTAGAACAGTCCAGTTTCAATTCGACGCATATTCCGCATTTGCACGATGTCTCCTCGATCGATCTAGACACAATGCAAATTAAAACTCAAATAATTGAATCGACTTTAACAAGAGTGGTGAACGATAATCCCCAATTACAAAAACAACAACAACGAGAATGAACTACAACCCCAACTCTGCCATTTTCGGTTCTAAACATTTCGCTCGATAACAACATATCGGATTTTTTAACCTTCCAGTCTCCTAAAAACTCGTCTGTGTGTTGTAATCAACAAACATCACTCGATGATTTAATGTCGAATGCCTTACGATAGCACCATCTAATCCCTTCGAATGAAGACGTGATGGCTGGGGGAAGCAGTAACAGAAACTATCCAACTAGGACAGATGAGGTAAACATACCGGTTGAATTCGACCAGACGACTCAAATTCAAATAAACGTTCCTCCCGAGGGGAATTTAATCCTTGTTCCACACGTCGCTACATTACCGACGAGTTGCATTTTGTCACCAGGGAAGAAAACTATTCATCGCCATTGCTGAACCAAACGGCCCCATTGTCTGACGAATTCATCATCAATTTGGCAAAGGAATGGGGCAAAAAAATAGTAAAGTCATTAACCCAAAAGAATTACTTTATAGTATTCACTTTTGCAAATAATACATGGAACGAACACACAACAGCAATCAAGTCAAAGTGGCCCTTTCTCTCGCTGGAATGCATTTGCTTAAATTGGTTGCCGAGAATAAGATTATCAGTGAAGTATGGGACAATCTAAGAATAGCAATCGAATCTTATCAATAGACCAATGCATACATTTCCCTTCCGGGAAAAAAATGTGTGAAGGTTAATCATTTTGTAAAAGAGGATACTTGTATATAAATCTTTTGTCCGGGTACCGTCTCATCGCCTCGAGCCAACTGGGAACAAATTTAAAAGACTTTGAAAATTGAAGGTATTATTTAAAAACTTGTAGTGTATTTCTCGCAACTATAAGGTCAATTAAATACCCATCTTCCACCTTCTCGGCCAAATTTGCAACATCTTTATATTATAGCGTATATTTTTTTGGTATCAAATTTTTGTATTTTATTAACTCCTTTTATAAAATGGAAGAAAATTTTTTCTTTGCATCAATGACTTCCGTAAAATCCACCAAGAAAACACCTGCGAAAAAAATCGCCAAATACAACTTTTATCTACGATGTATTTCCTATATTTTAATTGGCCTGTTGTAGTTGTTTATTCCTATCATGTTGTGTGGACAAAGTCAATTTGTTCGTATCCGGCCCTATTTTAAACCTTAACTGCAGTGATGGGTAGTCGGGAAAATGACAGGGAACAGGAAGGACATCAAGGGTGGGATTTTCACAACTACCTATGCCTGCTTTGAAAACTTTATCGACGTAGGGATAAGTCAGGCGACATCTATCGCATTCGTAATACAAATATTTTAATTTTTATCACATTCTTTAAAGTATTCTACTTCTCCATTTCGCAAAAATAGGCATTGATCTTATATGGGTGCACTATATAACCATTTTCGTTTTGCAAACATTCGGGTTGTACAGAGTTTATTCGACATTTAGAAAGTCCGTGCTCACATTTGACGATTTCTGGTAATCTGTAATTACAAACGATGTAGGCATCGTCCGCGTAAGGCAATTAGATTTTGTTCGATTTGTTGACACTAACGTTGCCAATATCCCGTTCCATCCTAATCGCATCATTGTTCGTACGGCAAGCGGTGCTATCAACAATCATATTATTTGGGCATATTTCCAAAATACATATTATTTGGGCATACTTCCAAAATACATTTACGATCGTGTCCGCATCTCATACACATATCCTCGAGTTTTTTTTGTTTTTGTTTGCAGATTCGGAACCATCGACGTTCATCAATTTGCGATACTGGTCGTATGTTATGTAATCGACCTGGTTCGAGTTACAACACTCACACTACATCAACTGTAAACCTTCAGAAATGCTCAGTTTCGGGGAGATCGACGCAAAGTTTAAGGGATTTAAATCACAGCATAGCTGGATTTTATAATCCGTCCCCATTTTGACGAGTTTCAGTGAAAGTGTTGACATGTGACTATGTTTGCACCATCTTTGTTTCTCGAAATTCCATCCATGTTCGCGAGCTGTTTTGTCCGATTCACCGATAAAATTCACCTCGATTTTAGAGCTTTCTGCATTCTCTGTGCCCGTTGCAAAAACTTCGAACTCGCAATAAGTATTCGTTTTACACAAATTTAAGTTGTTCATTTTTGACTGGGTTCAACCTAAACAAATCTTTACCCGATTTCATGGAATCGTATTTTGGAGTATTCGAAAGTAGAAAAACAAATACACCAACAATATTACAAGCGCTAATACAGATTAAACAATGATGCTAGCTGTGACGGAATTCATCAATACATTTCTTTCTCTCTCACACACACTCTCTCTTGGGAACAAAAAATTATAATCAAAGGATTACTTGCATAGCCAATGTATTTGAAATACTCCCGCCGATATCGGCTGCTTCAACGCAAAAAAATTGTCAAAATATCCACCCATGCAATAAGGTAGAAATAAACAAAGATATTTTTTAAAAGTATTTACCAAAATTCGATTTTGTAGTTCAGACTCGATGGCTTCCAGTTCCGATGGTAGTTGGACCATTATGCCAAATTCATCCACGTAAATGAACCACGACTAATCGACTAGTCTAGATAAATTAAATTCATATTTGAGATACGTATCAAACCTTTTCAAAATAATCAATTTCCATACGATTTCATTCATGCTATTATCTAGCGTGTATAAAAGTCGGCCATCAGATGTGTAAGTTTGAATCAAAGGTGTTGTACTATTTAACACATAATACAAATGCTCGATATTGAGTGAACATCTTATTATTTTTTTCAAATTATCGTTCCAAAGTCACCAAAGAATCGAACCACATCCACTTTAGAAGAAGGTGCATAATCTCTGTAAAACCAGACATTTTCGAGTAAACCGAGCGCCGCTTCCACTACAAGTTCTGTGAAACGTTCGACGATCGCCAGTTGACAGTCGTGGGGGATGTGGAAATGACATTCCAAGTATGGTACACTGCTGCCAAAAATATTTTTTTGCGATATGTTAAAGTTGATCGAAGGTAAATGTCTCGCGCCGATTAAATTCAACTGCTTATACCTGCATTCCAACAACACAACAATTTCCGCACACATGAAATTCATTTCGAGAAGTAGAGGAAAAAAAAACACGATCGTCACTGATAAACATGCTCGTCTGGCCGAAACTCAGTAAAGCCTTGGCAAACATCACCTAACACAAGGGTCCCGATACGCATGGATGAACATTTCTCAAGGTTTTGACATTGTCCAACAATCCGAGCAAAATGTGAAGCAAAAATTTTATCGTTATTATCTGATGACAACAATTCTGATAATTGCCGTGGATCGATAATATTTTGGACATTTTTTTTGTGAGAATAATCCTGGTATTTCCTTAATTGTTTTTTCCCGTTGAATGTAAGAGACATGTGGTTGGCGATTCCAGATAGGGCGATATGAGAAAAGGATTTCACATTTCAAAATCAGAGAATCGCCAGAGGAGAAAAAGACGATCGCGAACTGGCCGATAAAAGAGTAAAGAAAAGAAAATTCACAAAGAAAAGGCGAGAGCAAAGCATCACAGTCATTGATCTAGACGGCAATTTAATATACAAACATAAGAACGAATTCCATGGAGCCAATCATTTCATAGCGACTTTGGCAAAAGACTAATCAAAGTGGTGCTGTTTATGGCGGGCAACGAGGTGCATACGAAAATGTTTATCGAACAGTTTCCACAAGTCAATAAATTTTCAAAAGTTTTGTACGGGTTGCAGAGAAAAACTAAATCGGTATCCATCTTTCGTCAACAACTTCCGGTAACGACGGGCCCGTACATTTTAGTAGACGATTCGGTGCATAATTAGAATACGGGTGGTTACGACATACCGGTCAACGTTAAAAAATACTATTACGTACTAAACACGAAAAATAAAATAAAAAAATAATTTATCAATTACTACCCATTACTGAATGATTTATACAATATGGTAGATGCTTGGCACGGATCCATCAGTTAACTCACTGGCCAACCAATGTTGCATTTTTTTCATAATTGTGCAACAGATTAATTTTAAATGCTTCTTAAAGAGTCGTCAGATGTAATGGTAGTATCCAAGTATGCAATAACTTTGTAATCAACCCCATGTATTCGCCAATGTTTCTATTCGAGTTGCTTCTACACATCCAGTTCTTCTTGTACTGAGAATAAACAAATTTTTTGAACTGGAGAGTGTCCGTTCTGTTATGCTCCCTGGGAGGGAGTAGACTATATATACACATACATGGTTTCACACCCAGTATTTTATTTTATTTCATGTATTTGCATTTGGTAATTGTAAAATTTTTTTTCGTATTAAGAGAAACATCAATGAAGATAACAGACTACAACAAACCATAATAAATAAAAACGAATGTGTAATGAAAAATAAAAAGAGAAAACATGCGGCCAAAAATAACGACGTAGTTTCCCAATAATAACCGACTGTAAATTCACAGTTGTTGGTAAAAATATTAAAAACTTTATCTTGTTCAAACCAATTTTTTCAGTAATGATATGTTCAAAATTTGCAAAATTTCTTAATTTTCACTACCCACAATACGCGTCGGAAGAATGGAGAAAAATTTGGGCAAGTAGGTGAGTACTGGGATACCATTCGCGGTTATTTACGCTGATGAACCAATGTCGTGGAAAGTTCATGTTTAGAAAACTTACCGGCCGGTGTTTCACCAACAGAAATTCAGTATTATGTTGGTCGCTATCGTAATATCTAGATTATATGTAGTTAACTATTGACTCGGTCTTGCAAAATGATTCCCAGTCGTCCAAAGCATTACTAACAGCAACATCGGAATATTTTGCATATATATCTTTCATGTCGGAAAAAAACAATGATGAATGATCTTATGTCATTGTTTCTTTTTCAATTAATTTTTTTTCCAGTTAGTTATGCAAGACATCCACCGAGGCATTAAAGAAAAACACCACGACCATGGTGGGTGTATATATATATATATATCATTGGCCGAAACTAATCACGTACTTTCGAACCAGCACTTGATACACTCGCAAGTATCAACATACAACATGTTTTGCAATCTGCAAGGCTTCCGTGATAACAACGGAGAATACGTGCTGAAGGAACTGGCTGTCACCAACATTGATGGGTTCACCCAAAGGCGGCTCTTAAAATCTCCGTATCCGTGGAAAGTATTGGATGATGTAAGTAAAAAGACAAACTATTGGGTGAAGGAAAATATTCACCAATTGGCTTGGCAAGATGGCGAAGTTCCCAATGACAAAATTGAAAGTGAAGTTTTTCAATTGGTAATGAGCCATTGCAACAAATATATAATATTTGTTGTCGGTTCACATCAAATACAATTGCTAAAGTAGTTGTGCAAATTCGTGGATTTATGTGTGCAAATAGAAATTCTAAATTATTGCGTTTGTGGTTCCGCGGTAATGTAGTGGCAAAATGGGAAGATTTCCAAAAACAACGAAATTTAAATAAAATGTATCAAAGACTTTACATTTAAAGATTTTGGTGCTGGTTCACAACAGAAGAGATAGTTCAACTAGATTGCTGAAGGTCAAATCTCCACATCCGTGGGCCAACTGAAGAAAAGTTTTCGTGGATTGGAGTGGCAAGATGGAGAAATTCCTTTCAATAAAATTGAAGATGACTGCAAAAAAAAATCACGTTGTCTTTAACTATATTATATATATCAAAATGATTTTTTTTTGTAAATAATATATTGTTATATTTTGTCTGTAAATTATTATTTTTTCCATTTATTTGAGATGCAGTAATTGGTTACATAAATTTCCCACACCTATCAAAACAAACCCAGATATAACTTTTATGTTTGTCAAATTATCATAGTAGGCCAACATTTAGCCCAAAACTGTAAAAAAAACTTTTAGGCCTATCAAATAAGATTTTTTGTTTGTATTCTCTTATCCATTTATGGCATAATTGCCGTATTATGGTAATGGTAAACTAGTTAGAACTCAACCACAATTTTTAGTGAAAAAATTTGTAAGCTGAATTTTGAATTACAGGTTACCAGTAAAAAGTAAATAATTTTTCTATATTTGTTTTTTTGTATATTTGAGCCAATGGGCTTTTAACAAAACCATTACAACAGCAACATCTTTGTATAGGAGATCTCTTCGGTTGTCGAATTATTTAACAGGTACTGTAAAAAGGCTCAAAAAATTCAACTTTAAAATTATAACTCTTACAAGCAGTTTGGAAAAGAGCTGGATTAAATATTATAACGGATATGAACTCACGAAATATAATGTCCAGAATACAGAATTTTACAATAAAAAATGTATTGAATTGAGGGAAATGGCAAAACAATTCAATATCAGAGGATATTCCTATAAAAGAAAATGAGAACTTCTAGAGAGGATTGACAAAGTTGAAACTAACCATCTGGATGTAAAAACAATAACTTATCAAAGAAAAATTAAATTGAAGCATTAAATTAAAAGAAAATTAAAAGCTATTAGAAAAGTACTAAAAATAAAAAAAATTTCATTATCTAAACAGAGATACTTTGGTGGAACAAATAGTTAATTATAAATTTATTTCAGAAAAAAAATTCCAAAGAATTTAGAAGACTTGAAAGTTTCAGAAATGAAGCAAATTGCTAAAGAATTCAGAATGAAAGGTTATGCATACATGAATAAAAATAAAAGCATCAAAAAAAATTATTTGATGCGACTCATACTAAATGAAACGGAGAAACTGAAGAAAATTCAAGAATTTTACTTTGATATAAATAACTGAGCACCTGTTGACTGATTAAACTGAACAACTCCACACTTCCCCAACTGAGCACCTTGTCACTGATTAAATTGAGCACCTGCTCACAGCCTTAATTGAGTACATTAGCACTGCCTCAACTAAACACCTGCTCATTGCTTTTACTAAACACCTGCTCACTGCCTCAACTGATCACCTGATCACAACCATAACTGAAAACCTGTTTGCTGTCAATAACTGAGCACCTGCTCACTGACTTAACTGAGCACCAAGTCACTGCCTTAATTGAGCACCTTCTCACTGCCTTAACGGAAAACCTGCATACTCTATTAACTTAACACATGTCCACTACCATAACTGAACACCGGCTCACTTCCTTAACTGAGCACCTGCTCAATCCCTTAACTAAGCATCTGATCAATGACTAATCTGAGCACATGCTCACTGCCTTAACTGAGCATCTGCTCATTGGCTTAATTGAGCACCTTCGCAATGCCTTAACTGAACTACGTCTCACTGCCTGATTTGAGCACCTTCACACAGACTTTACTGAACACATGCTCCCTGCCACAATTGAGGAAATACTCTCTCCCTTTACTGGTCGCCCGGTCACTGCCTTAACTGAAAACTAGCTCACTGCCTTAAATGAGCACTAGCTCACTACTTTTATTAGATTTTTTCCAATACCTTAATTTTGCAACTCCTCACTGCATTAATTCAGCACCTTCCCGCTGCCTTAACAGAATCCCTACTCACTGCTTTAACATAGCATCAGCTCACTGACTTAATTCAGCACCAGATCACTGCCTTATTATAGCACCTGCTGAATGCCTTAAATGAGCACATTGTCACTGACTTTAACTGAAAACGTGTTCACCTTCTAGACTGAGCCACTTCTCACTTCCTCATTTAGGATCCATTTCACTGGCATATTTCAGCACCTGCTCACCACCTTAACTCAACACCTGCTAACTGCCGCTGTTGAGCACATTCTAACTGCCTTAATTTAGTACATTCTCACAGTGCTAACTGAGCACCTGCTCACTGCCTTAAATAAATATATGTTCTCTGCCTTAACTTAGGAACTGCTCACTACCATAACTGAATACCTGTTCACTGCCATAATTCAGCACATTATAACTCCCTTAGCTAACTTCCTGCTTACACCCTTATTAGAACACCTGCTCACTGCCATAAATAAACACATACTCACTGCTTTATCTGAGCACATTAACACTGTCTTATTTGAATACCTGCTCACTGCCTTAACTAAGAACCTGCTAAATGCTTTATTTGAGTATATTCTCAAAATCTTAATTGTGCATGATCCTAATACTTTAATTGAGCACATGCTCATTACCTTAACTGAAAAACTATTCACACATGTAACTGAGCACCTGCTCACAGCCTTAACTGAGTACCTGCTCACAGCCTTAATTGAGCACCCTCTCACTGCCATAATTAGGCATATTCTCCCTTCCTTAACTGAGCACCTGCTCACTACACCAATTGAGCTCGTTCTCACTGCCTTAAGAGAACACCTGCACACTCACATAACTGAGCACCTGCTCACTGCCTTAACTAAACACATGCTCACAGTTTTATCTTAGAACCTGCTCGATGCCTTAACTAAAGACATGCTGACTGCCTTAACAGGACCACTGCTCACTAGACTTAAACCAACCAGCTGCAAACATCCTTAACTGAGCAATTGCCCACTGCCTCAAATAAGCATTTGCTCACTGCCTTAACTGAACACCAGCTCACTACCTTAACTTAACACCTTTTCAGTACCATAACTGAGCATCTTCACACTCCCTAGTTGAACACCTGCTCATTATGTTATCTGAGCACTAGATAACTGCACTAACTAAGCACTTGCTCACAGCCTTAACTGAGCACCTTCTCACGTCCTCAATTAAGTACCTGCCCATTCCTTAACTGAGCCCCTCCCCACTGCCTCAATTGAGCACATTCTCATCACCTTAAGAGAACACCTTTCACCTTAACAGAACAACTGCTCACTGCCTTAACTGGACACCTTTTCACCACTACAACTGAGCACCTTCTCACTACCCTAATAGAACACCTACTCCTTGTCTTAACTGAGCACCTGCTCACTGCTTATTTGAGCAACTTCTCGATGCCTTAACTGAGTACCTTCTCACTGCCTTATCTGAATACCTGTTCACTGCCTTAAATAAGGACTTGTACACTGTCTCAACTGACCACCAGATCACTGCCCTATCATAGAACCTGCTCACTGTCTTCATTGAGCATCTTCCTAAATGATTAGCCAATCAACTGCTCACTGCCATAACTGAACACCTGCCTTTTGCAATAACTAAAAATCTGCTCACTAACTTAACTGAGCTCATTCTCAATGCCTAAACTGAGCACATGCTCACTGCCTTAATTGAGCACCTTCTCACTGCCTTAACTTAGAATTTTCTCACTGTAATAATAGAGCACCTACTCACTGCCGTAAATGATCACCTCCTCACTGCCTTAACTGAGCACCTGCTCTCTGCCCTAACTAAGCATTTATTAACTGCCTTACCTAAGCATCAGCTCACTTCTTTAATTCAACACTTTCTTACAAACTTAACAGAACGCCTGGTCTTTACCTTAACTGAGCACCTTCTCACCGCCTTAATGGGAAGACTGCTCGCTGCCTTGATTGAGAACCTGCTCACTGCCTTAATTGAGCACCATCTCACTGCCATAAATGAGCAGGTTCTCGCTGCTTTAACTTAACACCTGCTCTTTGCCTTAAATGAGCACCTGCTCATTGACTTAACTGAACACATGTTTTCTGCCTATCTTAACACCTGCACACTGCCATATTAAAACGTGTTATTCTGCCTTAACTGAGCACCTGCTCACTGCCTTAAATAAACAATTGTCTGGTGCATTACTGAGGAATTGCTCAAATCCATAAATGAGTAACTGCTAACTGCCAAAACTCTGTACCTGTTCACTGCCATAATTGTGCACATATTCACTGCATAAACAAAGCATTTGCTGTCTGCTTAATTGAGCACTTTCTAACGGCCTTATCTCTGCTCATTCTCAGAACCTTGACTGAACATATGCAGACTGCCACAACTGAACACCTGCTCACGGCCTTAAATGAGCACATTCACACTGCTTTAACTAAGAACCTGCTCACTGCCAAAACTGTACACCTGCTCACTGCCTTAACTGAACACTTTCTCACTGCCTTAATTGAGCACTTTCCCACTACCTTAACTGATATCTTCTCGCTGCTTTAAATGAATACATGCTCAATACCTTAACAGAGCACCTGCTCACTGCCTTAACTGAAAACGTGCTCACTGCCTTAGCTGAGCCCCTGCTTATTCCCTAAACTGAACAACTCCAACTGCCTTAACAGAACACCTCCTCACAGCCATAATGAGCACCTGCTGCTGCCTTCACTTAACACCTGCGAACTACCTTAATTGAGCGCCTGCTCGGTGCCTTATTTCAGCACCTTCTCACTGCCTTAACAGAATACCTGCACAATGCCTTAACTGAGTTCAGGTTCACTGCCCTAACTTAACACCTGCTCACTGACATAACTGTGCACCTGCTCACTGCCTTAACAGAGAACCTGCTCACTGCCTTAACTGAACACCTGCTCACTGCTATAACTGGCTAACTGTTCACTGCCATATCTGAGCCCCTGCTCACTGGCTTAATTGAGCACCTTCTTAATGCCTTAATTGAACACCTTCTCACTACCTTAACTAATCTCCCGCTCACTGTCTTAACTGAACATCTGCTCTTCCCCTTAAAAAATACATGATTTCTGCTTTATCTAAGCACCTTCTCACAGCTTTAAATAAATACCTGCTCTATGCCTTAACTGAGCGCCTGTTCAAGGCCTTATTTGAGCATTATCTCATAGCCTTACCTGAACACCTGTTCACTGCCTAAATTGAACCATTTCATACTGCCTTAACTGAGCACATTCACACTCTCTTAAATGAGAACCTTCTCACAGTCATAACTAACCGCCTGCTCCATGCCATAATTGAGCAATTGCTCACCACCATAACTGTTAACCTGTTCATAGCCTTAACTAAAAACCTGCTCACTGCCTTAAATAAGCTCTAGCTCACTAACTTTTTGAGCTTCTTCTAAAAACCGTAACTTAGCACCTTCGCACTACCTCAACTGAACTCCTTCTTAATGCCTTAATTAGGCACATTCCGACTGCCTTAATTGAGCATCTTCTCACTGTCCTTATTGAGCCCCTTCTCACTCGCTTAATAAAGCACCTTCTAATGACATAATAGTGCATCTTGCAACTGCCTTAACTGAATTCTTGCTCATTGACTTAAATGAAAACATGCTCTCAGCTTCAACTGAGCAACTGCACACCGCCTTAACTGAGCACCTTCTTACAGCATTACCTGAGCAGCTGCTCACAACCTGAATTGGTCACCTGCATATTGAATTCATTGAGCATTAACTCACTGCCTTAACTAAATACTTGATAACTGCCTAACACAGCACCTGTTCACTGCCTTATCTGAGCACCCATTAACTGCCTTAATTAAACACTGTCTAACAACCTCAAGTAACCACCTACTGACTGTCTTAACCGATTCCCAGCTCAGTCCCAAAAATAAAAATATTCGCACTCCTTTGACATAGCACCTTCTCACAGCCTTTAAGTGAATACCTGCTCACTGACTTAATTGAGAACCTGCTCACTGCCTTAATATAGCACCTGCTCAATGAGATTATTGAGCATGTTTAACTGTCTTAACTGAACACCTGCTCACTGCCTTCATTGAACGTCTGCGCACTACATTAATTGAGCACGCGCTCGCTGCCTTATTTGAGCACCTTCTCACTGCCTTAACGGAATACCTGCACACTGCCTTCTCTCAGTTCATGTTCACTGCCCTAACCGAACACCTGCTCCCTGACTTAACTGAACACCTGCTCAATGCTTTCACTGAGCACCTTCTCACTACCTTATTGAACAACTGCTCACAGCCTTAATTGAGTATATTCTCACTGTCTTAACTAAATACCAGCTCACAGCCTTAATGAGTGCCAGCTTACTGCCTTAACTGAGCACCTCCTCACTGCCTACACTGAAAACCAGGGCACTGCCTTAAATTAGTACCTTCTCACTGCCTTAATTGAGCACCTTCTCACAGCCTTAACAGAATATCTGCATAATTTATTAACTGAAAACATGTTCACAGCCGTATCTGAAAACCTGCTCACTCCCCTAACTGAGCAACTGCTCACTTCCTAAACTGAACACCTGTTCGTTTCCTTATTTAAGCACCTTCTCACTGCCTTATCTGAGCACCTGCTCACTGCCTTAATGAAGCCCATTCTCACTGCCTTAACTTATCTCCTGCTCTCTACATTAACTGAAAACCTGCTCCCTGCCTTAAATGAAAACATACTTACTGCTTTAACTGATGACCTTCTCACAATATTAACGGAATACCTGCTATCTGCCTTACCTGAGTACCTTCTCACTGCCTAAATTGAACAACGGCATTCTGCCTTAACTGAGAAACTGCGTACTGTTTTAATTGTACACTTTCTCATGGCCTAAATTAAGTACTCTCTCGCTGACTTATTTTAACACCTGCTCACAGCCTACACTGAAACCCTTCGCACCGTCTTAAAAGAGCACCTTCTCACAGCCTTAACTAAACAACTTATCCATGTCATAATTTTAAAAATGCTCACTGCCATAACTGATCACAATGTTCACTGCCTTAACTGAAATCCTACTCACAACCACCACTGAGCACTAGCTCACTACATTTTTGAGCTACTTCTCAAAACCATAGCAGAGCTCCTGCCTACTGCCATAATTGAGCATCTGCTCACTGCCCTAACAGAATATCTGCACATTGACTTAACTGAACACCTGTTACCTGACCTATCTAAACACCTGCTCACTGCCTTAATTGAGCACATTACCACAGCCTTAAATGAGACCCTTCCCACTGCCTTAACTGAACACAAGCTGGTTGCCTTAACTTAGCACCTACTCACTGCCTTAACTGAACACCTACTCACTGGATTAAATGAGCACCCTTACACTGTTTCAATTAAGCACCTCCTCACTGACTTAATTAAGCACATTTCCAAAGACTTGACTGACAACATTTTCAATTTCTTAACTAAACTCATGTACACTGCCTCAATTGAGCACATAAACAATGCCTTAATCAAGCACCGTCCCAATGCTTTAAATTAACACCTTTTCACTACCTCAACTAAATACCAGCTCACTGATTTAACTCGGTACCAGCTCACTGCATTAACTGAGCAACAGCTCAGTGCCTTAACTGAGCACCTGCTCACTACCTTAAGTGTGTCCCAGTCACTGCCTTAAATAAACGGGAGTTCACTGCCTAAACTGAGCACTTAGTCTCAGTCTTAACCGAGCTTATTGCTCACAGCTTGAATTGGTCACCTGCTTAAATGAATTAATTGAGCATATACACACTGCCTTAAATGAATACTGGCTCACTGCATTATCTGAACACCTCTCCACCGCCTCAACTGAACACCTGTTCACTGCCTTAACTGATCTCATGTTGCCTGCCTTAACTAAGCACCGTCTCACAGCCTTAAATAACCTTATGCTCACTGTCGTAAATAAAAACCTGCTCACTGTCTTAAATAAATACATGCTCACTGCCTTCATTGTATATCTGCTCACCCCCTTAAATAAATACACGATTACTGCCTTAACTCTACACCTTCCAGAGCCTAACTGAATACCTGCGCTCTGCCTTAACTGAGCACCGGGTCGCTGCCTTGTTTGAGCACATTAAATCTGCCTTATTTGAGCACAATTTCATAGCTTTAACTGAGCACCTGCTCACTGCCTAATCTGAGCACCTGTTCATTGCCTAAATGGAACAACTCCATACTCCCTTAACTGAGCACCTTCTCACTGTCTTAAATGAGCACCTTCTCACAGACTTAACTGAATACCTGCTCGTTGCAATAACTGGAAAAATGTTCCCTGCCATAATGAGCACCTGCTTGCTGCCTTAACTGAGCATCTGTTCACTGCCTTAACTGAACACCTGCGCACAGCCTTAATAAAATAAATTCTCCCTGCCATAATTGAGCAATTGCTCTCTCCTTTTACTGATCAACTGTTCACTGGCTTAACAAAAAACCTGCTAACTGCCTTAAATGAGCCCCCTCTTCCATGCCTAAACTGAGCTCATGCTTACTGCTTTAATTGAACAGTCTTCACTACCTTAATTATGAACCTTTTCACTGTATTAACTGAGCACCTGCTCTTTAACTTGACTGAAAACCTGCTCACTACTTCACTGAGCACCTGCTCACTGGTTCACTGAGCACATGTTCAATACCTTAACTGAGCTCCTGCTCAATGCTAAACTGTGCACCTTCTCACTGCCTTAATTGAGCACCTGCTCGCTGCCTTATCTGAGCACCTTCTCCATGCCTTAACTGATAATTTATTAACTGCCTTAACTAAGCATCAACTCACATCCTTAATTCATCACTTTCTTACAGTCTTAACAGAACGTCTGCCCTTTGCCTTAACTGAGCACCTTCTCACTGCCTTAACTGGACGTGCTCTCTACCTTAATTGAGAACCTGCTCACTGCCTTAATTGAGCACCATCTCACTGCCATAAATAAGGACCTTCTCACTGCTTTAGCTGAACACCTGCTCTTTGCCTTAACTTAGCACCTGCTCACTGACTTAACTGAACACGTGTTTACTGCCAATCTTAACACCTGCACACTGCCATATCATAAAACTTGTTCTTTAGCCTTAACTGAGCACCTGCTCACTGCCGTAAATAAACAATTGTTTGGTGCATTAACTGTGGAACTGCTCACATCCATTAATGAGTGCCTGCTAACTTTCATAACTCAGTACCTGTTCACTGCCATAATTGAGTACATTCTCACTGCCTAAACAAAGCAACTGCTGTCTGCTTAATAGAGCACCTTCTAACGGCCTTATCTCTGCTCATTCTCAGAGCCTTAACTGAACAACTGCAGACTGCCACAACTGAACACTTGTTCAAGGCCTAAACTAAGCACATTCTCACTGCTTAAACAAAGAACCTGCTCACTGCCAAAACTGTACACCTGCTCACTGCCTTACCTGAACACCTTCTCACTGCCATAATTGAGCACCTACCCACTGACTTAACTGATTATCTTCTCACTGCTGTAAATGGATATATGTTCAAAGCCTTAACTGAGCACCTACTCACTGCCTTAACTGAAAACCTGCTTACTGCCTTAGCTGAGCCCCTGTTGACTCCCTAAACTGAACAACTCCACACTACCTTAACTGAACATCTGCTCACGGCTTTAATGAGCACCTGCCTACTGCCTTCACTAAACACTTGCGCACTACCTTAATTGAGCACATGCTCGGTGCCGTATTTCAGCACCTTCTCACTGCCTTAACAGAATACCTGCACAATGCCTTAACTGAGTTCATGTTCACTGCCCTAACTTAACACCTGCTAACTTACTTAAATGAGCACCTGTTCACTGCCATAACAGAGAACCTGATCACTGCCTTAACTGAACACCTGCTCATTGCTATAACTGACCAACTGCTCACTGCCATATCTGAGCACCTGCTCACTGGCTTAATTGAGCAACTTCGTAATGCCTTAACTGAACACCTTCGCACTGCCTTAATTGAGCATTTTCACAATGACTTGACTGAAAACATGCTCCCTGCCATAATTGAGCAATTACTCTCACACTTTACTGATCATCTGTTCACTGCCTTAACTGAAAATCTGCTCACTGCCTTAGCTGAGCACTAGGTAACTGCTTTTTTGAGCTTCTTCCCAATACCTTAGCTGAACAACTGCTCATTGGATTAATACATCTTCTCACTGCTTTAACTGAATACCTGCTCATTGCTCTAACTGAGCACCTGCTAACTTACTTTACTGAGCACCAGCTCACTGCCTTAATATAGCACCTTCTCAATGTCTTAATTGAGCACGTTCTCACTGCCTTAAATGAAAACATGTTCACTACCTAAACTGAGCAACTTCTCACTGCCTTAATTAAGCACCTTTTCACTACCATAATTCAGCACCTGCTCACCGCCTTAACTCAACACCTACTAATTACCACAGTTGAGCACATTCTCGCGCACTTAATTTAGCACATTCTCACAGCGTTTACTGAGCACTTGCTCACTGCCTTAACGAAACAACTGTTCGCTGCCTTGACTGCGGAACTAATCACTGCAGTAACTGAGTACCTGCTAACTGCCATACCTGAGTACCTGTTCGCTGCCTTAATTGAGAAAATTATCACATCCTAAACCGAGCAACTGCTCACTGCTTTAATTGAGCACCTTCTAATGGCCTTAACTCAGCTTACTTCCAGAGCCTTAACTGAACACGTGCAGACTGCCACAAGTGAACACCTGCTCACTGCCTTAATTGAGCACCTACCCACTGCCTTAACTGAGAATTTTCTCACTGACATTAATTGAGTACCTTCTAACTGCCTTAAATGGTCACCTGCTCACAGCCTTATCTGAGCACCTGCTCTCTGCCTTACTGGGCATTTATTAACTTCCATAACTAAGCATCAGCTCACTTCCTTAATTCAACACTTTCTACAGTCTTAACAGAACGCCTGCTCTTTGCCTTAACTGGGCACCTTCTCACTGCCTTAACTGAACGCCTGCTCGCTACCTTATTTGAGAACCTGCTCACTGCCTTAATTGAGCACCATCTCACTGCCATAATTGAGCACCTTCTCACAGCTTTATCTGAACACCTGCTTTTTGCCTAAACTGAGCTCCTGCTCACTGACTTAACTGAACACATGTTTACTGCCTATCTTAACACCTGCACACCGCCATATTAAAAACTTTTTTTTTTTTGGCTTAAGTGAACACCTGCTCACTGCCTTAAATAAACAATTGTTTGGTGCATTAACTGAGGAATTGCTCACATCCATAAATGAGTACCTGCTAACTGCCATAACTCAGTACCTGTTCACTGCCATAATTGAGCACATTCTCTCGGCCTAAATTAAGTATCTGCTGTCTGCTTAATCGACCACCTTCTAACGGCATTATCTCTGATCATTCTCAGAGCCTTAACTGAACACTTGCAGACTACCACAACTGAACACCTGCTCACGGCCTTAACTGAGCACATTCACACTGCTTTAACTAAGAACCTGCTCACTGCCAAAACTGTACACCTGCTCACTGCCTTAACTGAACACCTTCTCACTGCCTTAACAAAACACTTTCTCACTCCCTTAACTGATCTCCTGCTCGCTGCCTTATGTGAGCACCTGCTCACTCCCTTAACTGAGCACCTATCCACTGCTTTATCTAAGTATATTCTCAATCCCTTAACCTAGCACCTATTTGCTGCATTAAATATGCATCTGCTCACTGCCTTAATTGAACACCTTCTTACAGGCTTAACTGTACACCTGTACATTGCCTTATTTGAGCATATTTTTATTGCCTTAACTGAACAACTGCTCACTGCCTTAACTGAGCACCTACTCACTGCCATGATTTCTGAAATACCTTACGAATGGCAAAGCACACACACACTCCACTGGTCAGTTACGTAACTCGATGCAAGGAAATGGTGTTTACTCCATATGAATTACTTAACATTTTATTGTTTTAACTAAAGATGCATATCATATCTGTACACTGTAAAGAAGGCTGGAAAATCACGGGTCCTCACTGGCTGGAGTAAAAATTAGCGAATTGCTAATTAAGATACATGGTATCATTGTTGCGGTCAGCGGTTACTTCATAATAGTAAAGTTATTTTTCAAAATGGAAAATGTAAAGAAACGTCGCGTGGCTGCATGTCATTACAATTTTTGTAGCTGAGCGGGAAATTTGTCAGTTATTCACTGCTTATCAAAAGTTTAATGTAATTTCTATACATACAGTTTCTGAAGTAAGACATTTTTATTGTATGCATATTTTTATCACTTATTAAGCTGGGCCTACAATTAAAAATTATTGTTAGTTCACAAATATTTGTTTAGTCCAAAAATATTTGTGTTAAGACAATGTATAAATTTAAATAAATATTTCATTATTCTTGCGAAATCGACATAAAGGTGTATTACTATTATTATAATTCTCTTTGCTTCGTGAGGATACACATAACCAGGTTTCCCATTACGCCGACCATGCCTGGGCCTAAAGCAAAAGAAAATTTAAGGAGTTTTATAGCGTACCGAGAAAACCAGAAAATAGTAACGTTACATTGCACTTTGCTTAAAGGCATGTACCAGTATCAAATATTTGCCAGTTCTGCAATCAAATATAGTTAAGAGACTGTAAGTTAATTGATTATTATCAGCATTATGTAAGTCCTTGTTGCCTTCATATTCGCTAGTGCATTTATTTATCAAAGTAGAGAAACTGGTATAGATGGACAATGCAACTATTTTGTAGATCTCCGTTGTCTTTCGCTCCGCTAGTATTTGACGAATGATAGTAGTCTCAGTTCTGAAACATGTTTTATTATTCGTTGTTACACATGTAAAATTATCGGAGGATGTGATTAAAAATTTAAAGGTTTTTACTTATTCTGGGAGCGAAATCATGATCGTGCCGTGCGAAGTAGCTGCCAGAGGGTACATGGATTTTCTTTGAGCACTAAGATAAGTTATGTCTTATGTCGAAAAAAAATACCTTTACTGTTCCTAAACACAACACTTCACTTCCGGGTAAAAGAGAATGCCTGTAAACACGAATTTAGAGATGTTTTAAACATCAATTATGGAGACTAATCACATCGACTTAAAAAACTCGGTATCCAAACAAGGGGTGATGGTATTCACAGAGTCTACCTGGTCTGAATATGTGGTAGGCTGACTTTTCCTATCTTGAACCCGTTCCTAACTGTGCCAAGAGCATTTTCAAAAATAAGTCATAAGACGATGACATCCGATTTCTTAACGTTTGGTTATACATAAAATTCCAATGCTGCAGTGGTGAAGTGGTTATATTACTTGCCAGGACGAACAGGGGTAAGTTTGTTAGGAGGGGAGGGGAGGGGACAACGGTCTAGTCCTGTATCTTAGCACGTAACAAGTGTGGCAGACATTGCTGTTGACTGGTATGTTCTTTCGGGGTACTTCCATTTCTACCACTGTTTCATTCCATCTCTCGTCCACCCGCACCTCATTTAACACTGACTGGAGCCAAATAAAGTTGTTAAACACCGCCCAAATTTCTCGTTATCTCATCAACAGATACATGCTTTTATATAAAGATTTTTAAATGTTTAAATGTATCTTCCTCACACTAAATCTCCATCAGAGAAAGTGCCACAGACTTTCAAAGAACATGTTTAATGTTGGAAGCACCTAACTGCAGCCAGTAAACGTAGGCTTAGGCTAAGTTGTTATTAAGACATTTCATATGGCCTCTGTACACTTTGTTGAAAATTTGAGATAAACAAAAGTGTTTGACTATTATTAAAGTGTTCCAATTTCTTCCGCAATCTAGTTATGTGCAATTTTATGAGGAGAGGAATATGAAGCGTAAGTACTGTGAGACCTGATGAGACGTATTCCAAAAAACTTGTTACAAAAACAGGATCAGATATTTTCGTGTTGGCACATATAAGGCAATCATAGATAGGCTCACTTAAAATTAAGATGAAATGCGGAACGCATAATATAGTTTATTTTTACGAGAATTATGACCTACCCATCTTTGAATATTCACCACTCTTTAGAACATCTGAAGCTACAAGTATCTGAAGATAATGTAAATGTCAATTTGAAAAAAGTACGTAAAATTTAACGAAGGACCTTTTCTCTCCTTAGACTTCCCCTATTGTTGAAAAACAGTAACGAAGGATCTTGTCCCTCCTTAGACTTCCCCTATTGTTGACAAACAGTAACGAAGGACCTTTCCTCTCCTTAGACTTCCCCTATTGTTGAAAAACAGTAACGAAGGATCTTGTCCCTCCTTAGACTTCCCCTATTGTTGGAAAACAGTAACGAAGGATCTTGTCCCTCCTTAGACTTCCCCTATTGTTGAAAAACAGTAACGAAGGACCTTTTCTCTCCTTAGACTTCCCCTATTGTTGGAAAACAGTAACGAAGGATCTTGTCCCTCCTTAGACTTCCCCTATTGTTGAAAAACAGTAACGAAGGACCTTTCCTCTCCTTAGACTTCCCCTATTGTTGAAAAACAGTAACGGAGGACCTTTCCTCTCCTTAGACTTCCCCTATTGTTGAAAAACAGTAACCAATAATGGAGCGAAGATGACCGCTCTGACAGTAATGCTGTTTTTCCTATTCTAAATTATTTTCTGTTTCATGGTTAATCTACCTCAGTAGGCGATATTAATTTATTTTTAGATTAGTTTTGTTAAATAAATGTTGAATCTAATCACGTCTGTTTTAATTTCTTGAGGCTGCACCATACCACATTTTATTTAGAAGGTAATTCGAGCCATAAATACAGCATGCATTCAGTAGAAACGCCATTGAGGGGGGCATATCAAATTGAATATAACGTACATAGGTGTACGTAGAAAACGTAACTTGCAATGCGCTATGTATATATGTATCATATATAAACAATGTTTCCGAATCGTGTGACCAAACTGTGGCAAGGCATTGCTGACGTGAAAAGAAGAAATTTGGAACATGACATCCACGACCCATCTCAAAAAACAGCTGGAAATGCCCTTTAAAGCGGAATCCAGAAAGCATATTATGAGTAATATTATGAAATGTAATTGCATTAGAGGAACAATAAGTTGTATTCGAAATCATTAAATCAAGATATTGGTTAAAATGGAGGTATGGTTCATCATACTCACCCCCATGATATAAAACAGAAGTTTGCATCCTGTTATTGCATAACAATTTTACCTTGAGGTTACATCGTATTATGCAGAACGTCGTAATTAAGAAGAAAACAAAAGAGTATCGTCGAAACTCTCTAGGACCCACTGTAGGAGTGCAAAACGCACACAAAGGTTCAGTTGTAGCAATACTATTGCCTGGCTGGTGGCCAACACGTCATTCGACCTGTAGTAACCACATGCTTGCTGTAATACGGCGTCGCATTCTGGGTAATTGTCGCCGAGAACAAACCGCCAGCAAACAATTTACAAGTAGTAATTATATTATTATACTTACAATAAATTGTATTCGGTGCCACATTATGAGCACGTGGGTAGAAAAGAAGACAAAACAAATTTCTGTGCAACTGCCTTTCCGCAGACGTTCTGTGGTTACTGTAACCACGTGATTTAATGGTTGTGATTACGTGTGAGTTGTGATTACGCATGGGTTGTGATTACGTGTGAGTTGTGATTACGTGTGAGTTGTGATTACGCGTGGTTTGTGATTACGTGTAAGTTGTGATTACGTGTGTGTAGTAATGAAGACACTGATATCCAAGCGAAAACCTTACCTTCGTACAACAGTCAGTGATTTGTTTACCTGAATCGGGCTCGCAATTGTAGACGCACTTTGTTGAATGTCATAGCAACTTAGGAAATCTGACATTATGGATACCATCTTTACTTGCGATCGTATTAACGATCTGAAAAATGTGTTATCTTCAATCATAAGTGTACTCTTCATCGAATGTATTGTCTTGTGATGCTCGAGTCATCCCGAAAATGTCCCTTTAAAAATATTTTAATATTGAAGCAGTAGAAAAAATATAAACTTACCTGAATGCCCTTTTACTAGAGGTGATGAGAACTTTAGTCAACAATTATCTCCAGTATGTATTATTGGGGGGTTCAAGGAATATCATCGTAATTCCAGTGGAGGCTCTTATAACTCGAGGTGGGTCCGGCCCCATGCTAAACGGATACCTGATGGTTAAAAAGCACGGCATTCGGAAGTTTACAGTTATATAATATTGCGGAGAAATGGTTGCTATTCATTCGCATGTGCACCATTACTGGCACAGGTTATTCATTTGTACTCAGAAGAGGAGAGGGAGGAAGGATTCTAGAAATGGTATGAGGTGTGTGAGTGTGTGTGTGTGTGTGGGTGTGTGTGCAAACATTTGTTGAGAGCTGTATGTTTTGAAACATTGGGAAGCTCTCTATTGATATATTTCTGTATCCGAAGGCTTCTTTCACGAATTTATTTCCGAGCCGGTAGTTAGAGCGTTCAAACAAAAGTTTGGTCGCTAACGCTTCTCCAAAAGAGACCAATTTGTCACACAGAGTGTTCCGCTCTTTCGTCAGTTGGCAACAAGACAGACGCCAGCTCCAGTTTCATAACCTCGCTTCCCGCGCCCTCAGCACACCGAGATAAAAGGAAACCATGAATATAGCAGCTTCGCCGGAAAAAGATTTGCGCGATAAACTACTTCAAAGCCGACGGCGACGTAAAAATGGAAAAACTGGTCGCCGGGAAATGTTTCACTACATCAGAAGCCATTCATTATCGACTTATAGCCCGGCATAAAATAAATAACGAAACGCAAAATGTTCGAGGGAGAAATATTAATATTTCTGGTGCACAGGCGCAAAAAATTTGCATACAAACTTATTCATTTCGAGCGTCACTGGTCTGGCGTTAGCTTGCTTACACTTATCACAAGTGTTATAAGTGAAGCGGTTATATATATATATATATATATATATATATATATATATCTTTCGTTCTAGAACACGGAATTATGATCAGAACTATAAACTCATGAAAACTGTGGTTTACGAAAATTACCTAAATCTATTGAGGTTTCCAGAGCTCATGAAAAACATAGAAGAGTCGCAATGTTTCTCAAGGTGAACATATTTTACCAAACTCGATGGCATATTGCCACCTTTCCAACTGACGAGTACACTCCAATTTAAGTTTAGAGACCTCGTTAGGTTAGGGTAGGTTTTCAGATTCCATGTGCGGAAAGCCCTATCTATATTTCGTCCATTCTCCACATATTTTAACAGCTTTACACGCTCCGACATTTCCTCTTAAATATGAGGTAGCAACAACTCAAGTGTATGCATACTCGGCAATACATTTTCGGGATTTTCTGCCACATCTCGGATGGCATTAGTTCGCGTGTTTGGTAAATGTAAGGCCAACTCTTGCTTTAAATGAATAATGACATGTTTGTAATCTTCCACGAAACTGAGCAACTTCGATAGCAGTACACAAATTTTTAATTT
Source organism: Dryococelus australis (assembly GCA_029891345.1). NCBI lineage: Eukaryota > Metazoa > Arthropoda > Insecta > Phasmatodea > Phasmatidae > Dryococelus > Dryococelus australis. The sequence continues at coordinate 95,706,258 of CM057006.1, read as the reverse complement.
TCCTCCACCATAAACAGGTATTTCATAATCAGCTTCGATTCCCCAGCCAGCCATTTATACCGCAGACAGTTGATTGTGTGTGTGAGAGAGAGAGAGAGATAGTTTCTTATGGTAAAAATGGTAACCTATGCCCCTACAGCTATCCACTTCAAATCCATCGAGCTTGTAAGAAAATCTGTTAATCAGAGAGATTGTGCCATTTCTGATTATTTTAGTGGTTACCATTGAGGATTACATACATCTGAAAGTTTCATTGTTATATTCTACACTCGGAATAGAAAAATACCTCTGAAAGTCTGTTAGGGCGATAGACCAGACACATTCTATCTTCAAGTATGGAAAATGTACGGAACAAAGTTCCGAAGTCCGGTCCATCAGAACCAAAGTAATAGACATGACGTATGCTCTGTAACTGAGTGCGCTACCTCTTATTAAATAATTTCTGCAAAACCAACAGTAGATATAAGTGTCCACAATTCGACTAACTTGGAAGTTGCTCAGTTTGGTAGATACTCATTTTCACACTGCCCAAAAACTTCCTCAATTCCAAAGGAACGCGCAGATTGCCAAAGCCGTCAAATTACTTGACAGTGTTCGTATTTTTTTTGTAAGCAGTCAACTGAGTTCCAGGTCCTTTACTAGTATCCAAATTTACGGCTACACACTCTGAAGACTTAGAGCTACGCCGTAAACTATTGTGCATGCATACACCATGAATATTTGGAACTTTAAATTTGCGAGCAAACTTCATTATGTCTATGTTAGTGAAAGGGTGTTTAAGTAAACATTATAAGATTGTCACTTTTTTTCCTTATCAACGGTTATTTCTCTTCCTTATGTCACCGCCTACATGATATGGTCTTGTTTATAGACCTTGTCAATTCTTTTTACCTCTAGTGAGTGCTTCCGTTGCCTGATTGTGTCTAAATACCCCTGTCAGTTGCTTACATTGGTGTTTGACATGTTATATAACAGCAAGCAAAATCTAATACATTTATTCCCTTGTCGTCCCACACCAAGTGTTTAGCTAATTTCATGCCCGGGCCACAGAAGTAATAACAAGGCAGATTAGTTTTAAAAGGCAGGTTATTTATGATACTGTTGACCAATTCACATTTTTTCTAGATGTTATCTCTATGAGGCATCACACCATAATGGCTTTACATACCTTCCACAACGCTACTTCATACACAACAGCTCCTCCATGTTGCTGCTTTTGTATAAGCTAATATTGTAGCATGCCACCAAACAAATGTATATAGACACAACTACTCTAAAGTTATGTGTATCAGTCTCATGGAGATTGTTAGTCAAGATTTTAGCCTCCCCGTTAACATTACACCAGAGAATGAAGACATAATTCGCTAATCTCGACATGGCATCGTGTTACCTATTACACTCAGAGGGTTAATTTGAGGCCCATCTGTGTGTTGAAAAACGTGCGTCTTGCTAAGCTTACTGGGTGAAATTAATGGTCTTTGTTTCGAAAATATATACATTTATTCCATATCTTTAAACCAGCCCAAATACTAGCACCTGGCGCTAATTTTATGTGCCTTTGATGGACTGAATTATTATTGTTATAGTAATAAAGAAGCCGCCATACCGGCGAGCATAGCATTGCAAAACTCTGTCTTTATTTTCGAAGATGTTGCCTGCGAGAAGCAAAATTGTACCTACAATGCAAGAATAGTTTTGCATTCTAAGACATTTTCCTCTACTTGAAGACAGCTACAGGCGTGGCTTTGTTCAGTAAATTGCAATATACCAATAAGAGATGTGTGTTATTTCAAAATTTGTCCAAGACAAGTTGAAACATAGTGAGTACGAAAGCTGTCTCGTGATGTTGGAATGTGGGCACTTCAATTATGGCGGAAAAAGAATTACAAATGTAGCAGACCACAAACATGATGGCGATGTAATCAACAAGGCGTATGATCAGAATGCAAATTCCGAAACACTTAAAATTCTGTCGAGTATGGTGGACTCAATCTATACTAAATTAAACAGAGTAAATTTAGACGTAGCTTATTTGCTGGAAAAGAAACTCGATATAATGGAAAACCATGTGAAAGAAAAACCTTAAGATGCATTAATATCACCTTTCGCCAAAATATAAAACACTGTTAACAAACAAACTACACTCTAAATTCGAATCAGTGAGAAACCACTGATACACAGTGAAATTCTACTACTCCAGTAAGTGAAAATAGTTCCACTTAGAATCAATGGAAAACCACTGATTGCTTCAGTGAAAACATTTCAGTTATTCAATTAGTGCCGCGAAACAATTTCACTGATTGGATAAATGATGACCGACTGCAACGGCGAATGAAATATTGTTTTTATTGAATTAAGCCAAATAATTACGTGAAATAAACATATTTACTATTGTTTACTAATTATATTTTGCAATTTACCGTAATTAAAAAAGTAAAGAAATCTCACAGGTTCTCGGGATTGAACTCGTGCACATTTCGACTTATAGCTGTCACCGTACCGTCGGAGATACCATGCCAAGTTGAATTCAATGGAGGGAAATTGATGTGCCACTGCGAAATTTTGTAGTTTGAAGTTGTATGCTCATACTTTTTGTGTTTGGTTTGATTGGTACCGTTAGGATTGTTAAAACGAATAATATGTATAAGAACCCACTTTTCACCACATTAGATTCAGTTTAAAACTTCAAACAGAGCGATGTGACGATTAAATGGAATCGAAATGAAAGACGTACAAACGGAATGAAAGGCTGTGTGTTTATATTAGCTCGTCAAATGGCGTTTTGACAGACGAAACATATTTTAGAAAGTAATTTGTAATCGTTTTATTAATTTATTCGTTGTTAATTCACTTGATACACGTTGTTTAATGACAATTTTTAAACGATCCTTCACGTCCATTTTTTCACGCAGTTTCACTGATATATTAATCAAATATAATTAGAGACGCAGAGAAAGTAGCTGAGGAGTTTCACTGATACACCAGTAAAAAAAAACCACTGAGTAAACAGTGAAAAAAATTACTGACGAATCATTGGGAAATGTCACTTAATCAATCAGTGAAGGAAATATGGCATTTTTTCACTGGTTCATCAGTTAAATTCACTAAAGTGACTGATGTATCAGTCAGATACGTTTGACTGATTGAAACAGTGAAATTCTCACTGATTCAGATTTAGAGTGTACATGCTCTAGCCTCGAACTCGCACCCCGTGTCTAAGAAACCGGCCTCAATCCTGCGACCTGCTATGCCGAAGCCTATTTTACCAAGGTCTAAAAATAATTTCTAAGCAGGAATGCGCACTCATTTAAGCATAGTCTGCTCACAGTATAATTTTGGTGTGGATTGTTATGTCATGAATAACGGCTAGCGAGTGTCGAATTTCAGTCACTGTAGTAAAAATCATGCATGTGTAATTATTGATGAAATTGAAACATTAATGAAAGCGAAGCTCGTGCAAAAGGCTGCAATTATGGCCAAAGTAATCTCTGCTCTCGCCGACATGACTTATAATGGTCCATCGTGGAAGCACTGTGCACATCTACATAATGCTATAGATAATAATTAGGAACTTATTCGTGAGAAACTGGATTAGTATTGGCATAAAGCTACTGACGAGTATGCTGCGTGATATCTCGAATATACAATACTATTGCAATAGTTTATATATAAGCAGCATACTTACAGTTTAAGTGTGGAGTATGATGGTGGATGCCATTAGTGAATTACAGCGCATCGTAGAAAATGTGCATGCGAAATATCTCGCCTCTAAGCGGGCCAGTCTAGAACGAGATACTGCATTAGAGACAGTGTTTAGGCCCATTACCTCAAGACTAGAACATTTACAACGAACAGCTACACTAACTGAGAGTAAGGAAGAACCCAGGACTAAATGAAAGCATAAAATTCTGTCGGAAAATGAACAAGATGAAAACAATCTGTCATCTGATTTGAAACGTAAAAATTCAAATACTCGAAGTGCAATTAATCGTAATTATTTGCCTTTGTAATCAACTCTGTTTAGTGACGGAACTTATGGAGTGTACAAACGGATAAAAAATGATTCATGGGAAATAAGCTACTTTTTTTCCTGCCCAACGATGTGATACAAGTCCGTGACATAGAAATGCGAGTTTCAAATGGACTATAGGAATTCATTTTTAAATGCAATCTTGCTGAATATTCTCTTGAGTCGCTACATCAGTATCGACGTCTGCTCAAACATACTAGCGCGCACTCAGAATATAATGATCCAAACAGCGACAGGTATACGCACAAATCTCAAATGCAATTTTCCATTATCTCATAATTGTTTCGAGAGGTAGGACTATATTCTGGCTATGGTAAAAAAATCAAGAGAATAGAGGATGGATGTAAACCAGAATATATTTTTTTGGAATGATGTTGCTAGACTTGCGCTGCCGGCAGTGCGCTCTAAATCAGTTTGCTTCACAGCTCTCCGCAGGTCCGATCTCGGTATTCCGATCCTGATTCCTTGCCTCACATCTTTGGTTTTACCCTCCCTCCAGCACTTGCGTACTGGACAGCTTTCCCTTCACTTGGTTGTAACTTCTCCTGAGCGAATGTTAACTTCTGGAGCTATGTTCAATTCACATTATATATATGGGTTCACGTGAGGCTGAGACCATGCTACGCGCAATGTCGACTGATGATCGTCGTGATGAGCAGCTGATGGTAGAATCTCAGTAATGTAAAAAAGTAAAAGGATGGTAATGTAGGGCTAACGTTAGTTTTATTCCTTTTTAATAGATTAATTCAATTTTGATTTCCCGATCGAAAATATTATCGGATTAACTTAAAACTGTACTTTCGAATATGTAGCATTAGTCTTTTTCTTCATATTCTTATGTTTCGGATTGCATTGCATAACTATTAACATGAGTTTAGTTGATTATTACTTCCAACTTATGGATCGGTGTGAGGGTTCAAGACATTATTAACTGGTGTACGCATTTGACGTTAGTTGCGAGTAGTATAAAAAGAGAATTAACAATATGGGAAGGTGGCAGAGGAGTCACAAAAAAACCGACATTCCCACTCACATGACCAACTGCCTCTCGCATAGCAGGAATATATGCAGAGATAACACAGGAAAGACATACACAGGTAAGAGCAATTATATTTATTCACAAAAAACGTACAGTAACAAAAAGCAGTACAGACATTACACAGTCATAAGCGATGATTTGGGCACCCATTGGTTGAAGCGGGAATTGAAGTCCAACCACTTCACGAGCACCTGGTCGCCACATCTACGGATCACTCACTCCACAAAATAATCATGAGGATACTTCGTAACATATATTTTGTAGTCATAGAATGAACTGCCGATTTCTTGGTTGGTCATATCAGTGAGCATTTAGGTGCGTGGTGCAATATATTCCAATCCGGATAGTAAGACTAATCAAAGACGCCTTGGCTTCTGGAGATACTTACAAAGTCGCCTACCTTGGCCCTCAGTCGTCGTGGGTCCACCATCTTGGAGTTCTAGTATACATACTGCAGTAATTTCAGATGGACGAAAACCAGTCCTATGCTTGCATGTATTGTACTGAGCAAGCAGTCTAGGAAGCAGATCCAACAACCGGTAGCTACCCCGTGCCGAGAACACCTTGCACATTAGACCCTTAAGCATCCAGTTGAAACGTTCGACGATCGAAGCCTTCAGGTGGCTGGAAGAAGAGTAGTGATGAATCTTCTTCGCAGCCATAAACGCATGGAACGCAGGGTTGTAGAACTCCTTCCTACTGTCCGTCTGGATGTTCTTCAGCGCGACTGTCTTGCCTAAAACAAATTTCATTGCGGCTGGAACATCGGCACCACACTTCCAACGCACAGGGACAATCCAGGCATACTTGGAAAAACTGTTGATAACTGCCAGGATGTAGCGAAAGCCATTATTGGCGTGTGCATAAGGAATTATTTCCACCAAGTCGGCCTGGAACACGTCATGAAGTCCGAAAAGAAGCACCTTATGCCTAAGTAAGTTCCGACGGGCAGGGCAATGTAACTCGGTGGCGATCTGTGCTTTCGAAATAGTCGCAGTTCAGGCCCACCCCTCACAGGATATGGCGGTTTCGCGGAGCTCATCCAAGATACTCACTATTTTGTTCGTGTGCGACGTATTGCCGGGTTGGCAGGATGCAACAAGGAGACGTAATTGGTCAACAAGCTAGTTCCCGTCGTCCCAATATACGTATTCCAACCGGCTGCCACCATCAAGCTTCAGACTCGATCCGCTTACACCGATGTTCGGAAACAGATTATCGACAATAGCAAATTTAGGGTGGCTCTCGTCCTTATATGCATGGCTGCTAGCATCATTGTCCAACAAATATGGATGTGTAAGCTGCAACAACTGTCGGTACTGTCGAAGCACGGCACGTGAATAATACCTGGGCACACATTTAAACAGTAGCTCATAGAGGCCGGGCGAGGCTTGCACGACGATGTCTCCATCCTGGATAACATCGTTGGCCAGAAAGAAAACTTGTTTGTCACCGAGGAAACACTTCTTCCCACACCTGTACACACCATAAGTAGAATCGTTCAGATTGAGTGTGTACAAAGCTAGATAATGATGAAGAAGCATAGAATGTGCATTGGATCGCACCTTTTTGTGTTTCAAAGATGCCAGGGTCAAATAATCTTCATCATCACCATCAGCGATCGCCTCCTCCTCTGCTGCAGTCTTGTGTTTCGGTGCGAAGCGCGGCTCAGCCTTCAGTGCAGGCGGAACAGGTGGTGGTGGCTGCAACGTGTCGAGCCACGATGTTATCGGCTGGAAGACCTCCGACAATACCACATCACGTTCCATGTGCGCCCTTTTGGCGGGCAGATACTTTTTTCGAACGCTCGCAACGACATGACTCAGATCCTCGGCGGAAGTAACCATAGCACTGATAAGTACTGTCAAATGCACATAGAATATATGACTAGTGGTGATGCTCGATCAGTTTGGTAAGGCTGTCTTCTGCTTTGCCAATGTGTCGTATGACAGCATCCCATACATGGCTGCAATGAGCCCACTGGTCCTCAGCGATGCATATGTCAGATAGATGTTGAGAGATTGTGCCACATACAACATCTTCCAAAGTCACAAGCTGTGCACCCAAAGTGGTGATGCGGGATATGAGCTTGACGACAACGTCGCTAATGGTTTTAGTAGTCACCCCCGACATGACAGTGACGATTCTCGCATCCAGAGTGGCCACAGCTGTCAGACGCGTACTCCCAGCAGTACAGTGACCATCCAGTGCCGCCGAGAGAGTGCCGAGTTGCGCCTCCACAGTGGAGAGTTTGGTCATGAGGTCGGAGACGGGGTTCGTGACCATGTCAGGGATGTGCCGTATCTGAGTTCTCAGATCAATCAGTTTGCTCGAATTATCGTTTGCCATGAGCAGATGATCCTTCAGATTGACACCGAGGGTTTACAGCACCCTGGTGTCAATACGAGAGCCCAGGTCATCCACCTTCTTCACGAAAGTGGCAAGTGTATAGCCCAAACCATCAAGGTTCTGCACATCGGACATGAGGGTAGATATCTGACTAGACAGTTGACGGGATTACATACCAAGAACATCGATGTTCGGTTAGAGGTCGACCAGCATCTTTTTGAATGTTGCAAGAGCTCCCTCAGTCTTGGAGGGTAGGCTACCAACCTGCACACCCATCCAGTTTATTCCTCATGATTACAAAGTTCGATTCCAGACCAATCAGCTGCTTAGTCAAACCAGATTGCATGCACCTGCAGTACCAACATTAAGGGTCCTGTCGAGCTTTACAGTTAGGTCGGTAAAGCCGCTAGTGGTTACTTAAGCGCCCACAATATCAAGTTTATTCTTCAAAACCTCAAGCTGTCGTCCGAGGGTGGTAAGCTCTTCGACATCAGTATAAGTCAACGGGCGAATCTGGGCCTCCATCTTGGCAGATGGGGCATTCGTGTTGGTCAATATCCGACCTTCCACTACCCGTAGCACATCGCCAGAGGCGAAATCGGTGAGACTGGACACAGTATTGACCAATCCGACAAGGTTAATATCAATTCCCGTGACCAGTACATTGGTTTCGTAAATGTTTTGCTCCAGGGTGGTCATCTTTTTACCCGAGCCAGTTAGTTTGCGCACATCGGCGGTCAATACCTGTAAGCTGGTGGTCAACATGTTGGCTAGTTTCTTGCCCACACCTCTATACTTCGGCTCCAAGGCCACGAGCAGAAACATATCGGACTTGAGCGAGCGAAGATGAGACTCGGTGGGTGTACATGCCGTTGAAGTAATGCTGAGGACAAAGGACATGTTCTCTGCATCACAATCGTACTTAGGCCATCCAAGAAGTTTGGCCCGCTTCCCAACAAAACTACAGTTCCTATCATTAATAGACATAATACAAATGTCCGGTGCACGCTTCAGGCCACTATGACCGAATTTGGACACAGCATAGCTCATAGTTCACTGGTGCACGATAGTGAACTGATCGAAACCTCGTAGGAACATGACCTTATGAGGTATAAAGTCATTGGCGACGACGAGAAACCCATGTGAGCTGTGCCTGCAACACAAGCACATATTTTAAAAACTATCGAAAGTCATATCGGTATTCACATGATCGGAGTACACATGATAAAGATTCAGGTCATTCATATGAAACAGAATGAGGAGATTGGCATTGTCACGCAGAAGTTGCTTCGGCATGTGGGAGTACATCTGACAGAGGTAAACAACATCCACAGCGACATGGCGACCTACGCTGAAGTACCGTTTCATTGTGTTTTGCTTCTCGCATGCAACATCGTTGAACACGAACACAAAGTTCGGTCTAGCGTCGCTCGGGGGCACAACTTCAGAATTGTCGCTAAACGAGAAGTACTTAAGTCCATCCATGGCCTGTAAATCCTTGCCAGGCGAAGTTATTTCGGCTGTTGGAGAGACTTCGAGTAGAGATACACATTCTCGAAATGGAGACCATTGGTATGCTCCAGACGGCTGAGGAGCACACAATACTTCCCACAGTTGCTCGGACTGGCGATAATAGCACTAACAGTGATCGGTAGATATTTCCTTTCACGAGATTCCTGGGCCATAGATTCGTCTTCAGTGGTGATGCTAACAGGAAGTGTGGTAGTCTGTGGCACGATCTCTATCGTACTGAGATGGGAATTGCAAAACTACACTTACTTATATTTGTCCGAAAGGTATAAATGATGCACATGCCGACCACATAGCATTAGTATGTAGTAATGCATCGTGCGAGCACTATCAAGAGGGGACGTGGACTTGTGAATAAGCCGATCAGCAACCTTCTGTTCGGAACACATATCCCAGGCTACAAATTCTGTGGGCCTGTTACCCGGCTAGCCAGGAGATTGAAGTGAGGGGACTTTCCAATCAACCCCTCGATGAGGCGTGCCAGGAGCACGACATTGCATACGCGAAAATTAGCAGGTTTGAGGACAGACACATGGCAGACAGGATCCTAGCAGACAAAACCAGCATAATATGCATTTCGCCCGCATCTAAGCTCTGCGAATGGCTGGTGGCATGGGTAGTGGCCAAGATCATGCGAGTGAATGTGAAGTATGGACTTGGCCTGGCATTCTGTAGGAAGAAGACAACCACGGGTAGGAAACTGCACCAACAAGTTAAGCGTTCCTCCAACCGGCCGTTCTTCCAACCGGCCATCGGACTACTCGATAGTCTTATCAGAGGAGACAGAGCAGGGAAAACCAACGACTCTCGGAAGCGACAAGGGATAGTAGGAAAATGGATGATCACGCCCTGGGAGCAAAAAACGGTCAAGGCTTGTACCTCCGCCCGTACAAGCAGGGGGCGGTGGAAGGAAATGAAGGGTGGCGCAGGAAGACGACGAAGGAGGCAATCCTAAGAGCCCTGCCCAACACACCATTCACGAACATTGATATACACAAGTGCGCTCGGAAACTACGAATACCGAACTTCCGGGGCACGTGGAGTAGAGAAACGTACCCGAGCGTCCCACAGGCCACGAGCATCAACTGGAATGTAAAAACTAGCTTCCCAAGCGAAAAGCCATTTTACATGATCATTGAGTTCTAGATGGGAAAACAGAATGCTATCGGCGCGGACCACTCGAAATTCGACCATGCAAGTATCAAAAAACGTGAAAGTACACCTCAACTCAGAGTACTATCCTTATGATGACCTAAAAATCGATTTCGCTAACGGGATGTACATGGTACCATACCAGATGTATGCCAACTTCCAGCGAACCTACTATGGCCATGCACAGTCACCATTACTAGCGCCTGCCGAGTTCGTGAACACGGCCCCTCTGCTTGTGTGCGATGTCAGTAAGCAGGATGACATAATACAGAGTGGTGGTGTGGACTGTAGAATCGAAATGACCGCCACTTCTAATTTCCCGGCCAATACCCAGGCCTATGCCCTGATAATTACGATCGGCTCGTAATGTACAATGTGCAAGACTACACAGTTCAGGTATTGATGGAAATTATACTTATAATTATACTCACAAACCCCTCCCCCTCCCCAACCACAATGTTCGTGAATGTCCAGGGCTCCATCTCGCAGATTGACTTCATAGTTAAACATATCTGCATAGCTTACGAGGACATTGGTTTCGCATCATGTGCCTTCCTACCACCCTTCCCATGGCATGCTCTCGACGAGAAGAGTAAGGTGATAAATACATGGTCGGAGAAACATTATCACGGCATACATTGGGACGACGACAATGTCGCCTACAATAAGATACGAGAAGTACACACCTTTATGTTGCCCGAGGGCACTGTCTACATCGCTGGATGAGAACAGAAGCGGTTGCTAATTATTCATTGTAGCAGCAGCACACAGGTGTGCGATGTAGAAATAGAGTACGACTCGCCCTCATTGCAGTTACTGATGTCTTGGTACACGCCGTACCAATAATGAATCGAGTGTAGGTGGGGCTGGGCATGCCTGACATGTATTTACTACTACTGTGTTCGTGGTACCTGGGCACTGGAGGAGGGCAAAGTAATGACCACCGGACAGATTCCGTCTACATTTAGGTACAAAGGTTCACTACATACAACGGGGAACACAGTACGGCGAGCCCTTCGATGGTGTATAAGAACCCCTGGGAAAACAGTATGCAATGGAGAACTTCCAGCCGGCCGAATTGGCATATGGCTCGTTCATCACATGCCTGTTGCAAGGTACGGTCTAGGTGCGACTACCGATGTGGTACGCACAACTCATCACTGAAAACAACATCGCAGAACTAAACAATAGTAATATGTTCATAACATACAGTGGATTCAAGCCCATAGGCAATGAGAAGACAATGCATGTCGCCGAGTTTTCATAAACGCAACCTCACCGGCGCTCTCTCTCTCTCTCCCCCTTGTCTGCAGGAAAGAAAAAACGCAACACTTAAATGTATACTGCCTTTAGCCCTATGGATGTGGACAAGTAGGATAGCATCAAGGTCGGCTACCAAAATGTGCACTTCAAACCACCAGGACTGCTGGAGAACATGGAATGTTGCACCAGACTCGAAAACTGGGCGAGTCACAGCAATGGAGACTCTCTCATCCTCTATCCAACACCCTGCAGTATTGTCGCCTGTCCAGTGTACTACCTACGACCGAACTCAGAAATACCATGTACCACAGCAGCCCTGATGGAATGTGCAAACCAAGTATTTGTACGCCAGGTACGAGCTGTACGAGCCTACTGGACTTATGCGCTGTACCAAGTCGTGCACAGGGGAACAGCATATGACCATCATGAAATGTGGCACGGTGACATGGAAGACCCCATGTATGCTGCTCACCTGCGAGCTGTTTCTCGTAGTGAAGTACGCATAAGAGGCCATGTGCAGTACATTGTACATGCAGTCAGTGCCAGTGCATCATCCGAGAGACATGATTTTCGACCCATAGTCATTGGCGGCGCAACGTCCAGGAGACCCAACTGCCACTGCCACCACCGCCATCATGGGCTTCAACAAATATGAATGTGCAGTTCTGGCCGGAAGATACTAACCTCTAACAACACTATTAAGTGGGCTACCAACAAGTCTTGTTCAAACCAGAGCTCGGGTACGAGTAGGTCCATGTGTGTGATGGTACCAACCAAATGTGGGTGTATCAGGATGCTTGGGATGAATTCCACAGCGCAATACAACTGTGTGGCAAGTACGACGATACTTGTGGTCGTACTTGTGCTCCTACAGTTTCCTCCCCATCAATGGGTACATCCTCAAATCTCATGTAGGCTTTGAAGACATTATAGAAAGCCAGCATACTTGCAGGCAAGTCGTATTTGCCCTACGTGAGGAGGATGGAATGACACGTTGCTGGAGCGAAGAAAGTATGGGACATATACATACGACGATGGCGGACAGCAAATGGTACCTACCTTGCAGTGCACTTATGTGTTGCATATACAAGTAAGAAGGAGTACTTCACTTGAACAGTATGGAGAGCGCGATGACTCACGGACCACCGAGGGCGAGCTGACATTCAACAGCAAGTGTGGGTCCTGGAAAGTTGTTTGTGCCTCTGTTGCATGCCTCCTGCTGTGCCGGTCCAAACGAGCCTGCGAAGGAGGCAGCGGCGGGGGGCCTACGGTGGTCCTGTAAGACAGGTGCAGCTGGCCCAGCAGCCTACAGTCCAGCATTATGTGCCTTCTGTTCGCACCTGAAGAGAGCTACACCAGCGTGGTGCCAGGATGGGGCATGGTGACCTACACCTTCCCCGACCAATAGGGGGAGGAGAGGTGGTATGAGGAGCTGTGCGATGTGGTCGCCCACAGGCTACTCGCGCACATCCCGGCCCCATACGAGCATTGCCAGCAGCATGTGGTATGCACTCCACCAGGGCGCTGCACTGTCCTCATGTGCCCTGATATGCCGCTGCTCTGCAGCACAGATAAAGTGCACTGCTGTACGACGCCCTCCATGCCACAGCACAACTGCCACCCTCGGTGCTGCCAACCATTGCGAAAATGGTGCAGCTCGGGCTTACCCTAAATACACTCCAGGAAGATATTAAATTGAATGGCACCCTGTACAGTTATCTCCTGCTTCAGTTGGCTGATGATACTGGCCATCATGCGCTAGAGGTAGCCGCAAATATCAACGCCATTGCTCGAAAGGTGATGGCTGTGCAGCAGTCGGCTCTCCCAGCTAGGGTGACGGGGAAGGCGCCGAACAAGAGGTGGAAGGCCCGGCCCTAGCCGATAGTTGGTCTTGTGATGCAATTAGCAGGTAGTGATGCAGGTCTGGTACACTTCGCACTGTGAGCACACAGGTTATCCTTATGGGTAAACTGCCTACCGCAGCTCCCACACTACAGGGACTCGGCGTTGGGATTGGCCCAACAACCACGTTCGTACCGCCTAGCATTGCCGGTATGTTGGAAACACTCTTTGCAGTACTTACTGCGGACTATAGCACCGGCGTGCTTGGGTTGCCCTCTACATGTGGCACAATGTCTGCCAAGGGCATCGGAGCAGGTATACAATTTCCCGCACCTATCGCAGATGAGTGGCTGTGCCTTCTTGAAGGGGTTGAGGGCACAGTTTCTCTCGTACCGACGACCGTTCTTGCGATCCGTAAATTTGAGGTAGCAGATGGCACACTGAAGGGCCAGCCGCCATATCGGAGCTGCAAGATTAGATTTTGGGTGTGGCTGAGAGGAGGTGAGAGATGCTAGCAGTGTAGAGGTAGCTGGTGATGTTGGACACTGATGCTGTTATGATGGCGATGATGATGATGATGGTTGTGATGGTGGTGAAGAAACGAAGGTGAATAATGGCAACGGAGAAGCCATTTTTGGAACAACAAAGCTACTTTACACAATGGCGGAAGGCTTCTTTCCATCCACTTCTTCCTCGAGTAGACTGGGGGAGGCTGTGTAAGAGGTCATGGAGCTCAGCTCAACTCCAGTCACGATTCAGGCAGGCCAGGAGGAGGTGGATCCCTGTGGACCATGGTATAGTCTTATGGTGCCTGCAAGGGGAGTGTGACCAATATCTTTAAACCTAACATAAATAGTTACATGCGAACAGTCACTTCAGTAGGGATAAAATGAATGGACACTTCTGGGACAGTATATTCATCAGCAGGCGTGAGGGCATGAGCACTAACATAGGGCATGGTGGACCAATAATGTCAGGAAAACGAAAACTAATTAAATAAAATACTTTGTGTGAAAAATGGTGTCTTGGGGTGGTCCTTATTTATTTATTTTTACCCGAGCAGGTTACCTCAGAGTGCTCCCACGCATCATTGCGTTGTGAACTCTGCTTGAGCACTATATGGGATGCATAACATGGGCTGGATTCACACGTTCCAATTGTTATTAAATTGATTTATTTTTTTACCTGAGTGGATTACCTCTGTGTGCTCCCACACATCATTGCGTGGCAAATTATGCTGGCACACTATACGAGATGCATGACATGGGCAGCAATATTAAGTGGTGCATTCTGCCATGGCATGGGTGAGCCACACGGGTCCAACAGTATTCATTAATATACAAAGAAAAATTTATTTTGTGAAATGTTTTTTTTGTGGGCAGCTCTTAATGTCGAGGTCTTGAGAGCCAACGAGTGTGTGGTGATGTGTTATGAAGGGGTGGGAGGTCCCTGTGAAAGGTCACCGACCTACAGCATTGTCCGACATGATATTTACGTAAAAATTATTTTATGAAACGTTTTGACCAGCAGTTACAGTCGATAAAGGAGAGGTGATGTGTGTGTATGACTGGAATGAAGGTGTGGGAGGTCCCCGGAATGCCTTCCACTTGTGAAAACTACATAAAACAATTGGTGGTGTGGTTGCCGGATCACCTTGGTTGAGGGGAGAGCGTGTTATGGTACCACGTGTTGCTGTACACACATGCACAAGAATACCACTTATTTTAAACCCCTTGATCAGACATGTGTACCGATAGCTCAGTTGGCAATGGAATCGACCATGTGCTGGCGACCAAGTGGTCCGGCGGTTGGATGTTGCAACCTTCTGTGGGATATTTGATCTCTATGAAAAAATAAATAACAGCACAGCCTGGTTGTCGCTCGATGGCTTAATAAGAGTGGAAACAAGATGGTGGATGCACACCAGCGCCTTCTAGCAGACAATGATGAAATTAACAATGCAGACACTCGCAAGCACCCCCAGGCAGGCGATGAACGAAATACTGCAAACAAGATCGCAGACTAGCGTGTCTCCCTGGTGAGCGATCACGAAATACTGTAAACAAGATGGCAGAACAGTCCGCCCCCCTTAGCAGGTGATGTACGAACTACTGGAAACATGATTGCAGACCAGTATGTGTCCCTGGCGAGTGCATGGACGAAGAAGGAGATAATAGAAGGAAAGGAAAAAATAGAAATAAAGAGAGCGAAATTAAAGAGAGAGATAGGAAGTAAATAATGCCAGATAGACAGAAAATTGGAGCACTCGGAGAAAACCTACATAATGATAGAGCAGGAAAATACCAGATGGAATGATAAAGCAGGGAAAACAATATGGAATGAAGGAGCAGGGAAACCAAGATGGAATGATGGACCAGGAAAAATCAATGATAGAGTACGAAAAATTATATACTGGCTACCAATATGGCGGATCCAAGATGACCGATCGGACACAAGATGGTCGACGAACACAAAATAGTGGAAATAAGATGGCCGCCAGAAATAAGATGGCGCATCCACCGCCATTTTGAATCCTTGATCCTCCATCCCCAGCCCTCTGTGTCCAAAATGCCATTTCCTATCTACTCGTCACCTCTATCAGTATCACGTGTTTGGAAAATCTTGTAGTTTTTGGTGAGTTGTTTTCTGAGATATTACTGAAAACCTTTATTCCTGTGACAAAATGTGATAAAATGGTGACAAAAATGGCCTGTAATAGTTAATTTCAGCATACAAATTTTGGTCGAAATTGGTCGGACGGTTTGGCAGCTATATAAAGTAGTCCTAATATATTCGGATGCCCACCATTTTGAATGTAAATGCCTAATAATTTTAAATTGCATCCGTGAATGTGGCCTCTTGTAATACTACTTCGGTAGTTGTAAAATATGTCGAGAATTGTTCTAATAATTTTCGAGATTTTAAGTAAAGTCTTTATAATTTAATGTTGTGCAATCTTACAAAGCGGCGGATTAACAACAGCATAACTGTCTGTATTCAATACAAAACACGATGTATTGCGAGCACACAACATTTCGTTTAATTTGGCTAAATGGTTCGCTAGTAATAAATTATCAGTCTAATTTTAAAATATCCGCAGTTTTCAAAGTAAGTGATTGGTATCTTATAAAACTGTAAAAGTAATATACCCTTAGTGAATACTACATTTTTACTAAGTTGGGTGAAATTCGTTAAGCGTATAAAAATGTTTTAGGGAGGGACACCCATACACACAAAAAACACACACACACACACACACACACACGCGCGCGCGAACAGGATAGTAATCTCATAAACCTAAGTGGCTAAATACACACAAGAAATTAACTAATTAGCCTACTTTCTACTACAAAAGAATGCAAATAATTTTAATGAAATTATTAGAAAGGTACGTGGTAGTTGGACTTGACGTCGTGTTGGTAGCGATATAATTAGAAATGCAACCATAAACCAGCGCAATACAAGTAACCAGTCTATAGTTTAAGTAGACTAGGTTTAGTGACTTCAAATAGATACAGAGGTATCATTTTGAAAACAAGTATGTGAATGACTGAATTCTGAAATTTTACACGGCCAACAGTAGCACTATTGTGTTCTGAATTTGGTAAAAAATTGGATGATTGAGTTTGGCATAAGAGCTTTAGTTTCTCATTGGGCGCTTTCGTACAAAAGGCATAAAATCAGGCCCTGTATAATTATATATGATGTGTCTAATAGTAACAGACAATATCAGCATCAAGAGTTAGGTAAAAATTTGTTAAATTATTAAAAATATGAAATTAAATTTTGTGACTCACTTATATTGCACCATTAAAAAAATATATTCCTGAGCCACTTAAATTATGTAAGTTTTTATGGTACATTTTATTACTACTTCTGCGAAAAATTTATTTGGAAATTCGATCTTTGGTTCCCGAGATATGGAATAACCATTGCATTTGATCACCTGACTACCTTACAAGAAGTCAGCAAGACATGATCTCTTTACCAGGGTCGGATCCAGACATTGTAGCAGATACAAACATGCGTGCACTAATGCACATACCTTTGTTTGTGTGGGTGTGTTTATATATACACATATATGCACACTTACACACAAACGATGTTTCTAATGTGTATTCTCTGCATATTAACCCAGGCAGCATAATTTGGCTGGGCTAATGTTGGCCCTCGGGATTATGATGGCAGAATATGACTTTTGCATATTATTGCCAACTGAAATATAATGTTGGTACAACATATTTTTATCGTTTTGCGTGTAAACTTTCAAGGGCAACGTCATTTTTCTTTCTGAAAGGCATTTGCACTATTATTTACCCACAGTTAATGTTTTGGCAAGATTTGTTACTGCTAACATAATGCTAACAACTAAAGAGCGTGCTGCAAACGTTGATTGTCTATGTTTTAAGTAAACTTTCCCTAATAACCAAAAATTAAATATAAACTCGTTTACATTATTATTTATCATCACATTAAACCTCATAACACGTTCTAAATACTTCCTTTGCAAGTGTCGGACTCAAACGCTCACTTTTCAGTTAATAACTCCGTGGAGTTATTCACTAAACTACTGTAATTTGTCCTTGTAGGTGAATAAATAGGCAGTTATAAATTAATTTATGTGTGTACATTTAAATCATATTTTACTACTTTGAAACTGAACTCAAAACCTACCAACTACAAGAATATATTTTCCAACTAATATTCAGTGCATAACCAAAGGGATATGTTAATTCTTAAATAAATTCAGTTGTAAAAAAATCGAACCATTAAGCATACTATGGGAATAATGGGTCTTTATTTTGAAAAAAAAAATATATATATCTTCCTATGATGCAGGGAACGCAATGTTGTCCTAACGTAACAAAAATAACTAATCACTAACTGTAATGCTGTTTGACACACACGGAACTAAACACAGTTTAATTAAAATTTACATGTGGTAATTCTTTATATTTTGTGAACATTTCTATAATTTTTTAAATTTTAAACTATTATTTTACATTTTTAGATTTATATTGGTTGCACAATGTTTTCCCAACAAAGGTATACAGTACCTACCAAATGCAAATATTATACAAGTAACGAAATCATATTCAATAAAGTCAAATTAAAAAAAAAACACATGGTTTGTCTGTTGAAAAAATAGATTTTAAAGAATCATAAGACAATATAGTGTTATTTCATCAGCACAATGCCAATTTATTTATTTTTGGCCTAATGTTGGTTGCACAATGTTGACTCAACAAATTTTTCATACCAAATGCTAACAGTACATTTACCAACAGTCAGCGAATACATAACCAACGAAGTCAGTTTAAAAGTGAAAAAGGTTTTGTTTTACAAATTATAGCTTTTAAACAAATATACGAAATTGTGTTTTTATTTTATCAGAAATATGGTAAATGTTAGTATAATGTTGGTTACACAATGTTGATATAACTTAACAATTTGTATCAATGACCAACTTTTGTGTTCCCATCACTGACTCAACATATAAACATTTCATAATTTTTTAAAGTGAAATATCTCACATCCGAAAGTTCCTTCATAATATGTAAAATACATGAAAGTGGCACTGTTTTTATTCAAAAAGTTCGTTCCATAGTTTTACATAAAATATTTGTTGCCATTAGGGAAAATACACTTATATAAGCAACTGAATATTTAACAACTTCTTACCAATCAATCATCAACCATTTCAAATTACACTTGCAGCTTATGCCATTTTCTGATTTCGTTACACCATTTTATGGAGGGTGCTAAGTAATATTACAAAGTTACCTAAATAATTTGTATGACTGCCTTACTGTATATAAAGCCAGACACACTTACAACATGGCCTACTGTAGCAATTCCTTTGTGAAAAGTTCGGTGGGGATCGGTTGGTTGGTGCCGGACCTGTGATATAAAAGCTCCAGTTTCTTATATGTAGCTATTTTCATTAGAGTATTTGTACATTCCATGTTTGTAATAGATACTGCTACATATATGTTGGTGGAAATTGTTTGGGGCATACTGTTTACCAAACTACAATATTTATATGGTTGTTATATGGAAAATATGAGACTACCTTCTTAAAAAAAAATAGATGGACTACAATGGTGTTGTAGCCAGAATTTGGCAGATATGAGTTAATAGTTTCCTGTGGTACGATACAAGAGTTTAATAATTCAAGTGGTGCTGTCTTACAAAATTGGTATCAAAAGAGTTTATATATATTAGAGACAAGTGAATACGATGGGATTAAGAATAAGAAGTTAATTGGTGGTCTTTAAACAATTGAGTAATGGGGACAAATTGTCCGTGTGCACTTCAAGAGACAAGGATTTTCTCATCCCATTTTGCACATACTTCCCTTTATTAGACCGTGTTACTTCTCTTGGTGGAAGCCTATACAGAATGTTGCAGAATACGTGCATAATAACCACACCATGTAAATGATGAGCGGAAGTGGAGACCAAATTTTAGCGGCAAAACGTCATACGATGAGGTTTTTCTCAGTCGTCGGAGAGGAATTTCAGGGCATGAAGTTCGTCCTTTCGCCAGGATGGAAATCGTATGTGGCAACACACCTACGACACGCCTGCATCAGAATGACAGAGCAGGAGGCTCAGTTCCAAGATGGTCGAAGGGAGCGTGAGGGAAATAGGGAATTTTTTTGAGGTCTAATGGTATAAACATGAATTTTTTCCCGCATGATATCATCCAAGATGTTGGCTGGGTGTCCTCATGTCCACGGCCCTATGCCCCTGAGAAAGAATCAGCCTTTTTATACTACTTACAATATTCATTGCTGAAGTCCAACTCTAACAAAATTAAAAAAATTAGAGAATAGTATTTCATAGTCATTGTCAAGTAAGCCGTCGATCGCTGTGGCTCAGGTAACTTACTTAAAGGATTAATAAGTGTACACGAAGTACATCGCCAAGCCACAATAAGTGGTACACGAAGTACATCGCCAAGCCACAATAAGTGGTACACGAAGTACATCGCCAAGCCACAATAAGTGGTACTCGAAGTACATCGCCAAGCCACAATAAGTGGTACACGAAGTACATCGCCAAGCCACAATAAGTGGTACACGAAGTACATCGCCAAGCCACAATAAGTGGTACACGAAGTACATCGCCAAGCCAAAATAAGTGGTACACGAAGTACATCGCCAAGCCACAATAAGTGGTACACGAAGTACATCGCCAAGCCACATTAAGTTTTAATTTATTTACACATAAAATTTTATAGAAAAACCACGAAAGAGTCCTTCCTGTGACTATACCAAAGGAAACTCATACAGTTAGCATAATGTATGAACTAAGAGAGGAACTGAAGGCAGTCGTCTCCTGAGATTGAAAATATAGCTGAAGTGTAATTGGCAGCTGAAAGGCCTGAGAAATGTCTAATTGCGAGCGCGAAGGAGACATGTAGACAGCTGGGAGGACGTGCTGAAGGCAGTTAGTGGTACAAAGGAGAATCAATCAGGGAGAGCTGTTATTGATGGTGGACGCTAGTCGTGTCTGTGTCGTGGAAGGAGCTTTCGAGGGACATCCATCTTGCCTCTCACCAACATATCACATCTGACAAATTCATAACGCAGCTGCGACTGCAATTACAGCTCTGCTGTCCGAGCTTGCCCCTGTTTCATCGATCACACTCGCTATGTGTGGGAGTTACGGAGTCTGCGAGGACAAATACCGTCACTAACACACGCTCAAGGAAATAGGATTAGAAATGTTCTTCAGTGCTTTATATTTACCACTGGGAAAATAAATAGAAGCATGGCTAAGCTATCATAGCATGGAGGTGACAAATAAAGCATGGCCAAGCTATCTTAGAATGGAGGTAACCCATCGATCATGGCTAAGCTATCTTAGCATGGAGGTGACCCATCAATCATTGCTAATCTATCTTATCAAGGAGGTGACCCATCATTCATGGCTAAGCTATCTTTTATCACGGAGGTGACCCGTCAAGCATGGCTAAGCTATCTAAGCATGGAGTTGAGCCATCACGCATGGATAAACTATCTTAGCATGGAGGTGACCCATCAATCATGGCTAAGCTATCTTAGCATGGTGGTGACCCATCAATCATGGCTAAGATATCTAAGCATGGAGGTGAACCATAAAACTTGGCTAAGCTATCTTAGCATGGTGGTGACCCATCAATCATTGCTAAGCTATCTTAACATGGAGGTGACTCATCAAGTATGGCTAAGCTATCTTCGCATGAAGGTGACCCATCAATCATGGCTAAGCGATCTTAGCATGGAGGTGACCCATCAAGCATGGCTAAGCTATCTTAGCATGGAGGTGACCAATTTAACATGGATAAGCTATTTTGGCATGGAGACGACACATCAAGCATTGCTAAGATATCTTAGCATGGAGGTGACCCATCAATCATGGCTAAGCTATCTTAGCATAAGGGTAACCCTTCAAGCATGGCTAAGCTATCTTAGCATGGAGGTTACCCATCAATCATGGCTAAGCTATATTAGCATGGAGGCGTACCATCAATCATGGCTAAGATACCTTAGCATGGCGGCGATCCATCAAGCATGGCCAAGCTATCTTAGCATGGAGGTGACCCATCAAGCATGGTTGAGCTATCTTAGCATGGAGGTGACCCATCAATCTTGGCTAAGCTATCATAGCATGGAGGTGACCCATCACGCATGGTTAAGTTATCTTAGAATGGAGGTGACCCATCAATCATTGCTATGCTATCTTATCAAGGAGGTGACCCATCAATCTTCGCTAAGCTATCTTTTATCACGGAGGTGACACGTCAAGCATGGCTAAGGTATCTAACCATGGAGTTGACAATTCACGGATGGCTAAGCTATCTTAGCATGGAGGTTACCTATCAATCATGGCTACACTATCTTAGCATGAAGGTGAAACATCAAGCATGGCTAAGCTATTTAAGCATGGAGCTGAAACATCAAGCATGTCTAAGCTATCTTAGCATGGAGGTGACCCATCAATCATGGCTAAGCTATTTTAGCATGGAGGGACCCGCCAAGCATGACTAAGTTACCTAAGCATGGAGGTGACCCATCATGCATGGCTAACCTAACTTAGCATGGAAGTGACCCATCAATCATGGTTAAGCTATCTTAGCATGTAAGGAACACATCAAGCATGACTAAGCTATCATAGAATGGAGGTGACACATAAATCATGGCTAAGCTTTCTTAGCATCGAGGTGAAACATCAATAATGGCTAAGCTATCTTAATATGGAGGTGTAACATCAAGCATGGCTAAGCTATCTTAGCATGGAGGTGACCCATCAATCATGGCTAAGCTATCTTTTATCATGGAGGTGACCCGTCAAGCATGGCTAAGCTATCTTAGCTTGGAGTTGACCCATCACGCATGCCTAAACTATCTTAGCATGGAGGTGACCCATCAAGCATGGCTAATCTATCTTAGCATGTAGGTGAAACATTAAGCATGGCTAAGCTATCTAAGCATGAAAATGAAACATCAAGCATGGTTAAGCTATCATAGCATGGATATTACCCATTAATCATGGCAAAGCTATCTTGCATAGAGGTGACCCATTAAGCATGGCTAAGCTACCTAAGCATGGAGGTGAAAAATCACGCATTGCTAACATAACGTAGCATGGAGGTGACCAATTAATTATGGCTAAGCTATCTTAGCATGGAGGTGACCCACAATCATGGCTAAGCTATCTTATCATGGAGGTGACCTATCAATCTTAGCAATGCTATCTAAACATGGAGGTGACCCATCAATCATGGCTAAGCTATCGTAGCATGGAGATGTCCCATCAATTTTTCTCTAATCTATATTAGCATGAAAGTGACCCATAAATCATGGCTAAGCTATTTAGCATATAGGTGACCAAACAATCTTGGCTAAGCTATCTAAGCTAGGAGGTGACCCATCAATCATGGCTAATCTATCTTAGCATGGAGGTGACCCACAATCATGGCTAAGCTATCTTAGCATGAAGGTGACCCATCATTCATTTCTAAGCTATCTTATCAAGGAGGTGACCTATCAATAATGACTTAGCTATTTTTTATCATATAGGAGACCCGTCAAGCATGGATAATCTATCTAAGCTTGGAGTTGACCCATCAATAATGGCTCGGCTATCTTTTATCAAAGAGATGATCCGTCAAGCATGGCTAAGATATCGAAGCATGGAATTGACTCATCACGCATGGCTAAACTATCTCAGCATCAAGGTGACCCATCATTCATTGCTAAGCTATCTTAGCATGGAGGTGACCCATAAAACATTGCTAAGCTATCTTAGCATGGGGGTGACCCATCAATCTTGGCTTATCTATCTTAGCATGGAAGTGTACCATGAATCTTGGCTTAGCTATCTTAGCATGGAGGTGACCCATCAATAATGGTTAATCTATCATAGCATAGAGGTGACCCATCAATACAGACTAAGCTATCTTAGCATGGAGGTGACCCATCAATCTTGGCTAAGCTATCTTAGCATGCAGGTGAACCATCAATCTTGGCTAAGATATCTTAGAATTGGGGGTGACACCTCAATCATTGTGAATCAATCTTAGCGTGGAGGTGACCCATCAATCATGGCTAAGATATCTAAGCATGGTGGTGAACCATCGATCTTGGCTAAGCTATCTTAGCATGGAGGTGACCCATCAATCATTGGTAAGCTATCTTAGCATGGAGGTGACCCATTAAGCTTGGCTAAGCTATCTTAGCAAGAAGGTGACCCATCTATCATGGCTAAGCTATCTTAGCATGGAGGTGACCAATCAAACATGGCTAAGTTCCCTTAGCATGGAGGTGACCCATCAAGCATGCCTAAGCTATCTCAGCATGGAGGTGACTCATCATTCATGGCTTAGCTATCTTATAATGGAGGTGACCCATCAATAATGGCTAAGCTATCTTAGAATGTAGGTGACCCATCAATCTTGGCTAAGCTCCCTTAGCATGGCGGTTACCCTTCAATCTTGGCTTCGCTATCTTAGCACGGAGGTGAAACAACAATCTTGGCTATGCTATCTTAGCATGGCGGTGACCCATCAATTATGGCTGATCTATCTTAGCATGGAGGTAACCCATGAATCATGGCTAAACTATCTTAGCATGAGGGTGACCCATCAATCTTGGCTAAGCTATCTTAGCATGGTGGTGACCAATCAAACATGGCCTACCTATCTTAGCATGGAGGTGACCCATAAATCATGGCTAACCTATCTTAGCATGGAGGTGACCAATGATTCATGGCTAAGATATCTTAGAATGGAGGTGACCCATCAAGCATGGATAAGATATCATAGCATGCAGTTGACCCATCAGGCATGGCTAAACTATGTTAGCATGGAGGTGACCCATGAAGCATGGCTATGCTATCTTAGCATGGAGGTGACCCAGCAAACATGGCGAAGCTATCTTTATCATTGAGGTGACCCGTCAAGCATGGCTAAGCTATCTTAGCATGGAGATTACCCATCAAGTATGGCTAAACTATCTTAGCATGGAGGTGACCCATCCAGCATGGCTAAGCTATCTTAGCATGGAGGTGACCCATCGATCATGGCTAAGCTATCTTCGCATAGAGGCGACCCATCAATCTGGCTGAGCTATCTTAGCTGGGAGGTGACCCATCAAGCATGGCTAATGTATCTTAGCATGGAGGTGACCCACAATCATGCCTAAGCTATCTTAGCATGGAGGTGACCCATCAATCATGGCTAAGCTATCTTGGCATGAAGGTGACCCTTCAAGCATGGCTAAGCCTTCTTAGCATGTAGGTGACCCATCAATCTTGGCTAAGCTCTCTTAGCATGGCGGTTACCCTTCAATCTTGGATTCGCTATCTTAGCACGGAGGTGAAACAACAATCTTGGCTATGCTATCTAAGCATGGAGGTGACCCATCAATCATAGCTAATCTATCTTAGCATTTAGGTGACCCACAATCATGGCTAAGCTATCTTAGCATGAAGGTGACCCATCAATCATTGCTAACATATCTTATCACGGAGGTGACCCATCAATAATGACTAAGCTATTTTTTATCATATAGGAGACCCGTCAATCATGGCTAATCTATCTAAGCATGGTGTTGACCCATCAATAATGGCTCGGCTATCTTTTATCAAAGAGGTAATCCGTCAAGCATGGCTAAGCTATCCAAGCATGGAGTTGACCAATCACGCATGGCTAAACTATCTTAGCATTTAGGTGACACATCAATAATTGCTAAGCTATCTTAGCGTGGAGGTGACCCATCAAGCATGGCTAAGCTATCTTAGCATGTAGGTGACCCAAATAACATTGCTAAGCTATCCAAAATCATGGCTAAGCAATCTTAGCATGGAGGTGACCCTTCAAGCATGGCTAAACTATCTTAGCATGGAGGTGACCCATCGATCATGGCTAAGCTATCTTCGCATAGAGGCGACCCATCAATCTGGCTAAGCTATCTTAGCTGGGAGGTGACCCATCAAGCATGGCTAATGTATCTTAGCATGGAGGTGACCCATCAATCATGGCTAAGCTATCTTATCATGGACGTGACCCATCAATCATGTCTAAGCTATCTTAGTTGGAGGTGACCCATGAATAATGGGTAAGTTATCTAAAAATGGAGGTGACCCATCAATCTTGGCTAAGATATCTTAGCATGGCGGTGACACATCAATCATTGTTAATCAATCTTAGAATGGAGGTTACCCTTCAATCATGGCTAAGCTATCTTAGCATGGAGGTGACCCATCAAGCATGGCTAAGCTATCTTAGCATGGAGGTGACCAATATAACATGGATAAGCTATTTTGGCATGGAGACGACACATCAAGCATGGCTAAGATATCTTAGCATGGAGGTGACCCATCAATCATGGCTAAGCTATCTTAGCATAAGGGTAACCCTTCAAGCATGGGTAAGCTATCTTAGCATGGAGGTTACCCATCAATCATGGCTAAGCTATATTAGCATGGAGGCGAACCATCAATCATGGCTAAGATACCTTATCATGGCGGCGATCCATCAAGCATGGTTAAGCTATCTTAGCATGGAGGTGACCCATCAAGCATGGTTGTGCTATCTTAGCATGGAGGTGACCCATCAATCTTGGCTAAGCTATCATAGCATGGAGGTGACCCATCACGCATGGTTAAGTTATCTTAGAATGGAGGTGACCCATCAATCATTGCTATGCTATCTTATCAATAAGGTGACCCATCAATCTTCGCTAAGCTATCTTTTATCACGGAGGTGACACGTCAAGCATGGCTAACGTATCTAAACATGGAGTTGACAATTCACGGATGGCTAAGCTATCTTAGCATGGAGGTTACCTATTAATCATGGCTACACTATCTTAGCATGAAGGTGAAACATAAAGCATGGCTAAGCTATTTAAGCATGGAGCTCAAACATCAAGCATGTCTAAGCTATCTTAGCATGGAGGTGACCCATCAATCATGGATAAGCTATCTTAGTTGGAGGTGACCCATGAATATTGGGTAAGTTATCTAAACATGGAGGTGACCCATCAATCTTGGCTAGACTATCTTAGCATGCAAGTGAACCATCAATCTTGGCTAAGATATCTTAGCATGGCGGTGACACATCAATCATTGTTAATCAATCTTAGAAAGGAGGTTACCCTTCAATCATTTCTAAGCTATCTTAGCATGGAGGTGACCCATCAATCATGGCTAAGCTATTTTAGCATGGAAGGACCCGCAAAGCATGACTAAGCTACCTAAGCATGGAGGTGACCCATCATGCATGGCTAACCTAACTTAGCATGGAAGTGACCCATCAATCATGGTTAAGCTATCTTAGCATGTAAGGAACACATCAAGCATGACTAAGCTATCATAGAATGGAGGTGACCCATAAATCATGGCTAAGCATTCTTAGCATTGAGGTGAAACATCAATAATGGCTAAGCTATCTTAATATGGATGTGTAACATCAAGCATGGCTAAGCTATCTTAGCATGTAGGTGACCCATCAATCTTGGCTAAGCTATCTTTTATCATGGAGGTGACCCGTCAAGCATGGCTAACCTATCTTAGCTTGGAGTTGACCCATCACGCATGCCTAAACTATCTTAGCATGGAGGTGACCCATCAATCATGGCTAAGCTATCTTATCATGGACGTGACAAATCAATCATGTCTAAGCTATCTTAGTTGGAGGTGACCCATGAATAATGGGTAAGCTATCTAAACATGGAGGTGACCCATCAATCATGGCTAAGATATCTTAGCATGGAGGTGACCCATCAATACAGGCTAAGCTATCTTAGCATGGGGGTGACCCATCAATCTTGGCTAAACTATCTTAGCATGCAAGTGAACCATCAATCTTGGCTAAGATATCTTAGCATGGCGGTGACAAATTAATCATTGTTAATCAATCTTAGAATGGAGGTTACCCATCAATCATGGCTAAGCTATCTTAGCATGGAGGTGACCCATCAATCTTGGCTTAGCTATTTTAGATGGAGGTGACCCATCAATAATTGCTAAGCTATCTAAGCATGGATGTTACCCTTCAATCTTGGCTTAGCTATCATAGCACGTAGGTGAAACATCAATCTTCGCTATGCTATCTTAGCATGGAGGTGACAAATCAATTATGGCTAAGCTATCTTAGCATGGAGGTTACCCATGAATCATGGCTAAGCTATCTTAGCATGGAGGTGACCTATCAATCTTGGCTAATCTATCTTAGCATGGAATTGACGAATCAATCTTGGCTAACCTACCCAAGCATGGAGATGACCCAACATGCATTGCTAAATTAAATTAGCATTGAGATGACCCTTACATCATGGCTAGGTGACTATCTTAAGCATGGAGGTGACCCATCAATCAGTTGCTGGCAAAGCTATCTGTATATCAGATGGAGTGACCTCAATAGCATCCATGAATAATGCTAAATGTAACTTTAGCATGTTCAGGCAGCAGAGGGCAGAATCCAGAACGGATAAATTCATGGGTAAAGCCTCATCCTAGTAATGGATGTGACCCATCAATATGGCTAAATCCATGTTAGCATTGAGTGACCCATCAATCATGGCTAGCTATCTTAGCATGGAGGTGACCCATCAATACAGGCTAACTACTTAGCATTGGGGTGACCCATCAATCTTGGCTTAAACTTATCTTAGCAGATAGTAGAACCATCAATCTTGGCTAAGATATCTTAGCATGGCGGTGACACATCAATCATTGGTAATCAATCTTAGAATGGAGTTACACCATCAATCAATGGCTAAACTATATTAGCATGGAGGTGACCCATCAATCTGTGGCTGTCAGCATTTTAGGTGGAGGTACCCATCAATAATGGCTAAACTATCTTAGCATGGATGTTACCACCTTCAATCTTGGCTTTAGCTAATCTTCGCATAGAGGGTGAACCATCAATCTTGGCTAAGTTATCTGAGCATGGAGGTGACCCATCAATCATGGCTAAGCTATCTTAGCATGGGAGTTAATCCATCAATAATGGCAAAGATATTTACCTTGAAGGTGACCCATCAATCTTGGCTAAGCTATCATAGCATGGAATTGACCTATCAATTTTGACTAAGCTATCATTAGCATGGAGGTGACGTCATCAATCATGGCTAAACTACTTAGCATGGGGTGACCGATAATCTGGCTAAGCTATCGTAGCATGGAGTTGACCCATCAATCTTGGCTAGCTATCTTAGCAAGGAGGTGAACCATCAATCTTGGCTAAGGTATGTGAGCATGGAGGTGACCCATCAATCATGGCTAAGCTATCCTAGCATGGAGGTGACCCATCAATCATGGCGAAGCTATCTTAGCATGGAAGTGCCCATCAATCATGGCTCAGATATCTTAGCATGGAGGTGACCCATCATCATGACAAACTATCTTAGCATGGAGATACTCATGAATCTGGCTAATCTATCTTAGCATGGAGATTACCCATCAATCATGGCTAAGCTATCTTAGCATGGATGTGACCCACAATCATGGCTAAGCGATCTTATCATGGAGGTGACACATCAATCATGGCTAAGCTATCTTAGCGTGAGTGGTGACCGATCAAATCTGGTAAACTATCGTAGCATGGAAGTGACACATCAATCTTGGCTAATCATGTTAGCATGGAAGTGACCCATCTATCATTGGTTAAGCTATCTTAGCATGGAGGAGACACATCAATTTTTGCTTAGCTATCTTAGCATGGAGGTGACCCATCAATCATTGCTAAGCTATCTTAGCATGGAGGGAACCATCAATCATGACTGGCTATCTTAGCATGGAGGTGACCCATCAAGCTTGGCTAAACTATCTTAATATGGAGGTGACACATCAAGCATGGCTAATCTATCATTGCATGGAGGTGACCCACAAACATGCCTAAGCTATCTAAGCATGAGGTGACCCATCAATCATGGCTAAGCTATCTTAGAATGGAGGTGACCCTTCAAGAAAGGCTAAACTATCTTTGCATGGAGGTGACCCATCGATCATGGCTAAGCTGTCTTAGCATGGAGGCGACCCATCAATCTGGCTAAGCTATCTAAGCTGGAAAGTGACCCATCAAGAATGGCTAATCTCTCGTAGCATGGAGGTGACCCACAATCATGGCTAAGCTATCTTTTATCATGGAGGGGACCCGTCAAGCATGGAGTTGACTATCTTAGCATGGAGGTGACCCATCAACCTTGGCTAAGCTATAATAGCATGGCGGTGACTCATCAATCATGTCTAAGCTATCTTAGCATGGAGGTGACCCATCAATCATGGCTAAGATATCTTAGCATGGAGGTGAACCATCAATCTTGGTTAATCTAACTTAGCATGGTGGTGGAACATCAAGCTTTCCTATGCTATTTTAGAATGCAGGTGACCCATCAATCTTGGCTAAGCTATCTTTTATCATGCAGGTGACCCATCAAGCATGGTTAAGCTATCGAAGCATGGAGGTGAAAAATCAAGCATGGCTAAGCTATCGTAGCATGGAGGTGAACCATCAAGCATGGCTAACCAATCATAGCATGGAGGTGACCCATCAAGAATTGTTAAGCTATCTTAGAATGGTGGTGACCGATCAATCATGTTTAAGCCATTTTAGCATGGAAATGACCCATCAAGCATGGGTAAGCTATCATAGCATTGTGGTAACCCATCAAGAATGGCTAATCTACCTTAGCATAGAGGTGATCCATTAAGCTTGTCTATGCTACCTTAGCATGGCAGTGACACATCAATCATGGCTAAGATATCTTAACATGGAAGTGACCTTCAATCATGGCTCAGATATGTTATCATGGAGGTGAACCATTAATCTTGGCTAAGCTATCTTAGCATGGAGGTGACCCATCAAGCTTGTCTAAACTATCTTAATATGGAGGTGACCCATCAAGCATGGCTAAGTTATCTTTGCATTGAGGCGACCCATCAAGCATGCCTAAGCTATCTTAGCATGGAAGTGACCCATCAATCATGGATAAGCTATCTTAGCATGGAGGTGACCCTTCAAGCAAGGCTATACTATCTTAGAATGGAGGTGACCCATCGATCATGGATAATCTTTCTTCGCATGGAGGCCACCAATCAATCTGGCTAAGCTATCATAGCTGGGAGGTGACCCATCAAGCATGGCTAATCTATCTTAGCATGGTGACCCACAATCATGGCCAAGCTATCTTAGCATGGTGGTGACCAATCAATCATGGCTAAGATATCTTATCATGGAGGTGACCCATCAATCATGGCTAAGCTATCTTTTATAATGGAAGTGACCGTCAAGCATGGCTAACTATCTAAGCATGGAGTTGACCAATCATTCATGGCTAAACTATCTTAGCATGGAGGTGACCCATGAATCATCGCTAAGATATCTTAGCATGGAGGTGACCCATAGATCATAGCTAAACTATCGTAGCATGGATATGACCCATCAAATATTACTATGCTATCATAGCATGGATGTGAATAATCAAGCATGGATAAGCTATCTTAGCATGAAGGTGACCCATGAATCATGGCTAAGCTACCTTAGCATGGAGGTGACCTATCAATAATGGCTAAGCTATCTTTGCACGGAGGTGACCCACAATCATTGCGTAACTATCTTATCATGGAAGTGACCCATCAATCATGGCTAAGCTATCTTAGCATGGAGGTGACCCATCAATCTTGGCTAAGCTATCGTAGCAAGGATGTGACCATCAAAAATGGCTATGCTATCATAGCATGGAGGTGAATCATCAAGCATGGCTAAGATATCTTAGCATGGAGGTGAACCATCAATCTTGGTTAATCTAACTTTGCTTGGAGGTGACCCATCAAGCATGGCTATGTTATCTTAGCATGAAGGTGACCTACCAGTCATGGCTAAGCTATATTAGAATGTTCGTGACCCATAAATCATGGCTAAGCTATATTAGCATGTAGGTGAAACATCAAGCATGGTTAAGCTAACTTAGCATGGAGGTGAACCATCAACCTTGTCTAAGCTATCTTAGCATGGAGGTGACCCATCAAGATTTTCTAAACTATCTTAATATGGAGGCGACCCATCAATCTGGATAAGCTATCTTAGCATGGAGGTGAACCATCAAGCATGGCTAACCAATCATAGCATGGAGGTGACCCTTCAAGCATGGTTAAGCTATCTTAGCATGGTGGTGACCGATCAATCAGGTTTAAGCTATCTTAGCATGGAAATGACCCATCAAGCATGGCTAAGCTATCATAGAACGTAGGTGACCCTTCAAGAATGGCTAAGCTCTCTTAGCATTGAGGTCTCACATCAATCATGGCTAATATACCTTAGCATGGAGGTGACCCATCAAGCATGTATAAGCCACCTTAGCATGGAGGAGACGCATCAATCATGGTTAAGCTATCTTATCATGGAAATGACCCACAATCATGGCTAAGCTTTCTTAGCATGGATGTGTCCCATCATATATGGCTAAGCTATCTTAGCATGGAGGTTACCCATCCAACATGCCTAAGCTATCTTAGCATTGTGCTGACCCATCAAGAATGGCTAAGCTCTCTTAGCAAGGAGGTGAAACATCAATCATGGCTAAGCTATTTTAGCATTGAGGTGACCCATCAATCATGGCAAAGCTATCTTACCTAGGAGATGACCCATCGAACTTGGCTAATCTATCTTACCATGGAAGTGACCCTTCAATCTTGGGGAAGCTATCTTAGCATGGAGGTGACCCATCAATCTTGGCTAAGCTATCTTAGCATGGTAGTGACACATCAATCATTGCTAAGCTATCTTAGCATGAAGGTGACACTTCAATCATGGCTAAGATATCTTAGCATGGAGGTGAATCATCCATCTTGGCTAAGTTATCTTAGAACGGATTTGACCGATCAATCATGGCTCATCTATCTTAGCATGGAGGTGACCCATCAATCATGGCAAATCTATCTTAGCATGGAGGTGACCATTCAAGCATGGCTAAGCTATTTTAGCATGGAGGTGACCCATCAATCATGGCTAAGCTATCTTAGCATGTAGGCGAACCAACAATCTGGCTAAGGTAACTTGGCATGGAGGTGAACCATCAAGCATGGCTAACCAATCATTGAATGAAGGTGACCCATCAAGCATGGTAAAGCTATCTTAGCATGGTGGTGAACGATCAATCAGGTTTATGCTATCTTATCATTGAAATGACCCATTCAAGCATGGCTAAGCTATCTTAGCATGGAGGTGACACATCAATCATGGCTTATCAATCTTAGCATGGAGGCGACCCATCAATCTGGCCAATCTATCTTAGCATGGATGTGAACCATCAAGCATGGCTAAGCTATCTTAGCATGGTGGTGACCCATCAAGAATGCCTAAGCTATCTTAGCTTGGCGGTGACACTTCAATCAGGGCTAAGCTATCTTAACATGGAAGTGACTCTTCAATCATGGCAAAGATATCTTAGCATGGAGATGACCCATCATTCATTGCAAAGCTATCTTAGTATGGAGGTGAACCATTAAACATGGCTAAGCTATCTTGGCATGGAGACGACACATCAAGCATGGCTAAGATATCTTAGAATGGAGGTGACCCATCAATCATGGTTAAGCTATCTAAGCATGGAAGTGACACATCAATCTTGGGTATGCTATCTAAGCATGGAGGTGACCAATTTATCATGTCTAAGCTATCGTAGCATGGAGGTGTCCCATCAATGTTGGCTAATCTATCTTAGCATGTAGGTGACCCATCAACCTTGGCTAACCTATCTTAGCATGGAAGTGACCCATAAATCATGGCTAAGCTATATTAGCATGGAGGTGACACATAAATCATGGCTAAGCTATATTAGCATGGAGGTGAAACATCAAGCATGGATAAGCTATCTTAACATGGAGGTGAACCATCAATCATGGCTAGGCTATCTTAGCACGGAGGTGACGTATCAAGCATGGCTAATCTATCTTAGCATGTACGTGACCCATCAAGCATGGCTAAGCTACCTTAGCATGGAGGTAACGCTTCAATCATGGCCAAGCTATCTTAGCATGGAGGCGACCCATCAAGCTTGGCTAAACTATCTTAAAATGGAGGTGACACATCAAGCATGGCTAAGATATCTTATCATGGATGTGAATCATCAAGCATGGATAAGCTATCTTAGCATGAATGTGACCCATGAATCATGGCTAAGCTACCTTAGCATGGAGGTGACCTATCAATAATGGCTAAGCTATCTTTGCACGGAGGTGACCCACAATCATTGCGTAGCTATCTTATCATGGAAGTGACCCACAATCATGGCTAAGCTATCTTAGCATGGAGGTGACCCATCAATCATAGCTAAGCTATTGTAGCATGGATATGACCCATCAAAAATGGCTATGCTATCTTAGCATGGAGGTGAATCATCAATCATGGCTAAGCTAGCTTAGCATGAAGGTGACCCATGAATCATGGCTAAGCTACCTTAGCATGGAGGTGACCCATCAATCATGGCTAAGCTATCTTTGCATGGAGGTGACCCATCAATCTTGGCTTATATAACTTAGCACATGAGATGACCCATCAATCATGGCTAAGCTACCTTAGCATGGAGGTGACCCATCAATCTTGGCAAAGCTATCATAGCATTGAGGTGACCGATCAATCTTTTCTAAGCTATCCTAAATGGAGGCGACCCATCAATCTGGCTAAGCTATCTTAGCATGGAGGTGAACCATCAAGCATGGTTAAGCTATCTTAGCATGGTGGTGATCGATCAATCAGGTTTAATCTATCTTAGCATGGAAATGACCCATCAAGCATGGCTAAGCTATCATAGCATGGAGGTGACCCTTCAAGCATGGCTAAGCTCTCTTAGCGCTGAGGTCACACATCAATCATGGCTAATCTACCTTAGCATGGAGGTGACCCATCAAGCATGTCTAAGCCACCTTAGCATGGAGGTGACGTATCAATCATGGTTAAGCTATCTTATCATGGAAGTGACCCACTATCATGGCTAAGCTTTCTTAGCATTTATGTGACCCTTCAATTATGGCTAAGATATCTTAGCATGGAGGTGACCCATCAAACATGCCTAAGCTATCTTAGCATGGTGGTGACCCATCAAGAATGGCTAAGCTCTCTTAGCATGGAGGTGAAACATCAATCATGGCTAAGCTATTTTAGCATGGAGGTGACCCTCACATGCAAGCTATTAGATGGAGGAGAACTCAATATTCAAAGTCTATCTTTAGATAGGAGGGTGAACCCATCGAAATGGCTAACATCTATGCTTTACCATATGTAAGTTGGACCCTTTCAATTTGGGGTAAAGCTATCTTATCATGGAGGTGAACCATCATCTTGGCTAAGTTATCTTAGAATGGAATGACCCATCAATCATGGCTATCTATCTTAGCATGGAGGTGACCCATCAAGTCTGGCTAAACTATCTTAAATGGAGGTGACCCATCAAGGAGTCTAAGATATCTTATCATGTGCGTGACCCATCAATCTTGGCTAAGCTACCTTTTAGAATGGAGGAGACCCGTCAAGCATAGCTAACTATCTATGCATGTAGGTGACCATAATGCATGGCTAAACTATCTTAGCATGGAGGTGACCATGAATCAAGCTAAGCTATCTTAGCATTGCGTGACCCATCAATCATGGTTAAGCTACCTTAGCTTGGAGGTGACCCATCAATCTTGGCTAACTATCATAGCATTGAGGAACCGATCAATCTTGGCTAAGCTATTATAGCATGGATCTGAAACATCAATCATAAGCTAAGCTATCTTATTGTTGAGGCGCCCATCAACTGCCTAAGCTATCTTAGCTTGGAGGTGACCCAATCAATAATTGGCAAAGCTATCATCATGAGAAACGATCAAATGTGCTAAGCTATCTTAGCATGGATATGAAACATCAATCATAGCTAAGCTATCTTATTATGGAGGCGTCCCATCAACCTTGCCTAAGCTATCTTAGCATGGAGGTGACCAATCAACAATGGCTAAGCTATCTTATCATGGAGGTGACCCACAATCAGTGCGTAGCTATCTTATCATGGAAGTGACCCATCAATCATGGCTAAGCTATGTTAGTATGGAGGTGACCCATCAATCTTAGCTAAGCTATCGTAGCAAGGATGTGACACATCAAGGTTGGTTAAACTATCTTAATATGGAGGCGACCCATCAATCTGGCTAAGCTATCTTAGCATGGAGGTGAACCATCAAGCATGGCTAACCATCATAGCATGGAGGTGACCCATCAAGCATGGTTAAGCTATCTTAGAATGGTGGTGACCGATCTATCAGGTTTAATCTATCGTAGCATGGAAATGACCCATCAAGCATGACTAGGCTATCATAGCATGGAGGTGAACCTTCAAGAATGGCTAAGCTCTCTTAGCGTTGAGGTCACACATCAATCATGGCTAATCTACCTTAGCATGGAGGTGACCCATCAAGCATGTCTAATCCACCTTAGCATGGAGGTGACGCATCAATCATGGTTAAGCTATCTTATCATGGAAGTGACCCACAATCATGGCTAAGCTTTCTTAGCATGGATGTGTCCCATCAATTATGGCTAGCCTATCTTAGCATGGAGGTGACCCATCAAACATGCCTAAGCTATCTTAGCATGGTGGTGACCCATCAAGAATGGCTAAGCTCACTTAGCATGAAGGTGAAACATCAATAATGGCTAAGCTATTTTAGCATGGAGGAGACCCATCAATCATGGCAAAGCTATCTTAGCTAGGAGATGACCCATTGTACTTGGCTAATCTATCTTACCAAGGAAGTGACCCTTCAATCTTGGGGAAGCTATCTTAGCATGGATGTGACCCATCAATCTTGGCTAAGGTATCTTAGCATGGTGGTGACACATCAATCATTGCTAAGATATCTTAGCATGGAGGTGAACCATCCATCTTGGCTAAGTTAACTTAGAATGGATTTTACCCATCAATTATGGCTCATCTATCTTAGCATGGAGGTGACCCATCAATTATGGCTATAATATCTTAGGATGGAGGTGACCCATCAATCATGGCAAATATATCTTAGCATGGAGGTGAACATTCAAGAATGGCTAAGCTATTTTAGCATGGAAATTACCCATTCAAGCATGGCTAAGCTATCCTAGCATGGAGGTGACACATCAATTATGGCTTATCAATCTTAGCATGGAGGCGACCCATCAATCTGGCCAATCTATCTTAGCATGAATGTGAACCATCAAGCTTGGCTAAACTATCTTAATATGGAGGTGACCCATCAAGGATGTCTAAGATATCTTATCATGGAGGTGACCCATCAATCTTGGCTAAGCTACCTTTTAGAATGGAGGAGACCCGTCAAGCATGGCTAACTATCTATGCATGGAGTTGACCAATCATGCATGGCTAAACTATCTTAGCATGGAGGGTACCCACGAATCATGGCTAAGCTATCTTAGAATTGAGATGACCCATCAATCATGGCTAACTACCTTAGCATGGAGGTAACCCATCATTCTTGCCAAAGCTATCATAGCTTTGAGGTGACCGATCAATCTTGGCTAAGCTATAATAGCATGGATCTGAAACATCAATCATAACTAAGCTATCTTATTATTAAGGCGCCCATCAACCATGCCTAAACTATCTTAGCTTGGAGGTGACCCATCAATCTTGGCAAAGATATCATAGCATTGATGAAACCGATCAATCTTTGCTAAGCTATCTTAGCATGGATATGAAACATCAATCATAGCTAAGCTATCTTATTATGGAGGCGACCCATCAAGCTTGCCTAAGCTATCTTATAATGGAGGTGACCATTCAATAATGGCTAAGCTATCTTAGTATGGAGGTGACCCATCAATCTTGGCTAAGCTATCTTAGAATGGTGGTGACCGATCAATCAGGTTTAAGCTATCTTAGCATGGAAATGACCCATCAAGCATGGCTAGGCTATCATAGCATCTAGGTGACACTTCAATCATTGCTTATCTCTCTTAGCGTTGAGGTCAAACATCAATCATTGCTAATTTACCTTAGCATGGAGGTGACCCATCAAGCATGTCTAATCCACCTTAGCATGGAGGTGACCCATCAAACATGCCTAAGCTATCTTAGCATGGTGGTGACACAACAATCATTGCTAAGCTATCTTAGCATGAAGGTGATACTTCAATCATGGCTAAGATATATTAGCATGGAGGTGAACCATCCATCTTGGCTAAGTTATCTTAGAATGGATTTGACCCATCTATCATGGCTCATCTATCTTAGCATGGAGGTGACCCATCAATTATGGCTATAATATCTTTGCATGGAGGTGACCCATCAATCATGGCAAATCTATATAAGCATGGAGGTGACCATTCAAGCATGGCTAAGCTATTTTAGCATGGAGGTGAACCATCAATCATGGCTAAGCTATCTTAGCTAGGAGATGACCCATCGATCTTGGCTAATCTGTCTTACCATGGAAGTGAACCTTCAATCTTGGGTAAGTTATCTGAGCAAGGAGGTGACCCATCAATCTTGGCTAAGCTATCTTAGCATGGCGGTGACACTTCAATCAGGGCTAAGATATCTTAGCATGGAAGTGAATCTTCAATCATGGCTAAGATATCTTAGCATGGAAGTAAACCTTAATCTTGGCTAAGTTATATTAGAATGAATGTGACCCATCAATAATGTCTCAGCTATCTTAGCATGGAGGTGACCCATCAATTATGGCAAATATATCTTAGCATGGAGGTGACCCATCATTCATGACAAAGCTATCTTATTATGGAGGTGACCCATTAAACATGGCTAAGCTATCTTGGCATGGAGACGACACATCAAGCATGGCTAAGATATCTTATAATGGATGTGACCCATCAATCATGTTTAAGCTATCTAAGAGTGGAAGTGACACATCAATCTTGGGTAAGTTATCTGAGCAAGGAGGTGACCCATTTATCATGACTAAGCTATAGTAGCATGGAAGTGTCCCATCAATGTTGGCTAATCTATATTAGCATGGAAATGACCCATCAATCATGCCTAAGCTATTTAGCATGGAGGAGACCCATTAATCTTGGCTAAGCTATCTTAGCATGGAGGTGACCCATCAACCTTGGCTAAGCTATCTTAGCATGGAGGTGACCTATTAATCATGGCTAAGCTATATTAGCATGGAGGTGACACATAAATCATGGCTAAGCTATCTTAGCATGGAGGTGACCCATCAAACTTGGCTAAACTATCTTAATATGGAGGTGACCCATCAAGCATGGCTAAGATATCTTATCATGGAGGTGACCCATCAATCTTGGCTAAGCTATCTTTTAGAATGGAGGTGACCCATCAATCATGGCTAAGCTATCGTAGCATGGATGTGTCCCATCAAAAATGGCTATGCTATCATAGCATGGAGGTGAATAATCAAGCAAGGCTTATCTATCTTAGCATTGAGGTGACCCATCAATCATAGCTAAGATATGTTATCATGGAAATGACACATCAATCATGGCTAAGCTATCTTAGCATGGAGGTGACCCATCAATCATGGCTAAGCTTTCTTTGCATTTAGGTCACCCATCAATCATTGCTAAGCTATCTTAGCATAGAGGTTACCCATCAAGCATTGCTAAGCTATCTTAGTATGGAGGTGACCTATAAATTATGGCTAAGCTATCTTAGCATGGAGGTGACCCATCAAGCAAGTCTAAGCTATCTTAGCATGGAGGCGACCCATCAAGCATGGCTAAGCTATATTAGCATGGAGGTGACCCATCAATCATGACTAAGCTATCTTAGCATGGAGTTGACCTATCACGTATGGCTAAACTATAATAGCATGAGGTGACCCATCAAGCATGGCTAAGCTACCTTAGCATGGAGGTGACGCATCAATCATGGTTACTTTATCTTAGCGTGGAGTTGACCCACAATCATGGATAAGCTATCTTAGCATGGCGGTGACCCATCAAGCATAATTAAGCTATCTTTGTAAGGTGGTGACCGACCAATCAAGTATAAGCTGTCTAATCATGTAAATGTCCCATCAATCGTGTCTAAGCTATCTTATAATGGAGGTGACCCATCAATCTTGGCTAAGCTATCTTAGCTGGAGGTGACCCATCAATCATTGCTAAGCTATATTTTCATGGATGTGACCCATCAATCATGGATAATATATCTTAGCATTGAGGTTAACCATCAATCTTAGCTAATCTATCTTAGCATGGAGGTGACCCATCAAGCATTGCTAATCTACCGTAGCATGGAGGAGACCAATCAAGCATGGCTAAGCTATCTTTTATCATGGAGGTGACCTTTCAAGCATGGCTAAGCTATCTTAAAACGGAGTTGACCCATTATGCATGTCAAAACTATCTTAGAATGGAGGTGATCCAACAATAATGTCTAATCTATCTTATCATTGAGGTGACCCATCAATCATGGATAAGCTATCTTAGCATGGAGGTGACCCATCAATCATGGCTAAGCAATGTGAACATGGAGGTGAACATCAGGGATGTCTGAAATATCTTAGCATGGAAGTGAAACATTAAGCATGGCTAAGATATCTTAGCATAGAGCTGCCCCATCAATCATGCCTAAGCTATCTTGGCATGGAGGTTACACATCAAGCATGCCTAAGCTAATTTAGAATGGAGGATACCCTTCAATTATGGCTAAGCTATCTTTAACATGGAGGTGACCCATCAATCTTGGCTAAGCTATCATAGCATGCAGGTGAACCTTCAATCTTGGCTAAGATATCTTAGCATGGCGGTGACACATCAATCATTGTTAATCAATCTTAGCATAGAGGTGACCCACCAATCATGGCTAAGATATCTAACCATGGAGGTGAACCATCAGTCTTGGCTAAGCTATTTCAGCATGGAGGTGACCACAATCATTACTAAGCTTACTTAGTATCGAGTTGACCCATTAAGCATGGATAAGCGATCTTAGCATGAAGCCGACCCATCTATCATGGCTAAGCTATCTTAGCATGAAGGTGTCCATCAAACATGGCTAAGCTATCTTAGAATGGATGTTACCCATCAATCTTGGCTAAGATATCTTAGCTTGGATGTGACCCATCAATCATGGCTAAGCAATCATAGCATGGAGGTGACCCATCAAGCATAATTAAGCTATCTTTGTAAGGTGGTGAGCGATCAATCAAGTTTAAGCTGTCTTATCATGGAAATGTCCCATCAATCGTGGCTAAGCTATCTTAGAATGGAGGTGACCCATCAATCATGGCTAAGCTATCTTAGCGTGGAGGTGACCCATTATTCATGGCAAAGCTAGCTTAGAAAGGAGGTGACCCATCAAGCATGGTTAATCTATCTTAGCATGGAGATGAAACATCAATCTAGGCTAAGATATCATATAAAGGAGGTGAACCATCTATCTTGCCTAAGATATCTTAGCTTGGATGTGACACATCAATCATGGCTAAGCTATCTTAGCATGGAGGTGACCCATCAATCATGGCTAAGATATCTTAGCATGGAGGTGACCCATCATTCATGGCAAAGCTATCTTGTCATGAAGGCGACTCATCAATCTGGCTAAGCTATCTTAGCAGGGAGGTGACCCATCAAGCATGCCTAATCTATTGTATCGTGGATGTGACCCACAATCATGGCTATGCTGTCTTAGCAGAAAGTTAACACATCAATCATTGCTAAGTTATCTTATCAAGAAGGTGACCCATCAATCATGTCTAAGCTATCTTAGCATGGAGACGACCCATCAATCTGGCTAAGCTATTTTATCAAGGATGTTATCCATCAAGCATTGCTAAGCTATCTTGTCATGGAGGCGACCCATAAAGCATTGCTAAGCTATCTTAACATGGAGGTGTCACATCAATCATGGTTAAGCTATTTTAGCGTGGAGTTGACCCACAATCATGGCTAAGCTATCGTAGCATAGATGTGACGTATCAATCTTGGCAAAACTGTCTTAGCATGGAGGTGATTCATCAACATCGGCTAAGCTATCATAGCATGGCATGACACATTATTCATAGCTAAGTTTTCTTAGCATGGAGTTGACCCATCAAGCATGGTTAAGCTATCTTAGAATGGAGGTGACCCATCAATCTCGGGTAAGCTATCTTAGCATGGCGGTGACACATCAATCATGGCTAATCTATCTTAGCATGGAGGTGACCCATCAATCATGGCTAAGATATCATAGAAAGGAGGTCAACCATCAATATTGGCTAAGTTATCTTAGCTTGGATGTGACCAATCAATCATGGCTAAGCTATCTTAGCATGGAGGTGTCCCATCAATCATGGCTAAGATATCTTAGCAAGGAGATGACCCATCAATCATGGCAAAGCTATCTTAGCATGAAGGCGACTCATCAATCTGGCTAAGCTATCTTAGCAGGGAGGTAACCCATCAAGCATGGCTAATCTATTGTATCGTGGAGGTGACCCACAATAAAGGCTATGCTGTCTTAGCAGGGAGGTGACCCATCAATCATTATTAAGCTAACTTAGCATGGAGGTGTCACATCAATCATGGCTAAGCTATATTAGCATGGAGGCGACCCATCAATCTGGCTAAGCTATCTTAGCATGGAGGTGACCCATCAAGCATGGCTAAGCTATTTTAGCATGGAGGTGTCCCATCATGCATGGAAGAGCTATCATAGCATGGAAGTGACCTATCATTCGTGGCTCAGCTGGCTTAGCATGGAAGTGACACATAAAGCATGGTTAAACTATCTTAGAATGGAGATGACCCTTCATGCATGGCTAAGCTATTTTAGCATGGAGGTGACCCATCAATCATGGCTAAGTTATCTAAGCACTGAGGTGACCCATCAAGCATGGCTAAGCTATCTCAGCATGGAGGTGACCCATCAATCATGGCTAAGCTCTCTTAGCATGGTTATGACCCTTCAAGCATTGCTAAGATATCTTAGCATGGATGTGACACATCAATCATGGATAAGCTATCTTTGCATGTAGGTGACCAATCTACCATGGTTAAGCTATCTTAGCATGGAGGTACCCATCAATCATGGTTAAGCTATATTTGCATGGAGGTGACCCATCAAGCATGGTTCAGCTATCTGAGCATGGAGGTGACCCATCAGTCTTGGCTAAGTTATCTTAGCATCTAGGTGACCCATCAAGCATTACTACACTATCTTAGCATATAGGTGACCCATCAAGCATGGCTAAGATACCTTAGCATGGAGGTGACCCATCACGAATGGTTAAGCTATACTAGCATGGAGGTGATCCATTAAATATGAATAAGATATCTTAGCATGGATGTGACCTAACAATAATGGCAACACTCTCTTAGCATCGAGGTGAAACATCAAGCATGGCTAAGCTATCTTAGCATGGAGGTGAAATATCAAGTAAGGCTAAGCTATCTTAGCGTGGAGGTGACCCATCAATTATGGCTAAGCTATCTTAGTATGGAGGTGACCCGTCAAGCATGGCTAAGCTACCTTAGCACGGACCTGGCCTATCTCGCATGGCTAAGCTATCTTATCATGGAGGTGACCAATCAAGAATGGCTAAGCTATCCTAGCATGGAGTTGACCAAACAATCTTGGCTAAACTACCATAGCATGGGGGTGACCAATCAATCATGGCTAAGCTACCTTAGAATGGAGGTGACCCATCAAGCATGGCTAAGCTTTCTTCGCATGGATGTGACCCATCAATCTTGGCTAATCTATCTTAGCATGGAGGTGATCCATCAATATTGGCTTAGCTATCTTAGCAGGAGGTTACCCGTCAATCATGGCTAAGCTATCATAGCATGGAGGTGCCCATCAATAATGGCAAATATATCTTAGCATGGAGGTGACGCATCAACCTTGGCTAAGCTATCCCAGCATGGGGTGACCCATCAATCTTGGCTAAGGTATCTTAGCTTGGAGGTGACCCATCAAGCATGGCTAAGATTTCTTAGCGTGGAGGTGTCCCATCAAGCATGGTTAAGCTATCTTTACATGGAAGTGACCCACAATCATGGCTAAGCTATCTTATCATGGAAGTGACCCATCATTCATGGCTGAGCTATCTTAGCATGGAGGTGACCCATCAATCTTGGCTAAGCTATCTTAGCATGGAGGTTACCCATCAATCTTCGTTAATCAATCTTAGCATGGAAAGGATCCATCAATCTTGGCAAAACTATCTTAGCATGGAGTAGAATCATAAACATTGGCTAAGCTACCATAGCATGGCGTTTGCACATTATTCATAGCTAAGCTTTCTTAGCATTTAGGTGACCCATTAAGTATTTCTAAGCTATCGTAGCATGGGGAAGAAACATCAAGCATGGCTTAGCTTTCTTAGAATTGAAGTTGACCCATCAAGCATGGCTAATCTATCTTATCATGTAGGTGACCCATCAAGCAAGGCTAAACTGTGTTAGCATGGAGGTGACCCATCAAGCTTGGCTAAGCTATCTTAAAATGGAGGTGACCCATCTATCATGGCTAAGCTAACTTAGCATGGAGGAGACCCATCAAGCATGACTAACCTATCTCAGCATGGAGGTGACCCATCAATCATGGCTAAGCTCTCTTAGCATGGTTGTGACCGTTCAAACAATGCTAAGATATCTTAGCATGGATGTGACACATCAATCATGGATAATCTATGTTTGCATGTAGGTGACCAATCAATTATGGTTAAGCTATCTTAGCATGGAGGTGACCCATCAATCATGGCCTAGCTATCATAACATGAAGGTGACCCATCAAGCATGGCTAATATATCTTAGCATGGAGGAGACCCATCAATCATGGCTAAGTTATCTTAGCATGGAGGTGACCCATCAATCATGGCTAAGTTATCATAGAAAGGAAGTTAACCATCAATCTTGGCTAAGTTATCTTACCTTGGATGTGACCCATCAATCATGGCTAAGCTATCTTAGCAGGGAGGTGACACATCAATCATTGCTAAGCTATCTTATCAAGAAGGTGACCCAACAATCATGTTTAAGCTATCTTAGAATGGAGACGACCCATCAATCTGGCTAAGCTATCTTATCGTGGAGGTTCTCCATCAAGCATGGCTAAGAAATAATAGCATGGAAGTTACCCATCAAGCATAATTAAGCTATCTTTGCAAGGTGGTGACCGATCAAACAAGTTTAATCTATCTTATCATGGAAATGTCCCATCAAGCATGGCTAAGCTTTCATAGCATGAATGTGACCCATCAAGCATGGCTAATCTACCTTAGCATTGATGTCACCCATCAATAAAGGCTAATCTACCTTAGCATGGAGGTGACCCAT
Source organism: Dryococelus australis (assembly GCA_029891345.1). Lineage (NCBI taxonomy): Eukaryota > Metazoa > Arthropoda > Insecta > Phasmatodea > Phasmatidae > Dryococelus > Dryococelus australis. Next base: position 95,661,274 of record CM057006.1, on the reverse strand, counting down.
CAAGCATGGCTAAACTACCATAGCATGGAGGTGACGCATCAATCATGGTTAAGGTATCTTAGCGTGGAGTTGATCCACAATCATGGCTAAGCTATCTTAGCATAAATGTGACCTATCAATCATGGCTAAGCTATCCTAGCATGGAGGTGACCCATCAATCATGGCTAAGCTATATTAGCGTGGAGGTGACCCATCAATCATGGATAAGCTCTCTTAGCATTAGGTGAAACATCAGGCATGGCTAAACTATCTTAGCATGGATGAGACTCATCAAGCATGGCTAAGCTATCTTAGCATAGAGGTGACCCAACAATAATGGCTAATCTATCTTAGCATGCAAATGACTAATCAATCTCTGCTAAACTATCTTAGCATGGAGGTGAACCATCAATCTTGGCTAAGCTATCTTAGCTTGGAGGCGACACATCAATAATGGCTAAGCTATCTTGGCATGGAGGTCTCCCATCAAGCATGGCTAAGCTATCTTGGCATTGAGGTGACCCATCAATCATGGCTTAACTATCTTAGGATGGAGGTAAACAATCAAGCAAGGCTTAACAATCTTAGCATGGAGGTGACCCGTCAATCTGACTATGCTATCTCAGCATGGTGGTGAAACTTCAATAATGGCCAAGCTATCTTAGCATGGAGGTGACCCACAATCATGGCTAAGCTATCTTATCATGGAAGAGACCCATCAATCATGGCTCAGCTATCTTAGCATGGACGTGACCCATGAATCATGTCTAAGCTTACTTAGCATGTAGGTTACCCATCAATCTTAGCTAATCTATCTTAGCATGGAAGGGATCCATCAATCTTGGCAAAACTATCTTAGCATGGAGGTGACTCATCAACATTGGCTAAGCTATCATAGCATTACGGTGACACATTATTAATAGCTAAGCTTTCTTAGCATGGAGGTGACCCATCAAGCAGGGCTAAGCTATCGTAGCATGGAGGTGAAACATCAAGCATGGCTTAGCTATCTTAGCATTGAAGTTGACCCATCAAGCATGGCTAATCTATCTTAGCATGTAAGTGACCCATCAAGCATGGATAAACTGTGTTAGCATGGAGGCGACCAATCAAGCAAGGCTAAACTATCTATGCATGGAGGTAACCCTTCAAGCATGGCTAAGCTATCTTAGCATGGAGGCGACCCATCAATCCTTGCTAAGCTATCTTAGCATGGAGGTGATAAATCAAGCTTGGCTAAGCAATCATAGCATGGAGGTGACCCAGCAAACATGGCAAAGCTATCTTAGCATGGAGGTGTCACATCAATCATGGCTAAGCTATCTTAGCATGGAAGTGTAACATCAATCATGGCTAAGCTATCTTAGCATGGAGGCGGCCCATCAATCTGGCTAAGCTATCTTAGCATGGAGGTGACCCATCAAGCATGGCTAAGCTATATTAGCATGGAGGTGTCCAATCTATCATGGAAAAGCTATCTTAGCATGGAAGTGACCCATCATACATGGCTAAGCTGGCTTAGCATGGAAGTGACACATCAATCATTGTTAAGCTATCTTAGAATGGAGGTGACCCATCAAGCATGGCTTAGATATCTTAGCATTGAGGTGACCCATCAATTATGGTTAAGCTATCTAAGCATTGAGGAGTCCCATCAAGCATGTCTAAGCTATCGTAGCATGGAGGTGAAACATCAAGCATGGCTAAGCTATCTTAAAATGGAGGTGACCCATCTATCATGGCTAAGCTAACTTAGCATGGAGGCGACCCATCAAGCATGAATAACCTATCTCAGCATGGAGGTGTCCCATCAATTATGGCTAAGCTCTCTTAGCATGGTTGTGACCCTTCAAGCATTGCTAAGATATCTTAGCATGGATGTGACACATCAATCATGGATAAGCTATCTTTGCATGTAGGTGAACAATCACCCATGGTTAGGCTATCTTAGCATGGAGGTGACCCATCAATCATGGTTAAGCTATCTTTACATGGAGGTGACCCATCAAGCATGGTTCAGCTATCTTAGCATGGAAGTGACCCATCAGTCTTTGCTAAGTTATCTTAACATGGAGGTGACGCATCAAGCATTACTACACTATCTTAGCATGGAGGTGACCCATCAAGCATGGCTAAGATACCTTAGCATGGAGGTGACCCATCACGAATCGCTAAGCTATACGAGCATGGAGGTGATTCATTAAATATGGCTAAGATATCTTAGCATGGATGTGACCTATCAATCATGGATACACTCTCTTACCATGGAGGTGAAACATCAAGAATGGCTAAGCTATCTAAGCATGGAGGTGAAATTTCAAGCAAGGCTAAGCTATCTTAGCGTGGAGGTGACCCATCAATCATGGCTAAGATTATCTTAGTATGGAGGTGACCCGTCAAGCATGGCTAAGCTACCTAAGCACAAAGGTGACCTCTCACGAATGGTTAAGCTATCTTATCCTGGAGGTGACCCATCAATCATGGCCAAGCTATCTTATCATGGAAGTGACCAATAAAGTATGGCTAAGCTATCATAGCACGGAGGTGATCCATCATTCATGGCTAAGCTGGCTTAGCATGGAAGTGTCACATCAAGCATGGTTAAGCTATCTCAGAATGGAGGTGACCCATCATGCATGGCTAAGATATCTTAGCATGGAGGTATCCCATCAATTATGGTTATGCTATCTTAGCATTGAGGTGACCCATTAAGCATTCCTAAGCTATATTAGCATGGAGGTGACTCATTAATCAAGCCTAAGCTATCTTAGCATGGGTATGACCCTTCATGCATGGCTAAGCTATTTTAGCATAGAGGTGACCCATCAATCATGGCTAAGCTTTCTGAGCATTGAGGTGACCCATTAAGCATGGCTAAGCTATCGTAGCATGGAGATGAAACATCAAGCATGACTTAGCATTCTAAGAATGATGGTGACCCATCATTCATGGCTAAGCTATCTTAGCATGGAGGTGACCCATCAATCATGGCTAAGATTTCATAGAAAGGAGGTGAACCATCAATCTTGTCTAAGTTATCTTAGCTTGGATGTGACCCATCAATCATGGCTAATCTATCTTAACATGGAGGTGAACCATCAACCATGGCTAATATATCTTAGCATGGAGGAGACCCATAAAGCATCGCTAAGCTATCTTAGCATAGAGGTGACCCAACAATCATGTATAAGCTATCTTAGCATGGAGGTGCACATCAATCATGGCTAATCTATCTTAGCATGGAAGTGACCAATCAATCTCTGCTAAACAATCTTAGCATGGAGGTGACCCATCAATCATGGCCAAGCTATCTTATCATGGAAGTGACCAATCATGTATGGTTAAGCTATCATAGCATGGAGGTTAATCATCAATAATGGCTAAGCTCTATTAGCATCGAGGTGAAACATCTATAATGGCAACGCTATCTTAGAATGGAGGTGAAATATCAAGCATGGCTAAGCTATCTTAGCATGGAGGTGAACAATCAATCATTGCTAAACTATCTTAGCATGGAGGTGACCCGTCAAGTATGGCTAAGCTATATTAGAATGGAGTGTACCATCACCCATGTCTAAACTATCTTAGCATTGAGGTGACCCATCAATCATGGCTAAGCTATCTTAGTATGGACGTGACCCATCAATCATGGCTCAGCTATCTTAGCATGTAGGTTACCCATCAATCTTCGCTAATCTATCTTAGCATGGAAGGGATCCATCAATCTTGGCAAAACTATCTTAGCATGGAGGTGACTCATCAACATTGGCTTAGCTATCATAGCATTACGGTGACACATTATTAATAGCTAAGCATTCTTAGCATGGATGTGACCCATCAAGCAGGGCTAAGCTATCGTAGCATGGAGGTGAAACATCAAGCATGGCTTAGCTATCTTAGCATTGAAGTTGACCCATCAAGCATGGCTAATCTATCTTAGCATGTAGGAGACCCATCAAGCATGAATAAACTGTGTTAGCATGGAGGCGACCAATCAAGCAAGGCTAAACTATCTTTGCATGGAGGTGACCCTTCAAGCATTGCTAAGCTATCTTAGCATGGAGGCGACCCATCAATCCTTGCTAAGCTATCTTAGCATGGAGGTGATCCATCAAGCTTGGCTAAGCAATCATAGCATGGAGGTGACCCAGCAAGCATGTCAAAGCTATCTTAGCATGGAGGTGTCACATCAATCATGGCTAAGCTATCTTAGCATGGAGGTGTCACATCAATCATGGCTAAGCTATCTTAGCATGGAGGCGACCCATCAATCTGGCTAAGCTATCTTAGCATGGTGGTGACCCATCAAGCATGGCTAATCTATATTAGCATGGAGGTGTCCAATGAATCATTTAAAAGCTATCTTAGCATGGAACTGACCCATCATACATGGCTAAGTTGGCTTAGCATGGAAGTGACACATCAATCATGGTTAAGCTATCTTAGAATGGAGGTGACCCATCAAGCATGGCTAAGCTATCGTAGCATGGAGGTGAAACATCAAGCATGGCTAAGCTATCTTAAAATGGAGGTGACCCATCTATCATGGCTAAGCTAACTTAGCATGGAGGCGACCCATCAAGCATGAATAAACTATTTCAGCACGGAGGTGACCCATCAATCATGGCTAAGCTCTCTTAGCATGGTTGTGACCCGTCAAGCATTGCTAAGATATCTTAGCATGGATGTGACACATCAATCATGGATAAGCTATCTTTGCATGTAGGTGAACAATCAACCATGGTTAGGATATCTTAGCATGGAGGTGACCCATAAATCATGGTTAAGATATCTTTACATGGAGGTGACCCATCAAGCATGGTTCAGCTATCTTAGCATGGAGGTGACCCATCAGTCTTGGCTAAGTTATCTTAGCATGGAGGTGACGCATCAAGCATTACTTCACTACCTTAGCATGGAGGTGACAAATCAAGCATGGCTAAGATACCTTAGCATGAAGGTGACCCATCACGAATCGCTAAGCTATACGAGCATGGAGGTGATTCATTAAATATGGCTAAGATATCTAAGCATGGATGTGACCTATCAATCATGGATACACTCTCTTAGCATGGAGGTGAAACATCAAGCATGGCTAAGCTATCTAAGCATTTAGGTTAAATATCAAGCAAGGCTAAGCTATCTTAGCGTGGAGGTGACTCATCAATCATGGCTAAGCTATCTTAGTATGGAGGTGACCCGTCAAGCATGGCTAAGCTACATAAGCACAAAGGTGACCTCTCACGAATGGTTAAGCTATCTTATCCTGGAGGTGACCCATCAATCATGGCCAAGCTATCTTATCATGGAAGTGACCAATAAAGTATGGCTAAGCTATCATAGCATGGAGGTGATCCATCATTCATGGCTAAGCTGGCTTAGCATGGAAGTGACACATCAAGCATGGTTTAAGCTATCTTAGAATGGAGGTGACCCATCAAGCATGGCTAAGATATCTTAGCATGGAGGTATCCCATCTATTATGGTTATGCTATCTTAGCATTGAGGTGACCCATTAAGCATTTCTAAGCTATATTAGCATGGAGGTGACTCATCAATCAAGCCTAAGCTATCTTAGCATGGAGATGACCCTTCAAGCATGGCTAAGCTATTTTAGCATATAGGTGACCCATCAATCATGGCTAAGCTATCGTAGCATGGATGTGAAACATCAAACATCTCTTAGCATTCTAAGCATGATGGTGAATCATCATTCATGGCTAAGCTATGTTAGCATGGAGGTGACCCATCAATCATGGCTGAGATATCATAGAAAGGAGGTGAACCATCAATCTTGGCTAAGTTATCTTAGCTTGGATGTGACGCATCAATCATGGCTAAGCTATCTGAACATGGAGGTGAACCATCAAGCATGACTAATATATCTTAGCATGGAGGAGACCCATAAAGCATCGCTAAGCTATCTTAGCATAGAGGTGACCCAACAATCATGGCTAAGCTATCTTAGCATGGAAGTGACCCATCAATCTTGGCTAATCTATCTTTGCATGGAAGGGATCCTTCATCTTGTCAAAACTATCTTAGCATGGAGATGACTCATCAACATTGGCTAAGCTATCATAGCATGGCGGTGACACATTATTCATAGCTAAGCTTTCTTAGCATGGAGGTGTCACATCAATCATGGCTAAGCTATCTTAGCATGGAGGTGTCATATCAATCAAGGCTAAGCTATCTTGACATGTAGACGACCCATCAATCTGGCTAAGCTATCTTAGCATGGAGGTGACCAATCAAGCATTGCTAAGCTATCTTAGCATGGAGGTGTCCCATCAAGCATGGAAAAGTTATCTTAGCATGTAAGTGATCCATCATTCATTTCTAAGCTGGCTTAGCATGGAAGAGACACATCAAGCATGGTTAAGCTATCTTAGAATGGAGGTGACCCATCAAGCATGCCTAAGATATCTTAGCATGGAGGTGTCCCATCAATTATGGTTAAGCTATCTTAGCATTGAGGCGACCCATTAAGCATTTCTAAGCTATATTAGCATGGAGGTGACTCATCAATCAAGCCTAAGCTATCTTAGAATGGAGATGGCCCTTCATGCATGGCAAGCTATTTTAGCATGGAGGTGACCCATCAATCATGGCTAAGCAAACTTAGAATTGAGGTGACCCATCAAGCATGGCTAAACTATCGTAGCATGGAGGTGAAACATCAAGCATGGCTTAGCATTCTAAGCATGATGGTGACCAATCAACCATGGTTAAGCTATTTTAACATGGAGGTGACCCATCAATCATGGTTAAGCTATCTTTGCATGGAGGTGAACCATCAAGCGTTGTTCAGCTATCTTAGCATGTAGGTGACCCATCAGTCTTGGTTAAGTTATCTTAGCATGGAGGTGACCCATCAAGCATTGCTACACTATTTTAGCATGGAGGTGACCCATCAAGCATGGCAAAGATACCTTAGCATGGAGGTGACCCATCACGAATTGCAAAGCTATACTAGCATGGAGGTGATCCATTAAATATGGCTAAGATATCTTAGCATGGAGGTGACCTATCAATCAATGCTACACTCTCTTAGCATGGAGGTGAAACATCAAGCATGGCCTAGGTATCTTAGCATGGAGGTGAAATATCATGCAAGGCTAAGCTATCTTAGCGTGGAGGTGACCCATCAATCATGGCTAAGATATTTTAGTATGGAGGTGACCCGTCAAGCATGGCAAAGCTACCTAAGCACGGAGGTGACCTATCACGAAAGGCTAAGCTATCTTATCATGGAGGTGACCCATCAATCATGGCCAAGCTATCTTATCATGGAAGTGACCAATCATGTATGGCTAAGCTATCATAGCATGGAGGTGACTCATCAATAATGGCTAAGCTCTATTAGCATCGAGGTGAAACATCTATAATGGCAAAGCTATCTTAGAATGGAGGTGAAATATCAAGCATGACTAAGCTATCTTAGCATGGAGGTGAACAATCAATCATTGCTAAGATATCTTAGCATGGAGGTGACCCGTCAAGTATGGCTAAGCTATCTTAGAATGGAGTGAACCATCACCCATGGCAAAACTATCTTAGCATGGAGGTGACCCATCAATCATGGCTAAGCTATCCCAGCATGGAGGTGACCCATCAATCTTGGCAAAGCTATCTTAGAATGGAGGTGACACATCAATCAAGCTAAGCTATCTCAACATGGAGGTGACCCATCAAGCTTGGCTAAGCTATCTTAAAATGGAGGTGACCCATAAATCTTGGCTAATCTATCTTAGCATGGAGGTGACCCATCAATATTGGCTAAGCTATCCTACAATAGAGGTGTCCCATCAAGCATGGTTAACGTATCTTTACATGGAAGTGACCCATTATTCATGGCTAATCTAACTTAGCAATTAGGTGACCCATCAAGCATGGTTAAGCTATCTTAGCATTTAGGTGACCCATCAATCTCGGGTAACTTATCTTAGCTTGGAGGTGACCCATCAATCTTGGCTAAGCTATCTTATCATGGCGGTGACACATCAACAATAGCTAATCTATCTTAGCATGGAGGTGACCCATCATTCATGGCTAAGAAATCATAGAAAGGAGGTTAACCATCAATCTTGGGAAAGTTATCTTAGCTTGGATGAGACCCATCAATCATGGCTAAGCTATCTTAGCATGGATGTGACCCATCAGTCATGGCTAAGATATCTTAGCATGGAGGTGACCCATCAATAATGGCAATGCTATCTTAGCATGGAGGCGACCCATCAATCTGGCTCAGCTATCTTAGCAGGGAGGTGACCCATCAAGCATGGGTAATCTATTGTATCGCGGAGGTGACCCACAATAAAGGCTATGCTGTCTTAGCAGGGAGGTGAGCCATCAATCATTGCTAAGCTATCTTATCAAGAAGGTGACCCATCAATCATGTCTAAGCTAACTTAGCATGGAGGCACCCATCAAGTATGGCTAAGCTATCTTAGCAATGGAGGTGACCCATCAATCTTGGCTAAGCTATTATAGCATGGAGGTGACCGATAATTCTTGGCTAAGCTATCTTAGCATGGAGGTGACCCAGCAAGCATGGCTAAGCTATCTTAAAAGGAGGTGACTCATCTATCATGGCTAAGCTAATTTCGCATGGAGGCGACCTATCAAGCATGACAAACATATCTAAGCATGGAGGTGACATATCAATCATGGCTATGCTATCATAGCACGGAGGTACCAATCAATAATTGCAAAGATATCTTAGCATGGAGATGACCCATAAATCTTGGCTAAGCTATCCTAGCATGGAGGTGACCCATCAATTTTGGCTAAGCTATCTTAGCATGGAGGTGACCCATCAAGCATGTCTAATCTTTCTTAGCATGGAGGTGTCCCATCAAGCATGGCTAAGCTATCTTTATATGGAAGTGACCCATCATTCAAAGCTAATCTAGTTTAGCAAGGAGTTGACCCATCAAGCATGGTTAAGCTATCTTAGCATTGAGGTGACCCATCAATCTTGGGTAAGCTATCTTAGCATGGAGGCGACCCATCAAGATTAATTAAGCTATCTTTGCAAGGTGGTGACCGATCATTCAAGTTTAAGCTATCAAATCATGGAAATGTTCCATCAAGCAAGGCTAAGCTTTCATAGCATGGATGTGACCCATCAAGCATGGCTAATCTACCTTAGCATGGATGTCACCCATCAATAATGGCTAATCTACCTTAGCATGGAGGTGACGAATCAATCATTGTTTAGCTATCTTAGCGTGGAGTTGACCCACAATCATGGCTAAGTTATCTTAGCATAGATGAGACCTATCAATCATGGCTAAGCTATCTTAGCATGGAGGTCACCTATCAATAATAGCTATGCTATATTAGCGTGGAGGTGACCCATCAATCATTGCTAAGCTCTCTTCGATTATATGTGAAGCATCACGCATGGCTAAACTATCTTAGCATGGAGGAGACCCATCAAGCATAGCTAAGATATCTTAGCATAGAGGTGACCCAACAATCATGGCTAAGCTTTCTTAGCATGTAGGTGACCCATCAATCTTGGCTAATCTATCTAAGCATGGGAGTGACCAATCAATCTCTGCTAAACTACCTTAGCATGGAGGTGAACCATCAATCTTGGCTAAGCTATTTTGGGATGGAGGTCTCCCATCAAGCATGGCTAAGCTATCATGGCATGGAGGTGAACCATCAATCTTGGCTAAGCTATCTTAGCTTGGAGGTGTCCCATCAAGCATGGTTAAGCTATCTATACATGGAAGTGACCCATCATTCATGGCTAAGCTAGCTTAGCAAGGAGGTTACCCATCAAGCATGGTTAAACTATCTTAGGTTTGAGGTGACCATCAATCATGGCCAAGCTATCTTACCATTTAGGTGACCCATCAAGCATGGCTAATCTACCTTAGCATTGAGGTGACCCATAAAGCATGGCTAAACTTCCTTAGCATGGAGGTGACCCATAAAGGTTGGCTAATCTATCTTAGCATTCATGTGACTGACAATCATGGCTAAGCTATCTTTGCATGGAAGTGACCCATCAATCATGGCGAAGCTATTTATCATGGAGGAGACCCATCAATCATGGCTATGCTACCTTAGCATGGAGGTGACCAATCAAGCATGTCTAAGCTACCTTAGAATGGAGGCGACCCATCAAGCATGGCTAAGTTATCTTAGCATGGAGGTGACCCATCAATCATGGCTAAGCTATCTTAGCATGGAGGTGACCCATCATTCATGGCTAAGCTACCTTAGCATTGGGGTGACCAATCAATCATGGCTAAGCTACCTTAGAATGGAGGTGACCCATCAAGCATGGCTAAGCTATCTTAGCATGAATGTGACCCATCAATCTTTCTAATCTATCTTAGCATGGAGGTGACCCATCAATATTGGCTTAGCTATCTTAGCAGGAGGTTCCCCGTCAATCATGGCTAAGCTATCATAGCAAGGAGGTATCCATCAATAATGGCAAAGATATCTTAGCATCAAGGTGACCCATCAATCTTGTCTAAGCTATCTTAGCATGGCGGTGACACATCAATCATGGCTAATCTTTCTTAGCATGGAGGTGACCCATCAATCATGGCTAAGATATCATAGAAAGGAGGCGAACCATCAATCTTGGCTAAGTTATCTTAGCATGGATGTGACCCATCAATCATGGCTAAGCTATCTTAGCAGGGAGGTGACACATCAATCATTGCTAAGCTATCTTATCAAGAAGGTGACCCATCAATCATGTTTAAGCTATCTTAGCATGGAGACGACCCATCAATCTGGCTAAGCTATCTTATCGTGGAGGTTACAGATCACTTATGGCTAAGCTATCTTAGCATGGAGGAGACCCATCAATCTTGGCTAATCTATATTAGCATGGAGGTGTCCCATCAATATTTACTTAGCAATCTTAGAAGGAGGTTACCCATCAATTATGGCTAAGCTATCTTAGAATAGAGGTACCCATCAATAATCGCAAAGATATCTAGAGCATGGAGGTGACCCATCAATCTTGGCAAAGCTATCTTAGCATGGAGGTGAACAATCAATCATTGCTAAGCTATCTTAGCATGGAGGTGACCCGTCTAGTATGGCTCAGCTATCTTAGCATGGAGTGAACCATCACCCATGGATAAACTTTCTTAGCATGGAGGTGACCTATCAATCATGGCTAAGCTATCTTAGCATGGAGGTGACCCATCAAGCATGGGTAATATATCTTAGCATGGAGGAGACCCATCAATCATGGCTAAGCTATCTTAGCATGGAGGTTACAGATCACTTATCGCTAAGCTATCTTAGCATGGAGGAGACCCATCAATCTTGGCTAATCTATATTAGCATGGAGGTGTCCCATCAATATTGGCTTAGCAATCTTAGAAGGAGGTTACCCATCAATTATGGCTAAGCTATCTTAGAATTGAGGTACCCATCAATAATCGCAAAGATATCTAGAGCATGGAGGTGACCCATCAATCTTGGCTAAGATATCCTATCATGGAGGTGACCCATCAATCTTGGCAAAGCTATCTTAGAATGGACATGACACAACAATCATGGCTAAGCTATCTCAGCATGGATGTGACCCATCAAGCATGGCTAATCTACATTAGCGTGGATGCCACCCATCAATCATGGCTAATCTACCTTTGCATGGAGGTGACGCATCAATCCTGGTTCAGCTATCTTAGTGTGGAGTTCACCCACAATCATGGCTAAGCTATCTTAGCATGGAGGTGACCCATCAATCATGGCTAAGCTATCTTAGCATGGAGATGACTCATCAATCTTGGCTAATCTATCTTAGCATGGAAGTGACCAATCAATCTCTGCTAAACTATCTTAGCATGGTGGTGAAACATCAATCATGGCTAAGCTAGTTTAGCATGGAGGTGACCCATCAATCATGGCTAAGCTATCTTAGCATGGAGGCACCCATCAAGTATGGCTACTCTATCTTAGCATGGAGGTGTAACATCAAGAATGGCTAATATATTGTATCGTGGAGGTGACCCACAATCATGGCTATGCTGTCTTAGCAGGGAGGTGACCCATCAATCATTGCTAAGCTATCTTATCACAGAAGGTGACACATCAATCATGTCTAAGCAATCTGAGCATGAAGGCGACCCATCAATCTGGCTAAACTATCTTATCGTGGAGGTTATCCATCAAGCATGGCTAAGAATTCATAGCATGAAGGTGACCCATCAAGCATAATTAAGCTATCTTTGCAAGGTGGTGACCGATCAATCAAGTTTAAGCTATCATATCATGGAAATGAGCCATAAAACATGGCTAAGATTTCATAGCATGGATGTGACCCATCAAGCATGGCTAATCTAGCTTAGCATGGATGTCAACCATCAATCTGGCTAATCTACCTTAGCATGGAGGTTACCCATCAATAATGGCTAATCTATCTTAGCATGGAGGTGACAATCAATCATGGCTAAGATATCATAGAAAGGAGGTGAACCATCAATCTTGGATAAGTAATCTTAGCTTGGTTGTGACCCATCAATCATGGCTAAGCTATCTTAGCATGGAGGTGACCCATCAAGCATGGTTAAGCTATCTTAGCATGGAAGTGACCCATCTTTCATTTCTAAGCTGGCTTAGCATGGAAGTGACACATCAAGCATGGTTAGGCTATCTCAGCATGGAGATGACCCATCAAGCTTGGCTAAGCTATCTTAAAATGGAGGTGACCCATCTATCATGGCTAAGCTAACTTATAATGGAGGTGACCCATCAAGCATTGCTAGTATATCTTAGCATGGAAGAGACCCATCAATCATGGCTAAGCTATCTTAGAATGGAGGTACCCATCAATAATGGCAAAGATATCTAGAGCATGGAGGTGACCCATCAATCTTGGCAAAGCTATCTTAGCATGGAGGTGAACAATCAATCATTGCTAACCTATCTTAGCATGGAGGTGACCCGTCAAGTATGGCTCAGCTATCTTAGCATGGAGTCAACAATCACCCATGGCAAAACAATCTTAGCATGGATGTGACCCATCAATCATGACTAAGCTATCTTAGCATGTAGGCGACCCATCAATCTTGGATAATCTATATTAGCATGGAGGTGTCCAATCAATATTGGCTTAGCTATCTTAGTATGGAGGTGACCCTTCATGCATGGCTAAGCTATCTTAGCATGGAGGTGACAAATCAATCTTGGCTATTCTATCTTAGCATGTAAGTGACCAATCAATCTCTGCTAAACTATCTTAGCATGGAGGTGACCCATCAATCAAGGCTATGCTATTTTAGCATGGAGGTGACCCTTCAAGCATGGCTAAGCTATCTTGGCATGGAGGTGACCCATCAATCATAGCTTAACTAACTTAGCATGGAGGTGACCCATCAAGCAAGGCTTAACAATCTTAGCATGGAGGTGAACCGACAATATGACTACGCTATCTTAGCATGGTTGTGAAACTTAAATCATGGCTAGTATATCTTAGCATGGAGGAGACCCATCAATCATGGCTAAGCTATCTTAGCATGGAAGTGACCCCTCAATCATGGTTAAGATATCTTAGCGTGGAGGTGACTCATCAATAATGTCTAATATCTCTTAGCATGGAGGTGACACATCGATTATTGCTAATATATCTTAGCATGGAGGTGACCCATCAATCTTGGCTAATCTATATTAGAATGGATGTGTCCCATCAATATTGGCTTAGCTATCTTAGCAGGAGGTTACCTATCAATTATGGCTAAGCTATCTTAGCATGGAGGTACCCATCAATACTGGAAAAGATATCTAGAGCATGGAGGTTACACATCAATCTTGGCTAAGCTATCATAGCATGGAGGTGACCCATCAAGCATGGCTAGTATATCTTAGCATGGAGGAGACCCATTAATCATGGCTAAGCTATCTTATCATGGAGTTGACGCATCAATCATGGTTAAGCTATCTTAGCGTGGAGTTGACCCACAATCATTTCTAAGCTATCTTAGCATAGATGTGACCTATCAATCATGGCTAAGCTATCTTAGCATGAAAGTGACCCATCAATCATGGCTAAGCTATCTTAGCGTTGAGGTGATCCATCAATCATGGCTAAGCTCTCTTAGCATGGAGGTGACACATCAATTATGGCTAATCTATCTTAGCATAAAGGTGACCCATCAATCATGGCTAATCTATATTAGCATGGATGTGTCCCATCAATATTGGTTTAGCTATCTTAGCAGGAGGTTACAAATCAATTATGGCTAAGCTATCTTAGCATGGAGGTACCCACAATAATGGCAAAGATATCTTAGCATGGAGGTGACCCATCAATCTTGGCTAAGCTATCCTAGCATGGAGGTGACCCATCAATCTTGGCTAAGCTATCTTAGCATGGAGGTGATAAATCAACAATGGATAATTTATCTTATCATGGAGGTGACCCATCAATCATGGCTTAAATATCATAGAAAGGAGGTGAACCATCAATCTGGGCTAAGTTATCTTAGATTGGTTGTGCCCCATCAATCATGGCTAAGCTATCTTAGCATGGAGGTGACCCATCAAGCATGGCTAAGCTATCTAATCATGTAGGTGTCCCATCAAGAATGGTTAAGCTCTCTTTACATGGAAGTGACCCATCATTCATGGCTAATCTAGCTTAGCATGGAGGTGACCCATCAAGCATGGTTAAGCTATCATAGCATGGAGGTGACCCATCAATCTTGGCTAAGCTATCTTAGCATGGTGGTGACACATCAATCATGGCTAATCTATCTTAGCATGGTGGTGACCCATCAATCATGGCTAAGATATCATAGAAAGGTGTTGAACCATCAATCTAGGCTAAGTTATCTTAGCTTGGTTGTGACCCATCAATCATGGCTAAGCTATCTTAGCATGGAGGTGACCCATCAATCATGGCTAAGATATCTTAGCATGGAGGTGGCCCATCAATCATGGCAAAGCTATCTTAGCATGGAGGTGACTCATCAATCTGGCTATGCTATCTTAACAGGGAGGTGACCCATCAAGCATGGCAAATCTATTGTGTCGTGGAGGTGACCCACAATCATGGCTATGCTGTCTTAGCAGGGATGTGACCCATCAATCATTGCTAAGCTATCTTATCAAGAAGGTGACCCATCAATCATGTCTAAGCAATCTTAGCATGAAGGCGGCCCATCAGTCTGGCTAAGCTATCTTATCGTGGAGGTTATCCATCAAGCATGGCTAAGAAATCATAGCATGAAGATGACCCATCAAGCATAATTAATCTATCTTTGCAAGGTGGTTGCCGATCAATCAAGTTTAAGCTATCATGTCATGAATATGTGCCATAAAACATGGTTAAGCTTTCATAGCATGGATGTGACCCATCAAGCATGGCTAATCTAGCTTAGCATGGATGTCACCCATCAATCATGGCTAATCTACCTTAGCATGGAGGTGACACATCAAGCATGGCTAAACTACCTTAGCATGGAGGTGACGCATCAATCATGGTTAAGCTATCTTAGTGTGGAGTTGACCCGCAATCATGGCTAATCTATCTTATCATAGATGTGACCTATCAATCAAAGCTAAGCTCTCTTAGCATGGAGGTGACCCATCAATCATGGCTAAGCTATCTTAGCATGGAGGTGACCCATCAATCATGACTAAGCTCTCTTAGCGTATAGGTGAAACATTACGCTTTGCTAATCTATCTTAGCATGGAGGTGACCCATCGAGAATGGCTAAGCTATCTTAGCATAGAGGTGACCCAACAATCATGGCTAAGCTATCTTAGCATGGAGGTGACCTATCAATCTTGGCTAATCTATTTTAGCATGAACATGACCAATCAATCTCTGCTAAACTATCTTACCATGGAGGTGAACCATCAATCTTGGCTAAGCTATCTTAGCTTGGAGGCGACTCTTCAATAATTGCTAAGCTATCTTGGCATGGAGGTCTCCCATCAAGCATGACTAAGCTATCTTGGCATGGAGGTGACCCATCAATCAATGCTTATCTATCTTAGCATGGAGGTGACCCATCAATAATGACTAAGCTATCTTAGCATGAAGGCGACCCATCAAGTATGGCTAAGCTATCTTAGCAATGGAGGTGACCCATCAATCTTGGCTAAGCTATCATACAATGGAGGTGACCGATCAATCTTGGCTACGCTATCTTAGCATGGAGGTGAAACATCAATAATGGGTAAGCTATCTTAGCATGGAGGTGACCCACAAGCATGGCTAATCTATCTTAGCATGTAGGTGACCCATCAAGCATGGCTGAACTGTGTTAGCATGAAAGCGACCAATCAAGCAAGGCTTAAATATCTTTGAATGGAGGTGACCCTTCAAGCATGGCTAAGCTATCTTAGCATGGAGGTGTCACATCAATCATGGCTAAGCTATCTTAGCATGGAGGCGACCCATCAATCCTTGCTTAGCTGTCTTAGCATGGAGGTGAACCATCCAGCATGGCTAAGCAATCATAGCATGGAGGCGACCCATCAAGCATGGCTAATCTATCTTAGCATTCATGTGACCGACAATCATTTCTAAGATATCTTTGCATGGAGGTGACCCATCAAGCCATGCTAAGCTATCTTAGCATGAAGGAGAACCATTAAGCATTTCTAAGCTATCTTCGCATGGTGGTGACCCATCAATCAAGAATAAGCTATCTTAGCATGGAGGCGACCCTTCATGCATGGCTAAGCTATCTTAGCATGGAGGTGACCCATCAATCATGGCTAAGCTATCTTATAAAGGTGGCGACCCCTCAATCTTCGCTAAGCTATCTTAGCATGGAGGTGACCCATCAATCTTGTCTAATCTATCTTAGCATGGAGGTGACCCTTCAAGCATGGCTAAACTATCTTAGCATGGAGGTAACACATCAATCATTGCTAAGCTATCTTAGCATGGAGGTGACCCATCAATCAAGGCTAAGCTATCTTAGCATGGAGGTGACCCTTCATGCATGTTTAAACTATCTTATCATGGAGGTGACCCATCAATCATTGCTATGCTATCTTATAATGGAGGCGACAATCAATTTGGCTAAGATATCTTAGCATGGAGGTGACCCAACAAGCATGGATAAGCTATCTTCCATGGAGGTGAACCATCAAGCATGGCTAAGCAATCATAGCATGGAGGTGACACATCAAGCTTGGCAAAGCTATGTTAGCACGGAGGTGAAACAACAAGCATGGCTAAGCTATCTTAGCATGGAGTTGACCCATCAATCATGGCTTAGCTAACTTTACATGGAATGACCCATCATTCATGGCTAAGCTAGCTTAGCATGGAGGTAACCCATCAAGCATGTTTAAGCTATCATAGCATGGAGGTGACCCGTCAATGTTGGGTAAGCTATCTTACCATGGAGTTGACCCATCAATCTTGTCTAAGCTATCTTAGCATGGCGGTGACACATCAATCATGGCTAATCTATCTTAGTATGGAGGTGACCCATCAATCATGGCTAAGATATCTTAAAATTGAGGTGAACCATACATCTTGGCTAAGTTATCTTAGCATGGATGTGACCCCTCAATCATGGCTAAGCTATCTTATCATGGAGGTGAAACATCAATCATGGCTAAGATATCTTAGAATGGAGGTGACCCATCTATCATGGCAAATCTATCTTAGCATGGAGGCGACTCATCAATCTGGTTAAGCTATCTTAGCAGGGAGGTGACCCATCAAGCATGGCTAATCTATTGTATCGTGGATGTGACCCACAATCATGGCTATTCTGTCTTAGCAGGAAGGTGTACCATCAATCATTGCTAAGCTATCTTATCAAGAAGGTCACAAATCTATCATGTCTAAGCTATCTTAGCATGGCTTCGACACATTAATCTGACTAAGCTATCTTATCGTGGAGGTTATCCATCAAGCATGGCTAAGAAATCATAGCATGGGGGTGACCCATCAAGCATAATTTATCTACCTTTGCAAGATTGTTACCGATCAATCAAGTTTAAGCTATTTTATCATGTAAATGTCCCATCAAGCATGGCTAAGCTTTCATAGCATAGATGTGACCCATCAAGCATGGCTAAGCTACATTAGCATGAATGTCACCCATCAATCTTGGCTAATCTATCTTAGCATGGAAGTGACCCATCAAGCATGGCTAAGCTACTTTAGCATGGAGGTGACGCATCAATCATGGTTAAGCTATCTTAACATAGAGTTGACCGACAATCATGGCTAAGTTATCTTAGCATAGATGTGACCTATCAATCATGGCTAAGCTATTTAGCATGGGGGTGATCCATCAATCATGGCTAAGCTCTCTTAGCATATAGGTGAAACATCACGCATGGCTAAACTATCTTAGCATGGAGGTGACCCATCAAGAATGTCTATGCTATCTTCTCGCAGAGATGACCCAATAATCATGGCTAAGCTATGTGAACATTGTGGTGATCATCAGGGATGTCTAACCTATCTTAGCATGGAAGTGATACATCAAGCATGGCTAAACTATCTAAGCATAGAGGTGACCCATGAATCACGGCTAAGCTATCTTAGCATGGAGATGACACATCAATCTTGGCTAAGCTATCTTTTATCATGGAGGTGACCTGTCAAGCATGGCTAAGCTATCTTAACATGGAGGTGACCCATCAAGCATGGCTAAGCTATCTTAGCATGGATGTGACCTATCAATCATGACTACTCTATCTTAGCATGGAGGTGACCCATCAATCATGTCTAAGCTCTCTTAGCATGGAGGTGACCCATCAATCACGGCTAAGCTATCTTAGCATGGAGGTGACCCATCAATCATGGCTAAACTGTCTTAGCATGGAGGTGACGCTTCATGCATGTTTAAACTATCTTATCATGGAGGTGACCCATCAATCATGGCTAATTTATCTTATAATGGAGGCGACCCATCAATTTGGCTAAGCTATCTTAGCATGGAGGTGACCCATCATGCATGGCTAAGCTATCTTATCATGGAGGGGAACCATCAAGCATTTCTAAGTAATCATAGCATGGAGGTGACCCATCAAGCATGGCAAAGCTATGTTAGCACGGAGTTGAAACATCAAACATGGCTAAGCTTTCTGATCATGGAGGTGACCCATCAATCATGGCTAAGTTATCTTTACATGGAAGTGACCCATCATTCATGGTTAAGCTATCTTAACATGGAGGTGACAAGTCAATCTTGGATAAGCTAACTTAGCATGGAGGTGACCCATCAATCTTGGATAAGCTATCTTAGCATGGAGGTGACCCATCAAGCATGGCTAAGCTATCTTAGCATGGAGGTGACGCATCAATCATGGTTAAGCTATCTTAGCGTGGAGTTGACCCACAATCATGGTTAAGCTATGTGAACATGGTGGTGATCATCAGGGATGTCTAACCTATCTTAGCATGGAGGTGAAACATCAAGCATGGCTAAACTATCTTAGAATGGAGGTGACCCGTCAAGCATGGCTAAGCTATCTTAGCATAGAGGTGACCCAACAATCATGGCTAAGCTATCTTAGCATGGTGGTGACATATCAATAATGGATAAGCTATCTTAGCATTGAGGTGACCCATCAATCATGGCTAAGCTATGTGAACATGGTGGTGATCATCAGGGATGTCTAACCTATCTTAGCATGGAGGTGAAACAACAAGCATGGCTAAGCTATCTAAGCATAGAGGTGACCCATCAATCATGGCTAACCTATCTTACCATGGAGGTGACCCATCAAGCATGGCTAAGCCAAATTAGAATGGAAATGACCCTTCAATTATGGCTAAGCTATCTTAGCATGGAGGTGACCTATCAATCATGGCTACACTATCTTAGCATGAAGGTGTAACATTTAGCATGGCTAAGCTATCTAATCATGGAGCTGAAACATCATGCATTACTAAGCTATCTTAGGATGGAGGTGACCCATCAATCATGGCTAAGCTATTTTAGCATGGAGGTGACCCCCAAACATCTCTATGTTACCTAAGCATGGAGGTGACCCATCACGCATGGCTAAGCTAACTTAGCATGGAGGTGACCCATTAATCATGGCTAGGCTATCTTAGCATGGAGATGACCCACAATCATGGCTAAGCTATCTTATAATTGAGGTGACCCATCATCTTGGGTAAGCTATATTAGCATGGAGGTGACCCATCAATCATGGCTACTCTATCTTAGCATGGAGGTGACCCATCAATAATGGCAAAGATATCTTAGGATGTAGGTGATCCATCAATCTTGTCTAAGCTATCCTAGCATGGAGGTGACCCATCAATCTTGGCTAAGCTATCTTAGCATGGAGGTGACACATCAATCATGGCTAAGCTATCTTAGCATGGAGGTGACCCATCAATCGTGACTAAGCTCTCTAAGCATGGCGGTGAAACATCAATAATGGCTAAGCTTTCTTTGCATGGAGGTGACCCAATAATCATGGCTAAGCTATCTTAGCATGGAGGTGACCCATAAATCATGGTTAAGCTATCTTAGCATATAGGTGACCCACCAATCATGGCTAAGCTATCTTGGCATGGAGGTGACCCTTCAATCATGGATTTTAATTTGAAAATTTTTCGTTATTAAAGATAATGTCCTGTCCCGAAATAAATGCACGACATTCTATAGAGGACTGATTTACAGAATTTTTGAAGTTTTAAAAGTTTTAATATTATATTATGTAACTAGTAGAACAAACACAATTAAAATTTACAATGGTTGCAGATGTAATATGATCAACTGAGAAAAGGAGTGATGGGATGGTGGTTTACGGATTCGAAAAAAAACCCAAGCATATTCCCTGTTCCTTGAAGAAGAAGATTAGTTTTCAGCAGCCTGCTTTCTAAAAAGAAAGACGGGGTACAACATCAGTTTTCTGTCTGTGTGTCTGCGGTTGTTTGTGTGTGTATGCACGTGTGAGTCTGAGAGTGTGTCTGCGAGTGTTTGTGAGTACGGATGTGTGTGAGTCTGAGAGTGTGTGTGTCTGCATGTGTTTTTGTGTGTATGCACACATGTGAGACTGAGAGTGTGTGTATGTGTGTGTTTGTGTGTATGCATGTGTGTGATTCTCCGCATGTGTGTCTGCTTGTGGTGGTGTGTGAATGCACGTGTGTGAGTCTGAAAGTGTGTGTCTGCATGTGTTTGTTTGTGTATGGACGATTGTAGGTCTGAGCGTGTGTGTTGTCTGCGTGTGTTTGTTTGAATGCACGTATGTGAGCCTGAGAGTATTTGTGTCTACATGTGTTTGTGTGTGTTGTAATTGTGTAAATCTGAGTGTTTGTGTGTATGCTTTAGTTTGTGTGTATGCAAGTGTGTGAGTCTGAGCATGTGTATGTCTGCATGTGTTTGTGTGTATGCACATGTGTGAGTCTGAGGGTGTGAGTGTATGCACGTGTGTGTGTGTATGCACGTGTGTGAGTCTGAAGATGTGTATTTCTGCATGTGTTTGTGTGTGAATTCGAATGTGTGGGTCTGAGAGTGTGTCTGCGTGTGTTTGTATGTATGCACGTGTGTGAGTCTGAGCGTGTTTGCCTGCGTGTGTTTATGAGTATGCATGTGTGTGAATATGAGAGTGTGTATGTCAGCATGTGTTTGCCTGCGTATGCTCGTGTGTGAGTCTGAGAGTGTGTGTCTGCGTGTGTGTGTCAGCGGGTGTTTGTGTGTGTATGCGCGTAGCGAGTCTGAGAGTGTATGTCTGCGTGAGTTTGTGTATGTATGCACGGGTGTAACTCTGAGAGTGTGTTTCTGCATGTGTTTGTGTGTGTATTCACATGTGTGAGTATGAGCATATGTGTCTGCATGTGTGTGTCTGTGTGTGTTTCTGTGTATTCACGTGATGTGAGTCTGAGAGTTTGTGTCTGCGTGTGTTTGTGTTTGTATGCACCTATGTAAGTCTGAGAGTGTATGTGTCTGCAAGCGGTTGTGATTGTATGCACGTGTGTGAGTCTGAGAGTGTGTGAGTCTGCGTGTGTTTGTGTGTATGCACGTGTGTAAGTCTGAATGTGTGTGTGTCTGCATGTGTTCGTGTGTGTATGCACGTGTGTGTGTCTGAGCGTGTGTGTTGACTGTGTGTGTTTGTGTGTGTATGCACGTGTGTGTACGAGCATTTTTGTGTCTTCCGTTATAATTATTGAACCCGGGGACCGAATTGCACCAACAGTGATACACATTCAACACTTAGTTGGGACACCTATATTTGAAAGTTTTGTCCAAGTGGGGTACCTACTTTCAAAATGGCACGCGTCATAGTAATTGGGTTAATTCGTCATATTTAGGGAACCATTTAACTAATTTAAAATTTGCTTGATGGCTGAGCATCACATTTTGAAATGCGTAGTGTTATTGGTCAGCCGTTTAGGGAAATATTACAAAATGAAGAAATCCAGTTTTCACAATTTAATTTTAAAAAATATTAAAACAAATCTCACCCAATTGGACCGGAAATAATTAATATGATAGGTCAAATGAATTTAAGTTATTGAATTTTATTAGTTACTCATTTTGAAAATGGTGGCAAATTTAATACTTTAGGGTTATTTGGTGTATCTGCCATACTATTTAACAAATTTTATCCAAATTTTGTATACTCCAATTATCTATTACAAGCATGACATATACAAACACATAACCACTTTTGTAGGGCATTTTGGAAGATAGCGCCATACGAATAAATAGTTATGACATATCTCAGGAAACAATTGTCCGATTCCTACGAAATTTGGCAAACAAATACTGCTGAGAATAATGATAATAATTGGTATTTTTAAACATATCAGACACTTAGTTTCAAAAGAGCGATCATATAGGTATTTTTATCTTAGAATGCTATATCGTCGAAACTATGAAATTAATTCCAAATTAACTAGGTATGCTGACAGTGGATATTACAATTATCAAGTATCTACAGTGATCATTTTCTGTTCTCCAATTTGTAAGATAAGCAATATTTTATGTCACATCTCGTGAAACAATTGACAGAAATCTACCAAAACTGACAAATAAATAGTTCTGCAGCAGTTGGTGTAAACTTACATGTTTTAGGTAAGCCAGGCACTTATTTTTAAATAGCCGCTATAAAAGTATTTGAGCTCATTATATTTTATTAACAAAACTAATTCCAACGTGATTTTGTATGCATCAAATTTGTATATAGCAATTCGTATGAAAAAAAATTTTTTTTTTTTTTAAATCTTGTTTCTCAGGAAACAATTAACTCGTTGATACAAAATTTGGCGTAGAAAGAGATTCATATTCCTAAGTCTATTTTTTCAGTATGGAACAATTATTTTCATTGCGGTAGCTATAAAATGATTTTAGTATTGTGTGTTATATCTACAATAATATGTAATCTATGTTAACTTAACTTTTTATATTGGCAGTATACACTAATAGAATGTGCTGCTGCATTACTATTTTATCCTCAATTTATGAATATCGCCACATGCACGTTATTAATTTTTATACCATATATCAAGGACCAATTAACCAATTTCCACCAAATTTTTCACTGGAACATTTCAACTAATATGAACCAAATTTTTCACACGGTAAATTCTGCAGAAATCAATGTAAACTTTTATTATTTAAATTGGTCAAACAGCAATGTTTAAAATGGTGGCCTAAGAAATAATTAAGTTAAAAAATTCAACCAATTTTAACCAAAATTTTTGTGTAGACAGTATATATTAGAAGCATCATATATACAGTCCCTTTCTTGTCAATTTCTTGCGAGATAAACAAAACAATACATAGATACTTTTATATCATATCTCAGGGACCAAACAACCGATTTCCACCAAATGTTTCACACAAGTACAACGGTAGATAAGCTTACATGTTTCACGGGGCTCAGTCTCTATTTTCATAATGCTGGAACTGTAATTATTTTAGGTTATTTATTAAACCCTGTCATAAGAACTTAAGATTCAATCTTAAGTTGCTGCTCTGAATCCGAATTTCGTACTGTAGCGGATTGCATAAGAGCTTATTATAGGTGATTTACTGGTTTCTGGTTCCCGGTAAGTCACATGTGTATATGTGATTGTGTCACTACTGTTGCATTAGTTTCTGGATTCATATTTAATGTTTTTTTTTTTTTTGCTTTCAACGAGAAGTCAAGAACTTCATATCAACCCAGTTTTTAAGGACATATTTATAAGTTAATTGCACCAATGTTGAGGCAAATAGCCTTTCTAGTTATATCAGTAACTAATTGTAAATTATTGATCATGAAAAATTATTGTAAATTTAGAAAATTCTAATCCATGGTGAAAACGATTACTCAACCTTAAATTTTAATCAACTTTATTTCGAAATACATTATGTAACTAATATTTTTAATAAGTTTGCCTTCAGTAGTTAACAC
This sequence comes from Dryococelus australis, assembly GCA_029891345.1. Classification (NCBI taxonomy): domain Eukaryota; kingdom Metazoa; phylum Arthropoda; class Insecta; order Phasmatodea; family Phasmatidae; genus Dryococelus; species Dryococelus australis. The sequence continues at coordinate 95,636,961 of CM057006.1, read as the reverse complement.
ATAATAAGTACTTTTGTTTTGCAGAAACATTTTTAACAAGTGTAGGTCTCCATTATTTTATTTTGATAAGATACGTTTAACACTTTGTCGCACAAAATCAGTCCATCATTTCACAGTTTATAACTATGTATTATGTATTGGCATAAGAAAAGCAAGCATTTTACTATTTAGACGCGGTAAAATAAAAAACATTTTGAAAATATGCAGATATAAGATATCTAAACCGCTATTCTAGAAACAGTTGCCCGTTTAATGATTGCAGTCATAAGTTGAAGTACTGCATATCATGAACACTCAACTTAATATGAGTTTATGTACATGTGTGAAAAATTTTCATGTGAACATACATTTCGTCACGCATCACAGATATCAAGATTTGGTATTTTTGGAAGTTGGTTCCAAATTATGTGCAATTAAATAATAGTAACAAAATTTTACATGCACAGTACATCATACACCACAGAACTTACAGCTTTCTATCCTATACATTAAAATTTCAAAACGAATATACATTACTGAAGCTCTTATCCAAAATACGAGCTCATTTGACTATCGTCGCTGTGTTACCCCAAGACGGCTATGTCTTTCTTTGCGAGTAGCAACACAATAGACGTTTGCTTTCACCTGAATGTAAACAATCTTCAGCGCGAGCTATACTACTTGGAGACTCAGGTTAGTTTAAAACACTCCACGCATTGTAAAACAATATTCAGCGTGAGCTATACCACTGGAGACTCAGGTTAGTTTAAAACACTCCACACATTGTAAAACAATATTCAGCGCGAGCTATACCACTGGAGACTCAGGTTAGTTTAAAACACTCCACACATTGTAAAACAATATTCAGCGCGAGCTATACCACTGGAGACTCAGGTTAGTTTAAAACACTCCACACATTGTAAAACAATATTCAGCGCGAGCTATACCACTGGAGACTCATGTTAGTTTAAAACACTCCACGCATTGTAAAACAATATTCAGCGTGAGCTATACCACTGGAGACTCAGGTTAGTTTAAAACACTCCACACATTGTAAAACAATATTCAGCGCGAGCTATACCACTGGAGACTCATGTTAGTTTAAAACACTCCACGCATTGTAAAACAATATTCAGCGTGAGCTATACCACTGGAGACTCAGGTTAGTTTAAAACACTCCACACATTGTAAAACAATATTCAGCGTGAGCTGTACCACTGGAGACTCAGGTTAGTTTAAAACACTCCACACATTGTAAAACAATATTCAGCGTGAGCTGTACCACTGGAGACTCAGGTTAGTTTAAAACACTCCACACATTGTAAAACAATATTCAGCGCGAGCTATACCTCTGGAGACTCAGGTTAGTTTAAAACACTCCACACATTGTAAAACAATATTCAGCGTGAGCTATACCACTGGAGACTCAGGTTAGTTTAAAACACTCCACACATTGTAAAACAATATTCAGCGTGAGCTGTACCACTGGAGACTCAGGTTAGTTTAAAACACTCCACACATTGTAAAACAATATTCAGCGCGAGCTATACCACTGGAGACTCAGGTTAGTTTAAAACACTCCACACATTGTAAAACAATATTCAGCGCGAGCTATACCACTGGAGACTCAGGTTAGTTTAAAACACTCCACACAATGTAAAACAATATTCAGCCCGAGCTATACCTCTGGAGACTCAGGTTAGTTTAAAACACTCCACACATTGTAAAACAATCTTCAGCGCGAGCTATACCACTGGAGACTCAGTTTAGTTTAAAACACTCCACACATTGTAAAACAATATTCAGCGTGAGCCATACCACTGGAGACTCAGGTTAGTTTAAAACACTCCACACATTGTAAAACAATATTCAGCGTGAGCTATACCACTGGAGACTCAGGTTAGTTTAAAACACTCCACACATTGTAAAACAATATTCAGCGCGAGCTATACCACTGGAGACTCAGGTTAGTTTAAAACACTCCACACATTGTAAAACAATATTCAGCGTGAGCTATACCACTGGAGACTCAGGTTAGTTTAAAACACTCCACACATTGTAAAACAATATTCAGCGTGAGCTATACCACTGGAGACTCAGGTTAGTTTAAAACACTCCACACATTGTAAAACAATATTCAGCGCGAGCTATACCTCTGGAGACTCAGGTTAGTTTAAAACACTCCACACATTGTAAAACAATCTTCAGCGCGAGCTATACCACTGGAGACTCAGTTTAGTTTAAAACACTCCACACATTGTAAAACAATATTCAGCGTGAGCTATACCACTGGAGACTCAGGTTAGTTTAAAACATTCTACATATTGTAAAAAATGTCAGCACAATCTACAACAAAGCAGATGTACTTTAAACCTAGAAATTTAAATAATTTTACCCTGGATTCGAATAAATTTATTACAATTAAAATTAAGGTTTTGATATACACACCATTCCTTATTAAACCAAGGATTGCGTCTAACATTTATTATTATGTAACGTAATGTAAATAGAAAATTATGTGTTTTTCCTCCACGTCTGAAATGACTTACACAGACATCGTAATTATAATTACACCACAAGGTATGTGTTTGTTTCAGTTATATTAATAAACTCAATGATTTATAGTCGTTCTAAATACACAAATTCTGTACTTATTTTCACTGATTCACGAAGTAAATTCACACACACACCATACATGTTCAATGCCAGTAATTCACACACACACCATACATGTTCAATGCCAGTAATTCACACACACACCATACATGTTCAATGCCAGTAATTCACACACACACCATACATGTGCAATGCCAGTAATTCACACACACACCATACATGTGCAATGCCAGTAATTCACACACACACCATACATGTGCAATGCCAGTAATTCACACACACACCATACATGTGCAATGCCAGTAATTCACACACACACCATACATGTGCAATGCCAGTAATTCACACACACACCATACATGTGCAATGCCAGTAATTCACACACACACCATACATGTGCAATGCCAGTAATTCACACACACACCATACATGTGCAATGCCAGTAATTCACACACACACCATACATGTGCAATGCCAGTAATTCACACACACACCATACATGTGCAATGCCAGTAATTCACACACACACCATACATGTGCAATGCCAGTAATTCACACACACACACCATACATGTGCAATGCCAGTAATTCACACACACACCATACATGTGCAATGCCAGTAATTCACACACACACCATACATGTGCAATGCCAGTAATTCACACACACACCATACATGTGCAATGCCAGTAATTCTTCATCTGTGTCCTGATAACCCGAATACCTTGTACTTGTAATTTAACATAAACGCATTATTCTACTATTTACTACAACTTGATGCACACAGCATGGTTATTCCATCAATGAGAGTTAATTTTTGTGAACATATTTTTGCATTTTTATGGATTTCTTTTCTCTACTAAAAGATGGCTTTGTATGCAAGTAAGTTTTAATTAATAAATTACACATACGATCTGTATAATTTTCAAAAATAGTTATTATGCAATTTAAGAGTACAGTATTTGAAATATAACAATGTTGTGAATAATCCAAATGGTGTAAATTAAATTATATTTTAATGTCAAAATTCACATGTTGTAAACCAATAATTATATCTTTCTAGAAATTCATACATCCTCGGGGCATAAGCGTAAATTAACAAGTAATATAGGTCCTCCTCGCATGGCTCAGTGCGAGCCACTAAAAGTTACCTTATTTCTGTTAAGACACTAAGGTAGAATTTTCTGCGTTTTTGTCAATAAAATTTACTGAAAGTTATTCATTTTGAAACAATAATTTTGAGGCACATATAACAGAAGTTAATCCACTGTACATGGACTTTACATGCACCTAACTTTTAACATAGTGTCGAAAGATTATTTCCGTACTAGAATTCAAAATATTTCATATTATTTTTGCACAATCACAAATATCACGTTTATGCACTTTTTACCCATTTGCAATGGTCTACAAAATCATGCTGCACAACTTCTAACATTACCTAGTGAATTAAATTATTTTAAAAATACTAAATGCGTTATGAAGTTTCATTAATTTAATAACTACTCATTAAATAATTTCAAAGTATATTCCATAATAATGACTGGACTCAAGTTCTACATGAATATATTGAGCGGAAGAATACTACCATATAAATGACCTATGATGATCCGGTGGCCTACTTACCCTGCGACCTTAAATGCACTTCCGATACACATGCTCTTCTGGTTTACATGCACTTGTAGTGCACATGCACCCATGCACTGCCACTCTATCCTCTTACTGCTATCTCTCCAGGCTCTACCTGGAGACGCGAGGAGTTGTTTTGTGTTATATCACGGCCTGGGGAGCTGCCAGAGTTGCAGCTCTAATGACTGTTAAGTGGATCGCTGCTGGGTTCTATCCCCATCCAGGATATTTAGTCATTGTGTTGTGGTGCAATTAGCAATTGCCTAATGATACTAATTACACATCTTCTTCCTAAGATTGACTGATCTGAGGTTGACATTACCAAAGGGTTTTACACCCACCACCATATAGCCGAGGAAGTAAGGGCAAGGGGTATAGGTTTAATGTATCGAATCTTCGATCTAGACCCCTCAAAGGAATGAACAATGTTTCTTATTCATGTTACGACTAAGTGTGGGTAAAGGGTATAATTTGAATGTTTCAGTCCTTAGTTTGACTCCCCCTCAATGTAAAGAGAAATGAAAATTTATTTTTAATTGTGTAATTACTAAGTAGGATGTGGAAGCGAAGAGGGGACGAAGTAATCTCTGGTTCAAGTCCCTGTAGAGGATAATTATATGTAATTACATACCAAGTACACAGGTTTCCCTGTCGGCTGCCGGAGATACACTGAGGTATAGAGCTGAAAGTTTGATTATGTTGAATGAGGAGGTGAGAGAGGGTGAGTTTTCGACATGCATAAAAGGCAAATATGTTTAGAAAATAACGAATAATGAAATCATGAGGTCATGTAATTAAATATGTAATTACGCGATGGTTATGCGTACACATGCATAATGACTTATTACATGTACCAAGAGTATATCTGCATACATACACAATGAATATTTAATTGTGCATTGAACATTTACTATGAACCAAACCTAATTTCATATCCTCTCACTAGAACTACCTACTGGACAATGACCTGTGCGTACATATATACTTATAATGTCGTTATAATTGTTATCTGCATAGGCTAACCTTTCGAAGGATAAACCACGTTTTGAAAGACATAACATTTTTGTCGAGGATGTAAGGCTTACATCGGGAGTGTTGAGGACTCACTTCATTAGCCAAAAAAAAAAGAGTTAATATGTGTATTCGTATAAAAAAAGAGTTAATATGTGTATTCGTATAAAAATAGTTAATATGTGTATTCGTATAAAAATAGTTAATATGTGTATTCGTATAAAAAAGAGTTAATATGTGTATTCGTATAAAAAAAGAGTTAATATGTGTGTTCGTATAAAAAAAGAGTTAATATGTGTATTCGTATAAAAAAAGAGTTAATATGTGTATTCGTATAAAAAATAATCAATAACCAGTGAGACTCTTTACACATAACGAAATAACTGCACACAACTATTATTTATTTATTGATTCGAGAACCAATAAATGTAAGTAGATATCTTAATCGCATAAAAAGTAAATTATCGAGAGTATTTGCATAATTAATACCCATATGCAAGTAGCATTAGTTTAATGAGCTGAAACTTGGTACCCACTGGCTGATGAAACACAACGAACGAGGTTGGAAGACAACTTAAGGATCGAGGAGATACTCCTTACTTCATTTCCTGTCAAGGATACTTAGAGCTCATGTGTGGAATTAGTATTTAAATAATGAACAATAATCACTAGTATTTACAACATAAGTACACATCTTACCTGAAGCATTCCTAACTTCTACCTGAAGTAATTGTTTAATATTAAACTTTTATATCTGTCATTTTGTAATCATCAAGTGATTTACAGAACAGGTTGAAATGATATGTCTTTCCATTTCCTAACTCACTCTGTCTATAACTCTCATGGTGCAATCATCATTCCTTTCAAAACTTATCACAGGTAATCAAGCGACATCAGACTACATTGCCCCACTCACCTCATCCTCTGAATTTCAGAAATCACCACTGAGGGGCAGCTACGATTTAAAACCATGATTCATATCCCCACAAGAATAAGATTTGAATTTGATTAATTTGTGCTTTGAACTCCAACAATGTTAAATGATATTCATTGAGATAATACTAATTCAAACCCTATGATGGGTTTGCATTTATACAGGGTGCGGATACATTTCGTTTCATAAATGAGAGGAGTGTTAGAGGGCAGAAATACAAGTATTGCAGACATATAAACCATATGTCTGCGGTGATTAGTTTAGGTGCTTCACGACGTATACTGAGGTTTTGTCCGCGCAACCATACTTCTGTGTCCTTTCGTCGCCACGCTTAACGCCCCCCCTAACCAATGGGCAAGCCAATGTTGCTGCAGATGGTTACTTTGAAGTTGTTTGCAAGTAGTGCAATACATGCATCATTAATGCAGTGTTGCAGTTTAGTGGAGTGTTGTGCTTGGTTTTGTATTCAGTGCGGTAATAGTAAGTGTTATGTTCTGTTGAGTGTGTTATCTTTTCAGTCCCACATGGACAGGCACGAGTACATGTGGAACGAAATTGCCGACATGCACCGGGCTTACGGTGCTGCTTTGGGCAATGCAACTGAGGCCCGGAGAATTTTCCATGAGCGGAACCCAAACAGAACTTTACCTTCACTTCAAATGTCTGTAAACATTGACCAACGCCTGTGCGATTCGGGATCACTGTCTACCAACACACGTGACACGGGTCTACCCAGACAATTGCAGATGCCACAGTTTGAGGAAGAAGTTTTAGACGTGTTTGAAGAGACCTTACTACCAGCACACGGAATGTAGCCCATAAATGGGTCGTTTACCGCCCTTTGTCTGGAGCGAATTAAAAGAAAACGAACTTCATCCCTACCATAAGGAAAGGTTTCATGTACTTTACTCTGGTGATTGCCCATTGCGAGTAGCATTTTGTGACTGGTTTTTGGCAAAAACGGATCAACATACTGTTTTCCCTGGACGTGTATTGTTTACCTACAATGCAGCTTTTACGCCAGAGGGTATGTTCAATGTCCACAATATTCATGTATGGGCACATGTCAATCTACATGCTACGTTCGAACAAGGGACCCAGGAATATTATGGGATTAATTATTGGGCAGGTATAATCGGCGATAATTTGATTGGGTCTTCCATCCTTCTGCCCAGGCTAAGATGGGAGTAGAATTTTTTTGTAAGAGGTGTTACTGAATCTTTCAGAAGATGTGCCATTGGCTGTGTAATGCACGATGTGTTTCCGACATGATGGTTCTCCAGCCCACTTTGCTGCAGTATTACAGAACTACATCACAGTAGTGTCTGGCCCCAGGTGGATAGGTGGGGCTGGTCCAGTGCCTTGGCCTCCTCTTTCACCACAATTAAATCCAATTGATTTTTTTTTTTGGGGTCACATGGAAGGCCTTGTGTTTGGAATCCCAGTTGAGAGTGAGAAGGACCTATTCGTGCGGATTGTTGAGGCTGCACATCGTGTCTGTAAAGCACCGGGTATTTTCCAGAGAATTGGGGACTTAATGTGAACATCGATGTGAATTGTGCCTCCAAGTCGGAGGCAGACATTTCAAACATTTGCTCTTAGATAATGCACGTTTGTCCATTTTCATCGTCTGAAGCTTAACTATAAAGATAATGCAAACAGTGTTACATGTTTACGCTCGAGTTCCCGAGTGGCTGGTAACCGATCTTACATCTGTAAGTATGTGCAGCGTGCAAATCAATCCCCACAGACCCATCGTTCCCTTGTTCAAAACACTTGTATGTGCACCCTCCAACAGATGGATGGACAGAAGGAAGAAAGAAGTATATTTGCACTGACAGCGCCTCAGAAAATGTCGTATAGCACCAAACCTATCATCGCAGTTATTTATTTCCTATGTTCACAATGCTGGTCTTTGTGCCCTTAAACATTCATTTTATTTAGGAATTACAGTTTTCCGCATCCTGTATTATCACTTCCATTTTTATACCCCAGCGAAGGTTTTAATGTGTATACCATTTTATGAAATGTGTGTAAATTTTAATTTTATATCATGCATTTAACATCCAGTCCATCATAAAATTAGTATAAATATAAAAGGAGAGAGCGCGCATCTCTCGCAATCTTCCCGAGAGGATAGCTGTAGAGATGTGTAGAATGAGAGCATTAGAAAACCGCCCGCAGTGATCCGCCTGTGCAAACAACATTCCATAGCACGACCTTGTAATTAGAGAGCTTTTCTGAGAAACCAGTTGCTGTAATCGTTCTAGGGTAAAAAGAAGATATTGTTTGTTACCATAACTTTCATACACATGTGCCTCTGTAACCAACCAATTTTCCTTAAGCTTTCTTAAATCTATAATAATCTTACATTCCGTACCCTCAAATATTCCACAAGTCGTTAACATATACTGAGATATACACTATTAATCCGACATAGTTTAAATGTTTTATTTTTATTTTGCTAGTAGTAGGGAACAGCCAATTGACGGCCAATGGATTCGGAAGACGGAGCCGGAGTGGGACGACCGCCATGTTGTTATGTTACGTATCAGCGATCTTTGACCTATATGGCCTTGTCCTTGAAATATGACCCTTGACATTGAACCCGGTGACCTCTAACACAAAAACCCCAAAATTTTTTGAAAAAACTCTTCAAAATTGTTTTGAAATTTTTACCAAAAAATTTATTAAACATCGTTTAATAATTTATAAATAATAACTACTAAACATAATTAAAATTATTAAAAGTATGAATATTTTTTATTAAAATATTATTAAAAGTAATTAAAAAAATTTTGTCCCCAGTGACCAATTTAACTATTAATATCCCCTTTCCTTTAATATTTCCCCCTTTTCCTTAAGAATTAAAAAAAATTACGAAATACTTATAAAGATTTATGCAAAATTAATTTTAAAATCAACTTACATTTCCAGAGGTTCTCCCAGCACTATGTCCAGCAGATGACTGACTACCTCACCCCTACACCCCACAAATACTCATTCTATCGTATGAGGCCATATTTGTTTTTCGTACATGACTTGTTTAAACATGTATGTGGTTACTGAAGGTATTCATATTTGTTTTTTGTTCACCATTTGTTTATACATGATAATGAAGGCGGCCATATTTGTTTTTCGTTTGTCATTGGTTAAAATATCTTACTGGAGGCTGCCATATTGGGAGGCAACCAACTTGCTAGGTAGAGTCCTCCATTTTTTTTACTGTCATTTGTTTTGTCATTGAATCTCAACTTCGTGCAACTACCATATTATATGTTTTCATGACCTGTGTACCACCAGGTTGCAGTGAACTTTATTTATGTGCTTATAGGTTACAATTTCGGCCCCACCAATGTTTTTCATTGGCTAATTTGTGTTTAGTCGGCAAGCCTCCACCACCTTCGTTCCCCAGTTACTCACTTTACTTCGACTTACTCCATGTTAGATTATATTCTTTAACACACAGGTAGTATCGATTATGCTGCCTGCTATTGTTCTGTACCAAATATTGATATTGACAATTCCGGCAAGGTGTTTAAATTGTCATACTAATTGTTGTTATTTTTAAATGCAAGTATTTTTTTTATAAAATAGACGGCATTATAAGGTACAGTGAATTTTCGCTGCCCCCTAATTCAACTTTAGAACTACACAGGAATCCCGATATTCTGAAAAGTGTTATGAGCTGCAACGAATATATCGATTTTACGAAACCGTATACCATCGAGTCAATATTCGGGTTCCAGCCATGCATCTATGAAGCTGGAAAAACACACGTGTCATCGTAGCCTGCAATGATTTTGCCAGTCAATGCTATGCAAACAACCTGCAATTTGGCGAGCGTCGCGTACCTTAATGGCAGGCCGAGCAATGTGCTGCACGAATTTTTGCCTATGGTCCCTCCAGGAAACAAACTGGTTGTGGCACCGCAAAGCATCCTTTATGTTCTGGTCGTCGTGAAGAGAGCACACGAGATGGTCGTGAAAGCTGTCAACCAGCACAGAAAGTTGTTGAAGTTTTGAAATGGACAAAACACACTAAGTCTGCATTTGAAAAGATGAGAATAAGATTTATGCTTACCAGAAGCTATAAACAGTACGTCACAGGACTCCAATGGGTTTACATGTGCTAACGGGATTATCATCTGTAGTCTTGGCTATGAGGTCTATCGCCATTGAAGATTAACTAAACTACAAAGGGCCAGCCATTTTATAAGACAATATAATGAAGGCGGGACTTCATGCATAACAGCCTCTCCTGATCGCATCATACACACTACCATCGGAAGTTCGGTTGGCGGTCCAACGCCAAGATAACTGCAATATTCCTTCCTGCGATTCAGGGCGAATCTAATTAAGGAAGATGGGTTCAGCCCAGCAAAGACGAAATAAACTGGTAATGAAATTCTTCACCTTATAGATCGCATCGCCTACTTTCTCAATTGAGTAGAGGTGGACGAGTCACGAGAAGCGGTCATATCACCATCGATCAAAATTACCTTTTGTTCATGCCGATTAAGCTGACTCCAGCAAAGATGACATGCTGGGAGATCAATGATGGTCACAGTGTTCCTATTTATGCCAAAGGCAATTTCGAAGTATGTATTCCGCTCTCCATGCTATAGGAATTCGTCAAACACTACAACCGCATTATCCATTATCTTCAATTCGATGCTGGAGCTGGTTATAATGATAGCCAATAAGCATGTGAACATTATTGTGGTTATGGGAGAAATCTGGAGGCGGTGGAACTGAAACTACAGTGCATCGATTAGATGCTGCCTCATGTGAAGTTAGGCACTGCAGAATGGATACAAATTTTGCAGAATGTAGAAGATGGTAAAATCATAATTGTATCTTTGAGGCCGTGGAGTCTGTAGACATAACCTGGATTGCCAGCAAGCCAACACATCAACTGGATGGTGAAGTCCAGCTTTACTTCTGAGAAACCAAGCTACATCATTGTTGGGCTTCACACCGGAAGACAGCACAATGCAAGAGTGAGCCGTTCGCAGTTTGACACATGTCAAATAGAAAATGTCAAACTAGCTTTGAATAGGGTAATCTCTCCGTATGTAGACATGAACACGAACAATGTAAATGGTCAGTACCTGCTGGTTAATCAGATGTACCCTCAATTCCTAACTGCATATTATGAGCGTAACTAACCCTGATATTGAGTCTTGTGACTTTCAAGAGTCTTGCCATACTCCTGGTATTCGATGTGAGCAAACAGGATGAGTGTATGATAGGGAAGTCAAAATACTTTCGTGGTTACAGCTGACTTTTCACAAACTATAACTGTTATTTGTCTTCGAGCAATGCAAATTTCAAGGTTTGAGAAGTGCTGATATGGTGTAACGGAAGGTCGTACTTCCGTGTTTCCCTGCCTGCTTCTATTCCTGGTTTGCTGAACCAGACATCGAATGGTGACAGAATATTTTTTATAAACCTATATATTTTATTATGTGTACAATAAATTTTATGTAAAAATATATGCTGTGTTTTATTTTAAATATCTCCCCTCTTTATACATAATAAATATTTTAAATAAAATTTATCGCATTTAAAAATAAAAAAATTAATATGACATTTTAAGTACATTGCCGGAATAGTTCAAGGTCATCATGCGCCATAGTCCAATAGCAGTCAGCATAATCGATACTACAATTGTGTTAAAAGAATATAATCTAACAGGGATGGAGTCGAACTAACCTGAGTAATTGATGGAATGAAGGTGGTGGAGGATTGCCTACTAAGCATTGATTAGCCAATGTAAAACATTGGAGGGGGCTGAGAGTGTAACATATGCCTTAAACACATAAACAAAAATGGCTGCCATTTGGTGGTACACAGATGATGAAAACTTATAAAATTTAATATGGTAATCGCACGAAGTTGGGACACAAACTCTAAAACATAGGAAAAAAATTAATTTATAACAACACCTAGTAAGATTGCTGCCTCCCAAAATGGCAGCCTACAGTAACATATATAAACCGACTATGAATGAAAAAGTAAATATGGCGACATAGGATAGAACGTGTTTTGATGAGGGAAATTGGAGTGGGGGCGAGAGTGTTTGTCATCTGGTGGACAAGATGCTGGGAGGACCCCCGGAAATGTAAGTTATTTTTAAAATACATCTATGCGTAAGTCTTTATAAATGTTTGAGCAATTTTTTATTATTTTTAATAAATCGTTTTAGTAATTTTTAAATCGGTTTAATGATATTATAATATGTATTTTATGAACTTTTAAAACAATTTTTAAATCAAATATTTGGTACTACATTTTTATAAATATTACAAATTTTTTCTCAATTGTTTGGATTTTTGGGGTAAGGTGTTAGTAAAGTTAAGGGGTAAAGTTAAGTATGAAAGACCATGTCACCATGGTCAAGGTCAAGGGTCAAATGTCATGGTCATACAGCTCACAGATGGCGTACAGGTGAAGTAACAACATGGCGGTAAGGCAGCTCCAGCTCCTACGCGCTAGTCCCTTGGCTGACAATGGGCAATTTCCTACTATTTCTAACAACACAAAAATTCAGATCTTGCCTCACGCTATGAAAATCAACTCAAACTATTCTTAAAACATTATTCCCGCACAAGATGTTACAATGGAAATCCCACAGGTCAGACTGTAATAATATATCGATTTGACAAAACCTGTGCATAAAAAATTAAAACTTGCTTCCTATTTCTAATTATTACCTAATCGAAACATTATACATACAATTATACATATTAACCACAGATATAAACATATACTTTACTATCATCTCTATCAAACACTAGCACTTTAAACAACTATGTAGATAACGACTATGTTTACAGCAACATTATAGTTTATATGAAAATAACTTTCTCACATAGAGATACTCACATTAACATCACATGTTCCTAACTTATTATTTACTGTAAAGATTTTTCTCAGGAAATCATATCCAATTTCTTCCTTAACAGACTGTGATGAATTATCTGCTACCTCAATTGCTGGTTTTCCACATAGAAGCTGTATGCTTTTTACAAAAAAATACATAATAATAGATATTACCAATTATTACATATATACACAGAATGAAGCACCTACCTAAATTAACTAAACTTATGATGTCAAAATTACATATATGAAAACCATCCCACGGTAAATTAAGCAGTTTTGTATACGATGTAACATGTAAAGCGAAAAAATTATATTTATGAAAAATTGTTAAAAAATTTTTCTCATAACCATTTGTATAAACAACAAATAAACAGTCTTTCTATCTTACTATTCTATAATGTGAAGGAAATTACTATATTTATACCCATAGTCGGAAGGACATGGGTTCGAATTCCCTTCAAAACATTCAGAATTCTCTCATTTACCCAATGGTTTTCAAAAACTCTCCATGCGAATGCTATGATGTCTACGTACTATACCCACATTTCCTTGACAGGGCAAATATAATTAACGGAGATATAATAGAATGTACATCCCACAAAATATACCATTTTGCTTTCTAGAAACCATTATCGAAGTGCGAACTGAACATATTTTACCTTCCTTGCAAACATTTGCACTTATAGTTTTTTTGTATACTGTGAATCGTAAACATCCATATACACCCCATATCCATGAGAATTAGTTAAGTATGAAATCCAACGAAGAAAATAGAAAATATCATTCTGACATTTTGTTCCATCATTCCCTAACTCTATATTCACACAGGAATTGTAATGTCTAACTTGCTGATGCAGCAGCGATTAAACCACTATCCTCTTACCAAAAAACACACAATATTAGTAAATCCATCATAACAATTTTCGTTCGTTTATGACTCATCTAAAGAAAATCTATGTGAAGGGGAAGAGAATATACCATTTTATTATAAATAATTATATACCACAGGGAATTTTCATTAGAAAGCCAAGTCATACAACAGAATCCCAATCTTGAGATTCAAAGAATTCAATCCCAAACTGTTGCAGGTGAATAATACCTGTATTGTACACAAATGTTCCAACATTTTCCCCTCCTGTAAGCAAACCATTTTCCCATCTAGAAATTATTTTTCCTGAACTAGCAAACTTTTAATACACCCCTACAACCACTTTATTTTAATAATAAAGAAATACTGATAAACAAATTTGATATGTATCTACAAACAGATACGTACGGAAAACATACGTAAATAAAAATACAACAATATTCAAGCAGTTGCAGAAATTGACCAACCATATAGGCCACCTTACAACGAAAAGTAAGAGCATACGTTATCATAAAACCATTTCGAAATACAAAACCGGAAACATAGCATAATATAATTCCTACGAAATAACACCATCAACCCTAACAACTAACATAACACTTACAGGGCTTGTAATACCTCTTATATAATCATCTACAATAAATTGTTCCTTCTTGCATTTCAGGAATAGTGTTAACTCCACCTCAAAACTAGAAACATTAATATTGTCAACATACTAAGTAAATGGGAATTTGAAATTATAACTCCATTTATATACCGCTCGCATTAAAAATAGTTTAGGTTCCTATATAAACATATATTTATTTTAGTTATCACATAAAATATAATCTGTAAATTACCATGAAAATGATATAAATTGTCAATGTTTATCTTTCATCGGGGATCGAATGCATAGAATCATTGCCGGATATTTTTTAATACCCCCTTGAGACTAACACTGGGTAAACTAACAGCAGCGAGATTATGGAATCCATTTATCAAATTTGCCATACTATCACAAATTGATTATATTAACAAAAATTATTAAAAATTTTTATATTTTTGTAAGGTCCCACATACTTGAATTGTATTGCGTTTGTCCTTTGTTGGTCTCCTAAGCCAGACCATTTCGTTTTATTTATATGTAATTTATTTACATTTCTTATTAAAATTAAATTTTTCTTATCTAGTTATTTCCTATATTTTTTTTCTCTTTTTGATGGGCTTGTAACCAGTCTCGGCTGCTGATATGCGGTTTATTAAGTAAAACTTGTGTAGTATGTGTAGCATACAATACTGGGTAGTAGGTAAAATGAGGATCATTTTGATCAAGTATTTATCATCGTGTTATAGTTAAAGATATTAAAATCTAAATACTTGAAGCTCTGCTTCAAGTATGACATGCGTGGCAATGAGCAAACTCAAGCTATTTTATGTTAGTACTCATGTCCTACCAACAAAAAAATACTGTCCTTCCTGAACGATTTATTTTTCTTCCCGCCAACTGGTGAAATGTTTAATGCTTACAATTTCATGGAGTACAATTCAATGCTACTATCACGGGGATGGTGTGTTTACAGAACTACATCACCTTAATGAACTTGTTAGCAAGCCTGCTTGGTTATTAGCCACTTATGTATTTGATAGCCCAGCTTAATAAACTGGTATTGTTTGAAGAGGGTTTATCATTTGAAGAGGATATATTTTTTCACCAGAAAAAGGTATCATATTTTCCCCCCTCGGGGTGGCCCACGTCAGAACGCTTCCAAGCAGTGAGCTATACTGAAGAGAGACACGTGGCTCTCCTGGCGCGGCCGAGCGCTGTCTGGTGGCTACTACTGGCGACGAGTTCAACCTCGCACACTCTGGCACCTTCCATATGCCTATCCGCTATTCCTGCCGCCTCCTCAACCTTCCCGAACCACGTTTTCGCGTAATATGAGTATGAAAGTTAATTATTGCAGTGAAAGTAGCTGTTGTTATGCCGGGGGTAGAGTTCTCCTTTTTGGTAGTGTTTTTTTAAGCTATTTTTGCTATTTTTAAGCTGTTTTGATTGTGTGAATGCTCAATATGGCATTTTAAGGGAATATTTGTAAGAGGTAGATTCTTCCTTTTTTTTATTTGCCATGCTGTAGGAATAGTTTCCTGGATTACGATTTATCAAAATATTTTAATGTCAAGGAGTTTGGTGGATATTTTATGGCATGCCTTTATGCCCATGGTTAAGTGTAATAAGGGTTTTTGCTCCTTGCCAATTAAATTCTTGAAATTATTATTCCATGTTAAACTTTTTAGTGAATGATCAGGCGTACTTTACTTTTAAAGTTGTATTGGCGATTGCTTTACTCAGGGAGTCAATTTACCTTTTTTAATGGGATTTCACAAGTGTTTATTCAGGATGGGTGATTTCTCAGGATTTATTAATATTGTTGTTTTTATATTTGTTCCAGGGCATGTGTGTTCTCTCCTTCCCATAGTTCGCCGATTGGTAGCAAGTAACTGCAATTTACAGAGGCAATATATATTTTTCAGATCAAGTTGCAAAGTTGTTGTTTTTGGCGATAATATACAGATGGGCTTCAATATAGTTTGTATTGATTCTGAAATTTTTGTGTCCATGCGTTCTTAATTTTTCAATGGTATGTGTCCTTCTCCTTGCCTATCTTTAGACCTTAAGGCAGAATTGAACGCATTCTGTTGCCCTTTGTTCGTTTTGTTTGTAATTGAATGAAAATTAGTTGTTGATTTGAAAATGTTTAAAGGTACCACCTGTTTGTAGCAACTCTCTAAAGAGACTCTTTCGCAGCTGCTCTAACAATTTCATATTTCAGACTTGCCGCAGGAAGCGACTTTGGACAAGTTGAGGTCTTTTTCTCGTGGTTTGGAGCGGGATCCTACTTGTGGTGGGAATGAAGTTGGTGGTGAGTCATCTGCATTTTCTCCCAGTGTTGGTATACTTTCCTCGGTAGCCAGCAAACATGTAGGAAAAAGTTTGGGTGATATTCCTATACTTAGTAGTTGTGCTGCAGTAGATGTGGTAAAGTTTCTACAAGTTAAATTAATAGTAAAATCGCAAGTCTTTTCGTTGCAAGATATTTTGGGCGTTTTAGGGGTTCATGTTCCTAGTGAACTATTGCCCATTATCATAAGAGCTAGAGAGTTGGACTCGCCTTGGGGCACTGTAGTTAAAGAAGTATTTAAATTTTTTGATAGTAAGCATACTAATGACCATTTACAATGCTTGTTTCTCCAATAATATCAATAGCCAGGAGATACTTTGTTGACATATTTAGGCATAATAGAGTGCATGGTAGAGGACATAGTTTTTCCATATAGGGAATCTGATTTTGTAGAGAGCGTTATAGATCATGTGCTGCCGCAGTATCAGCCTTATCTATTATCAAGTGATAGTCCGAAAACCTTGAGCTCGCTGAGACAATTGTCTCACCATGTAGATGTGTGCATGTAGGTGAAGGATTGTGAAGGAAGTGCATTGGTTAGTAGTGCTAATGCTCAGGATAAAAGTTTCCCAAGCCCAAAAAATGATAGCTTTAACTGTCGTAATCCTAATCACAAAGCATAACAATGTTAAGTGCGTATGGCCCTTGCAGATAATACTCAGACTAAGTAAGTGGAAAAGAGTAGATCTTCTGTGATGTGTTTTGACTGCGGTAAGCTGGGCCATTTTACTTCCCAATGTCCTAATCAAGATCAACTTAAGATTTTGTATGTCCAAACTCCGAGTGATAACAAATTGACTAGGGTAGGGGATAATTTCCATCAGAAACCGAGTACAAAAGGAAAAAATTACCATATGCAAAAGAAGAACACTAAGGAAATTCAAAACCAAGTAAAGATTAAGTTACCAATTGTACTAGTGAAGATAGGTTCAGTTGAAGAACACACCCTGGTTGATAGTGGTTTGTCAGTGTCTTTGATCAATCAGTCCTTTTGCAATAAGTATTTTATGGGACATCCCATAGGTGTTATGACTAATGAACACAGTGAGAAAACTGTATTTAGTCTAGCAGATGGAGGTTAGATGCAATCATGTGATCTTTTGATAATAGGTATGCACAGATATCATTTATCCTGGAAGAGGGAATTTTTAATTTTGCCACACCTAAGCCACAATATAATTTTGGGCATAGATTTTCTCCACAGCACTCGTACCTATTAAAATTAGCACGAGGGCACACTAAGTTTTCCTTTATGTAAATAAGGAGTAAATTTGTTGCGGCAGGAGGAATATAAGCAGGTAAATGCCATTGATAGTCATTTTGGGCAACAAATGCAAGAGAAGTTCCCATCTGTAATAACAGATAAACTCTCAGTATGTAATCAAGATGTGCATGGTCTGGTACTGACCGACAGCACCCCGGTTAGGTGTCATCACTTTATTGTAATCCAGCTAAGAGGCAAGATTAAAAAAAAAATTCTAGACCATTGCTTGATGAGGATGTTATTAGGCACTATACTAGTAGTTATGTGAGCCCGGTATTTCTAGTAAATGAAAACGAGACTGGTAAATTTCTGTTAACGATAGACTACCGATATATCAATAATAAAATTGAACTAGATCCTTACCCTTTACCTAAAGTAGACCAAGTTTTTCAGTTATTAGTGAAGGCTAGGTATTTTACAGTGTTACATCTGAATCAAGCCTTTCACTGAATTTTGTTGCACCAAGATGCACGAAAATTTCTTGCAATTTTTACTCCTTGGGGAGCTTTTGAATGGGCCAGAGTCCCTCTTGGTGTTTCGTTTGGGGCCCAGCCATTTTTGTCGTGCTTTAGAGACTATATTGTTGACATAAAAAGCTGAATTCATTTTCAACTATCTGGGTGATATTGCTATCTACAATGAGACTAAGGAGTGGCATGAAAAACATATCATGTTAGTGCTATAGAAGGTTTTAGAAGCGGGGTTGACCACGAATCCGGAGAAAATCAGCTGGTGTAGCTGGCATGTGAGGCTGTTGGGATTTATTCTGAGTGAAGGGAAGTTGTTGTTAGACTCTGATCGTATAAGCTGTGTGCTTTCATTTCCCTGTCCAAAGAACTAATGTAATGTAAGGTGTTTCTTGGGCATAATAGGCTACAATGCCAGGTTTATTCCATCTCGTGCCGAATTCGCCGAACCCCTTAATATTTTGAAACATAAGGGCCAGGGGTTTTTATGGGGAGATAAGAAAGATGAGGCTTTTGTGAAATAAAAACTTGTTTGACCTTTTCAGCAGTGCTAAGATTGACTGATTTTGACCGTAAGATTGTAGTGCATGTAGATGCAAGTTCCCTGGCATTAAGTACCATTTTGTCAGAAGAATATGAAGATGGTGTTATTCCCATAGCTAATGCTAGTCGGCTATTAACATCTGCCGAAAGAAGGTACTCAGCCTATGAAAAGGAAGCTCTTGCTTGTGTATTTTGGGTTGAGAAATTTTCCGATTTCCTGGAGTGTACTCGTTTTTAGCTGTGTACAGACAAACAAGCCTTTACATGGCTTTGGAAATCCAGGACACCTTTGGGGAAATTAGGCCATTGGATCGAATGCCTTATAATATTTCATTTGATATAGTTAATTTAAAGGGAAAGGACAATTGTGTAGCGGACAGTTTTTCTAGATTGTTTAACCCTGATGAGTTTGTGTATGATGGAGGAATTCAGGAGCAGATAAATGTTCTGAAGCAAGCTCCGGCGGCTTATTTTATCATTATGTTTTGGCAGCAAAAAGATGATGAATGTGCGGAGTTGTTGGCATAAAATCCAGCTAGGTAAATTCACTGATTTTATTGTGAAGAACGGTATTATTGGCAAAGCTTCATATAAGGGCATTTTCAAGACGTATACACCCAAGGCAGTGAGGCCACTGGTGTTTAATTATTTCCATAACTCTTAATTGGGTGTGCATCAGGCTCAAGAATGCTCTTTGCAGCGTGTTGTACATCATTTTTTTTGGCCAGAAATGCAATCAGAAATTAGAGATTGGGTGAAACAGTGTGCTTCGTGCCAGCAGGTAAAGGCCCCTAATAGTAGAGCCCAAGGACAGTTTAGTAGTTCACCACCTAGTTTTTGTATGGGAAAGAGTCAATACGGATGTGTTTAGCCCTCTCCATGGATCTAAGAAGGGTTTTAACTATTTATTGGTTTTAGTTGATGGATTTTCCAAGTTTGTTTTGTTATTCCCCATGAGAGACAAGAAGGCCACTACTATTTGTAAGATGTTGCAGGAACAAGTGTTTTGTTTTTTTGGTTCACACACCCAAGTTGTTACTTCCAACAAGTTATCAAATCTAGCTTTTTCTTGGGGAGTTTGCTTGGTCCATACAACCCCTTACCACCCTGAAGCTAATATGGCAGAGTGGTATAATTGTACCATTAAGGCTGCACTTGTTGCCTTTTATCATGATTTTCACACAGATTGGGATAAAGAGATCCATTTCATAATGTTGACCTTAAATTCTTTGTAAATGCTGCTACAGGGACGATGCCGCAAGGTGTGTTCTTTGGTCGGAGATTATTGCATTCTCTTCTTAAAGCAATGGGCTTTTATTTTGATGTAGATGTAGGGTAGCGAAATTAATTTTAGGAGGATTCTTTAAAGCATCTCAAGGATTACTATCGCCATATGCATAGGGCGCAGGATGAGCAATATAACACTGTTTCTTACAAGGTTGGTGACTTAGATCTTGTAAAATTCATCATTTATCTAGAAAAGTTTATTCCTTCTCAGCAAAATTGTGCCTTAAGTACGATGGCCTGTATTGAATTGTTAGTTTTCTTACTCCAATGTAAGTGTTTTTACAGGACCCAGCAACGGAAAAGTCTTTAAAAAGCCATGTCTCTAATATTAAGATATTTCATCAGCCATTGGAAGATCGGCCAGCCCCCACGCCCAGAAGAGGAGCATTATTGCCACTAGCGGAGGGTTCACACTGTGTGGTAATGTATTTTGGAAATAAGGTACTGCAAATATTGTTGTTATATTTCCATTCTTGTAAGATGTTAACTAAATATTTGTATTATTTTAATAAGCCCTTAAAAGAGGAAAGTACAAGCAGTAGTATTTATAATTTAGTGGGCAAAGGATATCCATCTCATTTTTTTTTTCGGGGAAGAAACAAAAGGGGGCTTTATTAGAAGTTTCGGTAGGTTAATTAAGGCGGACTACTCCTCCCTAGTCCTTTCCTTGTTTTTCCGTATTACTTTCTACCCTGCCAGAGCAATTGGGGTTCAAGAGCAGACGAAAATGGGGGACCTGGCCACACCTTTTTCGTCATTGGCTGTTTTCTACTGTGGGTCTCAACCATCAGCTTCTCCGGGTTTCGAGAAGAAACCCTTGGAGATCTCTCCCACTGTGTGAGAGAATTGAAGCTCTGCTTCAAGTCTGACACACGTGTCAATCAGTAAACTCAAACAATTTTATGTTAGTACTCCTGTCTTGCAAAAAAAAACTGTCCTGCCTGAATAATTTATTTTTCGTCCCACCAACTGGCGAAATGTGAAATGCTTACAATTTCCTGCAGTACGATTCAATGCTACTATCAAGGGATTGTGTTTACAGAACTACATCACATTAATGAACTTGTTAGCAAGTCTGCTTATTTATTAGCCACTTAAGTATTTGATAGCCCTGCTCAATAAACTGGTATTGTTTGAAGAGGGGTTATCATATGAAGAGGCAATATTTTTGTGCCAGAAAAATCTACCATGTTTATCTTCGCCCCCCCCCCCCCCAATCTACATGCATTCGCACACGTCTGAATGCTTCCAGGCACTAAGCTATACCGAAGAGAGGCGCGCGGCACTCGTGGTGCGGCCGAGTGCTGTCTGGTGGCTACTACTGGCGACGAGTTCAACCTCGCACACTCTGGCACCTTCCATATCCGCTATTACTGCCGCCTCATCAACCTTCCCGAGCCACGTTTTCGCGTAATATGAGTATGAAAGTTAATTATTGCAGTGAAAGTAGCTGTTGTTATGCCGGGGGTAGAGTTCTCCTTTTTGGTAGTGTTTTACTTTTAAGCTATTTTTCTGTATATGGACGTTTGTAGGGAAGTATTTCTTCACTGTTTTGATTGTGTGAATGCTCAATACGGTATTTTGAGGGAATGTTTGTAAGTGGTGGATCTTCCTTTTTTTGCCATGCTGTAGGAATGGTTTCCTGGATTACGACTTGCCAAAAAGATTTTAATGTCATGTAGTTTAGGGGATATTTTATGCCATCCCTCTATGCCTATGGTTCAGTGTAATGTGGGTTTTTTCTCCTTGCCAATTGTATTCTTGAAATTTGTATTCCATGTTAAAACTTTTTAGTGAATCATCAGGCGTACATTACTTTAAAGTTGTAATGGTGCCTGCTTAACTCAGGCAGTCATTTCACCTTTCTTTAAAGGGATTTCCCAAATATTTATTCTGGCTGGGTGATTCCTCAGGATATATTAATATTGTGATTTTTCTGTCTGTTCCAGTGCATGTGTGTTCTCTCCTTCCCATAGTTCATTGATTGGTAGCAAGCAACAGAAATTTTCAAATTAAATTTATATTTTTCAAATCTAGTTGCAAATTTGTTGTCCTTGCTGATAATTTATAGATGGTCTTCAATGTATTTTAAATTGATTCTGAAATTGTTTTGGCCATGCATTCTTGATTTTCTTATGTTATGAGTTCTTCTCCTTGACTTCCCTTAGACCTACTACACTTTTAAGAGGTGTAACGTACTTATCTAATTGCCATATGGATTCATGAGCATATGTGTTTAAATTTTGGCCAATTATTTAATTCATTGGTTCAGTTAAGCCATTGTTTAGTAAACACTATTGGCTGTGGTTCTTAGCCTTTTTATTTATAGGCGTGAAAGAGTTTTTGCGAACATGTTATCATTGAATAAGTATCCTTGTCTGTCAGGCTGTAGTTGAGCAACCAATGCTATCTTTAACTTATTTGATAAATGGTGCAGAAGTTTCAGCATCAATATTTTGAACTTATTTTGCAACTATGTACCTGGTAGCGTATTCGGCCATAACAAAAACATATTTATTATCATCTTCGGTTTCTGGTAATGGTCCATTGGCATCATGTGACCACATTGTTAAAATTTGCAGGGGATCGATTTGTTGTAATTGGCCTTGGTGTTTGACATTGGCTGGTTTTGTCTTTTATAAAACGTTGCACGTTTTGACGTAATTTTCAACATCCTTGTCCATTTTTTCCTAAAATTAGGCTTCTTTAATTTTCTGTAGTGATTTGGTTTTTCAAAATGTCACCCACTTAAGAGTGCATTATGGTGTGCTGCTATGATTCCAGATACATGGTATTTAGGTATGACCATTTTGTGTTTTTTTTTTTGCCTGTGGGTGTGTATATTTTGTAGGAAATCTCGCAATTTCCTCGAATGCCATAACATACTGCATTTTTTCTGACAATGGGAGCAGCTGTGTGGGGTTCTGTAAGGGGTAACTAATTTTTTTTGTAATTATGGTCATTCTAATATTCGCCTTGTAAAGGGAATGTGTTTGATGGTATGTTATCGTGTAAATAAAAATAATGGCTTGTCATCCTCGACTTCTTGGTTTTCTGATACTTTTTCCAATATTGGTATAAAAATAGTGTGGTGATCTTTTTCCTGAACTACCATTGCTATTGAAGTTAGTGGTTCGTTAACTGTTATCAAAATTTATGCTTTTTCATTACTTGGGATGATTATAATATTAGTATGATAATACTCTGCTATAGCTTGTAATATTAAATTATATGTTATGTGGTCAATGGCAGGCATCTCTGTTTTGCTTTCAATTGAATTTGATTAGAGGCATTTTCGTTAGTGATTGTGAATATTCGCCCCAGTTGTAACGTATATGGTTATGTATACAACTACGTATTTTGTCTGATTTTTGTGAATTTTTAGAAATTAAGACTGCTGACGTTTCATAAATACTATTTGTGAGTTAAAAATTTCTATTTTTGGGTATATTTTAGCATGTACAGATAATGCGGTTTGTCTTATAGTGTTGTTTTCAGGTATCCGGGAAATTGTGTCTGCAATAGTGATATTTTTGCCTCTTACAATTTTTGTTTCAAAATCGAAATCAGACAATACCGTTGCAATTTTTTGAATATCTGTGTTGTGTATGCATTGTCTGTTTCTATGGTGAATTTGTATCCATAAAGGAATTGTCGGAAATAAAAACAAAAATATTTTATTGAGTATAACTCCCTTTCTGTGGCACTCCAATTTTATTCATTTTAGTTTAAAATTCATGATGCATAAGCTATAATATATTGTGTTCCGTTTGAGTCTTGTTTAAGTAGGGCACCCCCGATGGCTGTCTGGTGCATCATATGCCTGATATTTTCCCCGTCATATCTGAACGGTGATAATGTACAGGCTGTTGTAATAGCATCTTATAATTTCCTAAACACTGTTAGTTGTGGATTTTCCCAAGCATATGGTCTGTCCTTTTTATGAGTTCTTTAAGAGGTCGTACAATTTCTGAGTAATTTGTAATGAATTCACGAAAGTAAGAATTGAGTCCTAGGAATAAGCGAAGTTGTTTGACTGACTTTCTTGGTGGTAATTCTGTAACTGATATTGATTTCCCTGGATCAGTATATAAACCTTGTGGTGTGAGTTTATACACTAAGATAGTGAATTCTGGTTTAGAAAATTGAATTTTTTTTTGGATTTAGTTTTACTTTAAATTCTCTTATTTTTTGGAAAACTTTTTCCAAATTTATAATGTGTTCCTGAAAAGTATAGAGTAATACCAAATTATTATCTGCATAGGTAAGTACAGTGTTCTAGTATAGATCTCCTTTCAGAATATTTACAAAATTTCGAGAAAATCTTCAACTACTAGACAGTCCAATCGGCAGAAGGCAATATTGAAATAATCCTAATTAATATCTGCAGTAAGCTTACTTACGTGTCTCTTCCATATGTCCAGAATCGTATAGAATCTGCTTAACATATTCAGGCTGGTAACATTTTCTATTTTGAATAACTAGAAGTGTATCCTCTGTTCGGGGTAGTGGGTAATTTTCCTATTTAACATATTCATTTCAATCACGGAAAATCACTGAGGAAGCAAATTCAACTATCTTCCTTCGGTACTAAGGCAAGGAGCTGCTTACTGAGTTGTAGATACTCTATTTGTGTTTCTAACATACACAGAATTTGTTCTTTTATGTCTTCGCATCCTTTTAGAGCAAGTCTATGGGGTTTGCGATGGATTTGTTTATCTGTAGCAAGCTTAATATTTATATTATATTTTTCCGTTTCTGTGAGAACTGTTAGTTTATATGCACATTTGTCCTCAAAATTTTTCAGTAATTTTAAAATTTGTAACTTCTGTTCTCTTCGTAAAGCTGGATTAATGTTTTTCATTGCTACTATTTATGCGTTTTTATACTTAAATGAATTTTAAAACATTTCTCCCATCACTCGGAAAGCCAATTTTTTTTTTTTTTTTTTTTTTTTTTTTTTTTTTTTTTTTTTTTTTTTTTTTTTTTTTTAAGTAGAGAATATAATATTTTTAATAGTCTCAGAACTCGAACTCGCGACCCTACACCATACCTTAACTTTGGAGATAGCTTAATTCTTTATATCAGTGCACGTGAATATTACAATTTGAAAAAATTAATCTCCAAACAACGCTGAAAAAGTTTTCAAAAGCTCTGGTCATCAATCTATTTTCAATACTATTATCTAACTCTGATTCCTATATCAGATACCAAAAATTAATATAAATATAAATTCTTATAATATTCATCGCTCAAATCTTTATATCAGGGGTGCATGTATACTGCGAAAAATTACCATATTTTTCTAAGTCAATTAGAAAATTAATATATTTTATAACTTCTGGACTCGAACCAGGGTTCCGCGACATGCCTAAACAAAAGTTATTGCATAAAACTTTATGTCAGTTTCATATAAGCACGGAAAAAGACAGAAAATAGGGTAAAATATTCGTTAAGAATGATCTGAAATTTGGGTTGGTATACGAACTGTTGACCATTAATCTCTCTATAAGAATTCTATTATTTGTCCAATATGAGCCTAACAGCCTGTATTATAAGCTTCATACATCCTGTATTGTCATGGAATTTAATCCAGAATTTTTACTAAAGTGTCACTTAGGTGGTTCTTGCATTTAGACTAGTAGAAGGATTTTGTTCCTTACGGCCATCGGACTCCGGAGTAGGAGCGTTGGAGCCACACGGCTACCATGTTGCTGTCAGTGTATGCCATCTTGAAAGCCAGTGCCCTGTGACACTTGACCTTTGACCCATAACCATTGACTGATGACGTTCGACCTTTGACACCACCCCACCCCCCCCCCCCAAATCCAAAAAAATTCCAAAAGGACTACAAAGTTTACAAAAAATTCAGTATTAAAAATTAAAAAAAATTATTTTTTTCAGAATTACTTAAAATTGTATAAAAAATATAAAAAATTATTTTAAAAAATTATTATAAAAGTATTTAAAATCGTTAAAATATTATTTAAAAACTTTTTACTGTGGTTTCCATCTTGGAAAGCATAATTTGTTTTTGTTCGTATTTTTATGGGTTACTGTGTGCCGCCATCTTGGTTTACGATCGTTATTTGTTTATACTTTGCTGGAGACCTCCATCTTGGATTTTTTCGTCTACATACAAGCTTTAAGTCACCCACACCTACCCCCCCCCCCAACTCGTGTTAACAGAAACAAATAGCGTATTTTTAAAATTATTAATTTACTTAATTGTTTATAAAAAATCGTCAAGGGTCAAACTTCAACATAGGTCACAATCCAGTCCTCTTGCCCCAAACTCACCAAATCTTTCTAATATTCTGCATGCACAGTTTCCACAGTTTGAATAGCGACCCGAGTTTTGAATTTATTTTCACGACCATTTTATGTAATTTTCCGTCTGTTTCCATGCTTATAAATACCTGATATAAAGATTTATGGAACATCTATCGTTTAGGCATATCGTGGTACCCAAGAGTTTAAGTCGCGAAATCATAAAAAATAAAAATTTTCTATCGGGCTTAGAAAAAATATGTTTTTTTTGCAGTATTCATGCTCACCTGATATAAATATTTAGGCAATCAGCAACGGCAAGGTACGGTGTAGGTTCTAAGTCAAAAATAATATTTAAAAAAATAAATAATTACCAAATTTTTTTTTTGGTCGGACTTAGAAAAAGTCCGTAATTTTTCTCAGTGTTCCGTGAATCTACAGTTATCTATATTAAAGACGAAACTTAAGTTTTAGGCATAGAATATACTAATGAGAGTGAGATAATAAGATAGTAAATTGATTGATGAATCGAAATTTTGAAGACTTAGTTTTAGCGATGTTCGGACATTATTTCTTCAAAATGTTATATTCATACACAACTGATGCAAATATATAAGCAATCTCCAAAGGTGAGCTATGTTGAAGAGTCCCAAGTTCGAGTACTGAAACTAATAAAAATATTAATTTCCGTTCAGTCTTAAAAAATACTGAAGGATTTCCGAGTAATGGGAGAAATTTTTTAAATTATATTTATGAATAAAAACATAAAATACCTGATAAAAACTAAACGATAGGGTTTATCGATATTTTTTTTTTGATAATTGCTAATTGTATGGATTTTCTCAGATCGCTCACATGTATGTTTTGCTTTAATTTTAAATTTACGGTAGAAGGCCTTCTGTGAGCATAAGACGGGTTCCTTAACAGATAAGTACAAAAAGTATCCTCCAATCAGATTGACCATTCACAATGTGTTTCGTGAAGTTGTTCAAGGGGCAAAGTTTGTACAATTAATGTCCTGTAAAAGGTTTTTGCGAAATGCCATCACCGAAGATGAAAGCAAATGTTTGTTGCCGGCTCGAGTCTCGATCGGACTAACATAGGAATGTTCTAAACTGAGCGGTATAAATTGTGAGTTATCTAGTCACTCTTCGTTTAGTTTGAAGATTCGTCGGGCAATAGTTTGTAAAACACCATCGACTATGTGCCATATTAAAATTGACTGATACTCGACACTTTTATTGAACACAATGAATGTGCATAACTTAATTAATATATCCATATATCAAATATTAGTTCGTTTTAACCTGCAAATGTGTAACATATTGGCGGGAGTTATTCCGCATGTATCAGTCTGCAGAAGTCAGGATTACTGAGAAGGAATGCCGAGAAAGATTGAGAAGGATTGAGGAGGATTGGTGTCTGAGAAGAGCACGAATGATTTTCATCCAAGCTGCTCAAGTCCATTCCAAGTCTCCAGGGCCGGGCAGTATTAACATTTATATTAACAACAATAAAGCCTATAAAAATTTTGATACATTTAATTATTACATCATGTTTGTGCATGTGGACGCTGTTAGTTTGATGGGTTTGGTTTTGCAATTTAATATTTTATTTTAAAAAAAAGTGAGTATTATACTTTTGCCCCACAAAACCATTGTGTAGTGAATAATGAGACTTTAAAAGAGGGACTGTGAATTTAGTTGAGTGTATTTTGCATATCTCTGGAATACCCTTTGTACAATTCCGGTACATTATAAAAAAAATAATTATTAAATGAAAATTAATTTTAATGTCAACAATAAATTGGTATTCACGATTTGAAATTACTTATGCTAACAAAACCAATATGGCTACTTGAAACCAACACATACTTGAAGAATTAGTGGACTTAACTGCCGAGCACCTTCGGGTATATTCGGCAAACCCGAGTCGATGGCTTCCGAGCACCCCCTGAGTCGAGCCGAAGCATGCCGAACCACCCAGCCGCACAAGCCCAGCAGATGACATTTAAATACATTGCCTCAGAACATAAATAACCCTACTACCGACAGTTTCAAGTATGCCGTGGATGCGCTACAGTTACAGTTTTGACGACAGAGTTATGTAAGTTGTCACAATCCATACTCTCAAATGTCGCAGATGGACCAACTGCGTGGTGGCTGTAGTCTCCCAAATCGGCGACCTGGGTTTCAGTCCTCACCAGTCTTTCAACAATAGTACTGTGTGTGGGTAATCAAGTGTATATTTCCGTTGATGAGCAGGTTTTCTCCTGGTAGCCTATTTCCTTCCCCTCCAAATCTGCAACTCACAGCTTCTGATCCTAATTCAGCATAAGCATTGTGATGGTCAGAATACTAGATTCCTACTAAGTGGAGCCATGTTCCATCTCCGGCGGAGTTCCAAAGATTTTGGCACACCTAGGAAATGGTTTTCTCGGCACAATTATATTCCCCATGCCAATAAAATTAACCATTTCTCCATCATCACCTCAACACTCCTTCATAAACACTGAAGAAATCTCTGTTAATTGCTCACTAAAAACTCCTCCTGGTCAGTGGAGCTCAAACTCAAGCCTCGACGAGTGCCATCCACCATTTCTGAAAATCTATTCACGGATAAATTAATTACAAAAGATATGTGATTAACACTTGAGGGACAACTCCATCAAGAAGGAATCTAGCATGTTTTTGACAAATCACTGATGCGATAAGTCACAATGCAGTTTATCACATTAAATGTTTATTATTAGTGCTACTGTGAAATGCAGTCAGTCGCTCATAAGAGGAAGTATGCAGATTCTATGTCCCGGAACATTGTGAACAATTTATGATATTTTTACAAAAACTTTTAATTTCTTAATATTATATCTTCTGGTAAGTCACAATACAGTACGACGCATTAATTTTGATCGCCAACAATA
This sequence comes from Dryococelus australis, assembly GCA_029891345.1. NCBI lineage: Eukaryota > Metazoa > Arthropoda > Insecta > Phasmatodea > Phasmatidae > Dryococelus > Dryococelus australis. The sequence goes on along the minus strand of CM057006.1, from coordinate 95,607,341 downwards.
TCACCATACCGGGGCTCCAAATAAAAAACAGTTTCATACAAAAATTGAATAAGTGGAATGGGCGAAGTAATACACCTGCAGAGTCAGCCTTATAGGAACATTTATTAGTGAAACATGAGTACTAATATGGGTTATTTTTAATGGCACCATTTCTCTGTTGGTAAAATGTTCAATGAAGATCATTAAAAAATATGTAAACATTAAATACGACACAGAAACTGAGACCTCTACTGACTGTTTGTAGTATGATCAGCATAGGTACTGCGAGGAGTATAACATTTACATTAGTTGTTCAGAGAGTTCACCATTGGCAGCAATACTCAAGTTCAATCACAGGATGAATGACAACACTAATGCTTGTAGTATTATCCGCATAGGTACTGCGAGGAGTATAACATTTATATTAGTTGTTCAGAGAGTTCACCATTGGCAGCAATACTCAAGTTCAGTCACAGGATGAATGACAACACTAATGCTTGTAGTATTATCCACATAGGTACTGCGAGGAGTAGAACATTTACATCAGTTGTTCAGAGAGTTCACCATTGGCAGCAATACTCAAGTTCAGTCACAGGATGAATGACAACACTAATGCTTGTAGTATTATCCACATAGGTACTGCGAGGAGTAGAACATTTACATCAGTTGTTCAGAGAGTTCACCATTGGCAGCAATACTCAAGTTCAGTCACAGGATGAATGACAACACTAATGCTTGTAGTATTATCCACATAGGTACTGCGAGGAGTAGAACATTTACATTAGTTCAGAGAGTTCACCATTGGCAGCAATACTCAAGTTCAGTCACAGGATGAATGACAACACTAATGCTTGTAGTATTATCCGCATAGGTACTGCGAGGAGTATAACATTTACATTAGTTGTTCAGAGAGTTCACCATTGGCAGCAATACTCAAGTTCAGTCACAGGATGATTGACAACACTAATTCATCTAGTGTGCCTACTGAAAACATTACAAGTATGCAAAATACATTACTGCATGTTTTCTGCAGTTGTTCGAATATCACGATACACAGCGTCTTTGAGTTAACTCCAAAGATAATATTCCAAAGGGTTAAGATGAGGGAACCGGTCAGGCCATGGAACTGGTTCTCCACGACCAATCCATCCACCAAGATATTTTCGGTCCAGAACACGATGTGCATACACTGCATTATGTGATGGACATCCATCTTGCTAGTAACACATTATCTTACTGTTCATTAGAGGTATATCCTCTAGTATACCAGGCACAATGATTTGTATGAAGGTGGCATAATCCCTGCTATTAAAGTTACCATTCAGGTAATACGGCCATATAACCTTATTGTTAACCATCCTACTCCAGACATCAATACTCCATTAATTCTGAGAGCCCAACTATCGCTGTTGGTCCATCTTTCGAAGCCATCGTGGATGCTCGATTGCCCAATAATGCATGTTCCCCGTATTCACTTGGCCTGAGTTAGACAAATACGATTCATCGGTTAAAAGAACATCTGGAAACATGTTCATGTTGGCGATTTTTTCATGCTAAGGCCATTGATAAAACTCTACATGATTATGGAAATCTTTCTCGTGTATTTTATGGCGTAAGTGTACGTGATAGGGATGGAACATATGCTACTTGAGAATGCGACGTGCACTCGTTTTCGGAAAAGCAATGTCGGTTTTAAGAAGGTGTGTGTTGGAATGTGGATTAACTGCTACAGCATCTGTGCGAGTTCTATGACCGTTTTCATTGCTGTGTGTTCAAATTGCCCATTACACAAACCTTCCCAATGAGACGTGAAAACATCCATCTGGAAGGTGGGTTCTTGTGAGGATATCGCTCTGTGTAGAATTGATCTCCTTCAACATAACGAAGGATGTGTGAGCAAACCAAACTATCGATAATAGTAATAACAGAACTGTGTGCTTCTTTCAGTACTACTCACTTGAATGTACTACACTGTATTGTAAGATAATGCAAACACAATAATCTGCTATCATATATTCTCCATATATTAAGAGCATTTCTATCCTCTCGTTGTTGGAGTAAGTTTCCATTATGTCAACTCTCACCTTGCAAAGTACTGTATTCGATTGTACATGGATGACTTATTGAGTAGTCATTACGTCATGTCTCTTTCTTTGTTTTCTCTAAGAACCATCTTTGTGAAATGGGGTATGCAACTCTGGATAACTGCACTGTTTATATCACCTCTACAACAAATGCAGAGTACTGTACAACACCATTCATCGCCATCGTGTCGCAAGGCATCACATAATGGGTATTCATGAACCCTTACTAGTCCCTATGTCTGTGTAACGATATGTCTATTCGACTGGTACATTGTGATACATATTTGAATAGTTCTTGGTGGGCTTCATTGAACTATTGATGAATATACACATGGTGACTTTTAAAAAAATGATGTTAATACTCATATCTCATTAAAAAAATTTTGTTATGAAATTGACTCCACACCAGTATTATTTCACCAATACAGTTATACAAATTTTGTATGGAAGACATCACGGTTAGGAGTTATTGTGGGTGGTAGAGACGAATGGGAATACCTGTCTATCAGTAGAAGGAAAATAAGATAGTTGGAACAACTGGCATCCTGCTGGGGAGCCGATAGCAATGGCGGCCATCCTAGATAAGGTCCCATCAAAACTTCCTGCTTTGTCATTCCTTGTCAGCAGAATCCATTTAGTTTTTTCCTTGTAAACTCCCTTTTCTTTAAAAATCTGATTTTTTTACTTTTCCCCAACCTCCTGCTCTAACATCCCACTTTGTCTCTTCATGATCTTGCATTCTGATTTTTCACTTCATTATCTGCATTCCGATTTATTCTCATCCTCTCTCATTTCCACCTGGCTCTCGCTTTCTCTCCAATAAATTTTCTCTCTCTTCCATTCTATCCTTTGGTTTCCTCATATTCCTCCTGAACTCCATTCTTCTCTCTCACCTTTTTGTCACCCACCACTTTCCTGTCTCTCTTGCCTTTAAGTCCCATATCATTAATTCCCATGCCTGCTGCCAGACATCTGCTGTAGGCAGCCATCTTTAATTCTTGTACCTGCCACTAGAGTACACTAAGTTCTACCATTTGCAGCTCGGAGTGCTGGTAACTATATGGCTATATTGTGTGTTGGTAATCATTTCCACTCAAGTGGCATGCTAGCATCTAGGAATTTAGTTCAAACTGTGGCTGCTAGGAGTGTAGGGATTTTTTTAATGAATGTTGTTTCGGAACTCAAAATGTTGTACTATGCCAATTTTGGTCTGTCTGAGAGCTGGCAACTATAAAAAAAATATTTGCATGTAATATGCATTCATAAATACACAAAGAGGTGGTGACTTTTTAAAGAAAATATATTTATATGCATAGCAGCATCATTAAATCTTTCAAAAAATTATGCTTCAAATACATTAAAAAATATGGACGTCTCGCATATCTATATAAAAGTTATATGTATCTGCACAGAACCAATTGCACAGCAACATACATACGTGGCGATAATATGCGTGCATGCACACTTCTATATCTCCAACTTGTCTGTTGCACTTCTGTAACTTCAATTTATCTGCATGGTACAGAGCGATGGCCCCGTGTACGTGATCCTAGATATCATAATATGAAAGCCAGCTGTACGAATATAATCACCACAGTTCTGTAACAGCTAGCCTTGGAATTAAAACATACACATTAATTGAAATGCTCTACAGATCCCATGTGCATAAACCTACATTAATCCCTGATGATGGCTCCCTAGTCCCGAAATCTTGGCAATTCTTCCCACCGCAGCATTGATTATAGCTAAGAAGAAAGCTACATACCCAGCCGAGATCACAGAATGCAAGGGAATGCTCAGCTACAATATCTTATTAATGTCAACCCTTCTTACTAAGGCAGTATGGCAGGCGGGCGGCGGACTGCACAGGACAATTATAGACACACATGCAGCCACAATGAATATATTCATCTCTCGAAAAACAAAAAAGCACCACCCCTCCAATTTCAAAATTCTGTGGGACACAGTCAAGCCTTTTCCACCAGAGCAGAAATATAAAACCCCCTCCCCCCATCCCCAGAAACAAGACATGAGAAAAGAATTTCCCCTGCACCAGACCACACACACACACACACACATGTTCATGCCCCAGTTCATAAGGCACTTGTCTGACTACAAGTAGAGGAAATATCAATCACAATAAAACACAAATAATAATTATAAATTAACTTTATTCTAATCCTTTCTTTTAAAAAAACAGTACGGTTTTTTAAAATATATTCAGACATCCATCTCTCTCTCTCTCTCTCTCTTTAAATGCAGTATCCAATTACCCATCGGTATTTGTAGAGTGATGTACCCAACTGTTGTTTCAGGAATTGCAGAAGAGCCTCTTTAGAAGTAGTCGACTGCCCGACTGCTGGAGGACTTTTTCAACCTAATATAAGTCACGAAATCTTGTAATTTGTATATCATAATCAAAACCGATCCTTGGAGAAAGTTACATCTGAGTCTTTAAGATGATAGGTCCTTCGTTCGTAATGACGAATGTTGACAAAGCCTGTATATTTCAGTGCTCTAATATAGTTCATTACCTTTAGCAAACATGCCCTTCTCGATAAATGCGAACATAGGCACAGACACATGCTCTTGTCTTCAGATCATCTAAACTCTTCACAGCCTTGTACACTGTTTGCAGCAAAAAAATCCTTAACATCCACAGCCTCATACATATAGTACGACGTACTAAGTGATTTTAGGATGTCAGATGGCGAAGTTCATATCCAGCCTCTTGTAACTACGGCGAGACTCAAATTCTTGCCAGAATACAGTCATCAAAGTATGATTAAACTTTTCCATGATGGATGCCTTCATACAGCTATGGCTACTGTAATGTATCACACCATGTTGAATCAGCTCATGAACATAGGATTGATGAATTCTCGTCCCATGTCAGTCTGTAAATGGTTAGAGGATTATATAGCTTGCTAAATAGTCTTTCTTGAATTGCATACATCATCCCCGAGTTTCTGATGAACTGGGCAAGCCGACACACACTTTCCTTAACTATGTATTACTGTCGACATTTATCTAAAGCCCCTATTAACAGGTGCATATGGTAACATTTCCATTATGTCGGCCTGGTATAGATCTTTCAGCCGAAATATTAGTATTTACATTTTTTGGATAATTTTGGATCTTGTCAGCAATCAGAGCACAAGGCATTTTGTAGTATATGTACACACCTTCATGCAGTTATTATAATATATTGACAATCTTGTCCAAGTGGAAATTATTTTATGTTCAGCCTGCTGAGATGCAATTAGCAGTTGTGTATACGATACAAGCTCACTATAATCTTTCAAATTAACCTACTCAAGTCGATTGATTCCACCCAGCTTCGACATTAGATTCTCGGTGGTCGCTAAGCCAATATCTGGAAACAAATTATCAATAATAATGAACTTGGGATGTGTCTCATCCTTATAACCACTGCTGGAAGAGTCACTGTCAGCTAAATGCACACTCATAAGTGTGAATAAGCTCTTGTATTCTCGAAGGGCCCTCAAGAGTATTGGCCAAGCTCACATTTAAATAAAAATGCACATATGTGTGGAGATTTATGCATAGTATTATCGCCAAACTGTATAAAATAATTTGACATAAAAAATGCCTGTTCCAAGACCCATTTATTATTATGTCTATAAACACAATATGTTCCATAATTAAACCTTGCTGTGTACAGTGTCAGGTAACTGTGGATTGTCGTGTTGCACAAATTAGGTTTCTCCTTTTTATGTTTCCATGCAGATAAGGGTAAATCATCATCTTGATCAGCTGCAGTATCCTCCGGAAGTAACTTGCACTTCCTCTTGGTCATGGGTTCGATGTCTGGATTATCTTCATTTCAGCAGGGGGAACAGTTTATTGCTGTAAATGATCTTGCAGTGATGTGATCAGCTGGAATGCCTCTTCCAAAGTAGCATAGTGTTTCATGTTTGAATGCTTAACCAGTAAATACTTATGTGACACACTTTCAACTACACAATGTAAATCCTCGGCAGCAACAGTAATTGTAATAAAACAGGGAGCAGAATATTCGCAGTATTATAACACACATGCACACAGTAGTATTTAGATGTGACCTTGTTATTCTGGTTGGATTGGACCCGTGAGAGCTTCTATCAGTCATTGTAGGATTGTGAACTATACTTCAGACCTGCTGATATGGCAGGTTATGGCATCCCGAATTGCTTCCAGTGAAGCACACAATTCGTCATCAGAATTCGTATCGGACAAGAAACGAACAATCCTGGATGACAACCTGTCTTCCATAGATTCGACCCAACCACTGAATGAAGAGATATTAATCACTGCCTCAGTCAATATGCTAACTTGACCATCGAATTAAGCTCCCAATGCAGCCACCCAAACAAGGCGATCATCAAGAGTCGTTAGATTTTTGTCTAAGGCAGAGTGATTGCCCAAATTTATTCGAGTTCTGTATCTGTATTTGCAGCCAATGCTGTTAGAATCTTGCCGTCAATTTGGTTCCCGATAGTGTCGAGTTTCAACACAAAGTGGTGGGCCAGTTCACTCCATTCCTCAGTGTGCGATGATTAGCCTCAGACTTAATTCTCGATGCTGGCAGTTGCCGACAAAGGTTTCAAAGCGTCTGAAGTGACACCAAAGACAAATGATGCATTAGCCACATCACAGTCATATTTTCGCCCTCCGAAATTCTTTGCTCGTTTTCCTCCAAAACTGCAGTTGCATCACCAGTACATGTAACACAACTCTCTGATGCACGAGGAAATTATCTTTGTAATGTAGGAGTTGCTAAGGCATATGTGAATAAGTTTGACACAGGTAAATTGGATCAATGGCGGCACATGCTGAAATACTGCTGCATGATCGACTAGTTCCCACATGTCTCATAATTGAAATCAAATACGTTTGGCACAGCATCACTTGGTGGCACGATTTCTTCATTGTTGCCTCATGGAAAAGAGTACAGAACATTTACATCTTGAGGTTTTTGTGCTAGTCGCCGGTACTTCGCCTGTTGTAGTGATTTAGAGTATAGGTAAATATTCTCGTACCAAAGACCATTGGATTCATCCAGCAAGCTCAAATACACTAGTATTTCCACAGTTGCTTGATTCTGTTATGATACCCCGCACAGTGCTTGGATGCAGTTTCCCATGATGTGATTCGCACGAGATAGTTACATCATCAGTGGTGAGGTAGAAAGGAATTGTGGTTGTATGTGGCACGATAACCATTGAACTGATACAAGAGCAGGTAAACCACCAGTACTTATGACATCATGGCCATATTCGAGACATGGTGATGAAGTTGATCTGTGCAAATGTGTGCATGAGAAAGGTGACGTGGATGGCCAAGTTCAAGGTCGGGTGAAGTGGATGTACTCAAACTGCAAAACAAACATATAAATCGGGTTTGGTGACCAAGTTGTGTTAGTATGCCATAAGGTGCTGTGGGCGTTAGACCAAGAGTATACGTGGATTGGTGAATACACTGATCAATGACCTTCCTTTTGAGGCACACATTCCTGACTACAAATACTGCATGCCTGGCCCACATCTAGCATGTCGATTCAAGCACGGTGATGTCCCTGCAAGTTCGTTGGACAATGCGTGCAAGAAATACAACATTGCCTACACGACCAGTAGCAAGTTGTAAGATAGGCATTAAGCCGACAGTGTTCTTGCCAAAAAGCCAAGTAGAAAGTTAAGCCGCCCAAGTTCAAACATGGCAAATGTCTAGCTACCTGGAGTGTGTCCAAGATTATGAAAACTGAAGTCAAGAAGGGGATGGGTTTGCAGTTTGAAGGGAATAAAATATAAGAAGTCATGAAGAAAACCTGGCAAATTAGTAGGGAAGCATTGAGGCTCCTTGCCCATTATTCGGCCAGCACTCTGTGTATAGCGAGGTTGGTGAACATGGTCAAAGAATAAAATAAGCATTTTGAAAAAGCGATTTTCCACAATAGACATATGAAAGCACTTGCTAAAACGTAAAACAAAGACAGTGGCATGTATTCCACCATACCAATTAGGTGGTGGTGGGATAAAATATATAATGAAAGAGCAGGGAAAAGAGGCATTCTAAAAGTCATAGCACAGCTGCCCACTCAAAAACAAAGACATACAAAATTTTGCCTGCAAATTAAATATAGCCGAATTTAAAGGTATGTTCAAGCGGAACTGCCTACCACACAGTCCGAGACGAGTGGGCTGCGGCATAGTAAACCTAGATAGCAGCCGTAGGCCAGGGAATCATTGGAACATGTATAAAATGTGTGTGGATACAGCACAATACTTTGACAGCTGTGGTAGTTTAAGTGCATTACCAGAACTGAGAACAAATTTGAGAGGCATGAGATTACATTATAACTATGAAGCAAAACAACTGTCTTGAGAATTGGGACTGAGGTCACTTATGTCTGCACTTACTTTCAAGGTAGATAAACAAACAACAACAAAAATATACTTAAAGGAGATGCACTACTTATAAGCATCAGTCATTTCCCTAAACCTGATTGTATCAGGTAAGAGCTTGGATTTGTTCTCCGTGCACTTCCCTTCGCTGATCCTGGATGGGGTGTCGTCCGTTGAGCTCAAATATGTTCAAACCTAATTCTCTGTACCAAACATAGATCATAGAAATTGCACGTTTTGCTACATCAAGGATGATGGTATTAATGGTTAGGTGTGTGTACCCCCAGGCTCGCAAGAGATTGAAGATATAAGCGAGATTCTTAAGCTCCTACTGGAGCTACAAGTAACGTTGGTGCTACAAGATAATGGTAATATGCTACACAGCAAGATTTATTTTGCTGCTCGTATAGATATCACGAAAACTACACGCTTACTGAAATGCTCGTATTCACGAATGAGAAAGTATGAAGTTAAGAAAATACATGAATCCACACTGTCAGTAGAAATTTCCCCCCTTAATATTAAAAGGGTAAACCATAATTTGGTTACCACGTCATACCTCAACGGTAAGCCCAGCCAAACACTACATGAATTTTCCTCTTTGGTACCTCCAGGCTTTAAGTTAATGGATATATTGAAGAAGCCTATTTGTCCTGGATATGACCGAGGGTGTATAGGAAGTGGTCATGTATATAGAATAACAGCACAATCATTTAATTAAATTCCGATGTGAGGGAAAAACATTACATCGACGTTTACCGAAAAATTGGACTGAAATTTAAGGGAATGTGTACTAAGGTAATAAAAGCAGCCTGTGGAACAAAATAAGACGTAAGTACGAGGCGAGCACCCAGTGTGTTACATGAGAAAATGTGTGTTTCCTTATTTGATTGGAACTTTCGGGTAACAAATATGGATGTGGAATTATAAAACATAGATGTGCCAGCGGGCTTCGAAGATGATATTACCAAAGCTGAAGTCTACTCATACCCACTGTATGGACAGGGTTCTATATGTAATCTTGTCCGAGGTTCCAATCCTGGTACAAAACCAAGATATATACACTGTGCTGTGTAATTCTTATTTTAGGTACAGTGAGAATATTACAAAGGCCAGCGGTGCTCTACATCTGACAAGAATAATCAGAAACAGTATACTGCACACATAAGTAGAATCACATATGGACTGCAAAGTTGCAAAGTAGATGTTAGAAGAGATGTTGGAATTATAGACAGAAAAAAGAATAATCTCTCATTGATGCACAACCAATGTCTTGCAGCTAAAACTGCAGGCTGGGGAATCGAAGAGGACTTTAAAAGTCGTGTCTATGATTGTGTAAATTTTGAAGTAAATATTATGCTAGCCCTGCTGCTAGCATACACAGAAGACTACATGCACATTAATGTTAATCCCAAGTAGCAGCTAGTTATTCTCTTAGCTAATATGCAAACGAAAATGGCCCTGGATACTGTTGCCACATCAGAAGCCACAACACTGACAATATATAATCCATTGAATGGCTACTTATATGTGTCCAGGTAAAAATACCAGAGCGCTTGAAAGTTTTGAAGTATGCAGAGAGAGGGTGGAAAGGCCAAATATTGCATTCCGAAACATGTAATTTATAAATGTACCTGAGTGTACCATTCTTTCAGTATGAATTTGGAATTTCAAAACAAGTTTCGCAGGCAATAATACATGTTACTTAATAGTTATATTTCAAATGGGGAACAAAATGTCCTCGGTGCAAACGACTCGAAATTCGACCATGCGAACATAAGGATTGTTAAGGTATTCTTGAACTATGAGTGTTCGATTTCAATGATGGTATGTATGGTACTACATCTTATGTATGCCGATTTTTAGAGATTGTACTGTATGCAAACACAGTTACCGATGCTAGAACATGGAGACTCTATGAACACTGACACCCCTGCTAGTTTTTAACTTTAACAAACGGGATGATAGGCTAAACTCTGGTGTAGTCTACTGCAGAATTGAAATGGCCACTGCAGAGAATTTCCCAGCCAATCTCAGGTATACGCCTAACAATTCGCGATAGGCTGGTAATGTACAATTTTCGTGATAGAGAAGTTAAAATATTAAAACAATTAGCACATATAATCCAATAATTATCAGACCACAGTAATGTTCGCGAACATTCAGGACTACACGTCACCATGTGTGCTCATTATTAAGCACATCAGCATAGTGTATATAGATGATAGCACAGCGACATGTACATTTCTACCTCAACTCCCATGGAGGATACTCGACAGGAAAAGTAAGGTAACGAATATGTGGCTAGAAAAATACTATCCTGGTCTCAATTGGGATGAGGGGGATGTATAATACCATATAATACACTTAAACAATCTGTTAACCATGGTGGCAGACAGTTTGGTCTTCATGGCCGGTCCGGAGCATAATAGATGATTGATCACTCATCATGATGCGAACATAACTCTATACGATCTGTCTGTCATTAAATATCTTGGATGTTCGGTACACGAAAACTAAAGATGACTGTGGTGAATTCAGCCTAGGCTGTGTATATCAATGCTTGAATGCACTGTTGGTAAGGACGTAGACTATGGAGTGCTATGATGATGGCACATATCACTGTAGTAGTTCGAGGGGGGGGGTAGTAATTGTAACATTTTTCTTTCTTGTAACAGCAGGCAATATAAATACCAACTTGGTGCTCAGTTAAAACCTCAGTACTATTCGTGAATGCCTGCACACACATAAAGCATACTCTCTTTTGCTTCCTTACATGTGAGGACTACCCGACATCATGGATGGGCTTATAGAGAAGCTGAACGATAATATGCAGTCAAGATAAATGTCGAACTTAGTGATTGGGAAGCAGTACTTAAGCAGTGTACATGTGTACAGGATTTGTCGACTATTTTGGATCTCCGACCTGGGGTTTCTAGTCACGAGGGGACTCAATGCTTTCCTAGTGGGTGTTGGGAGTTTGAATTTGTATTCCTATTGCATGCACTGCAGTAACTGGTGTTCGAATCTTACTTGTATTTAATATTTATTTTAGCACTGTCCCTCTTCTCTTTTCATCTACCTACACTATAATTTGCTGTCTTTTGCTGTCTTCTTTCTGTCATTCCTTTGTCTGATTGCATTTTTTTTTGGTGGGTCGTTTTTCACGTTCGCAGCTTCGTAAGCCACCTGTACCCTATGCACGCGAGACTACTGGTATTTCTTTATATGCATTCATGCACTAGACTTGTTTGCATGTAAGGAAAATTCCTGGTGGTGTTATTTGCTGGTGTATTGTGCTGCTCTGCTCCCTAACCTGAGAGCCGTCCATATGGTTACGCTATGTGGATGGTAAAGTGTGAGTACTCTGCAATTAACATCATCATCATCCTTGAGAGGATGAGAGCGACCATCTTGCTGACGAAGCCATGTAAGAGAAATTAGTGTTGTATGCTACAGCTAGTTGGCGAGGCTCGCAGACTATCGTGCGCCGGAAGTTGACCTTACACGACTGTTCCTTAGCGGTCATCGGTCTTATAGGTTGCTCACGATAAAGTAAGCACTTTTTAAGACCCTCCCAAAAAGCATTAACCACTAATAAATATATCTTATTGCAGCCTCGGGCATTCAATTTTAAAGGTGATGAAATGTATACACTGTGTTTATTGGTCACATTGCAATGTTTACATTAAAAAGCAGCAGGAAGATGGAAATTGGATGAAAGGAAAAATTTAGAAGGGCCTCAAAAAGTGCTCACTTTACAGTGAGCAGCCAATACTCAAATGTACACCATTAGCCCACCCCTGCTGGCGACAAGTGAACCAACACACAAGATGGTCGCATCGATACCAGTACCCCTGGTAGGCTGTGTAGGGTAGAAATCAACACACACTGGCGGTGAATACGAGAATTAAAGATGGCCACATACAGCAGATGACTGGTGGCAGGTGCGGGAATTAAATATAGAGGATGTAAAAACCAAGATAGAGAGAAAATGGTGACCAGAAAGAATATGATAATGCCAAGTTATAGAGATGATGAGAGTGTATGGACATGGGGCAGAGAGAGAGCCAGGAAGGAATGACAGAGCGTGAGAAAAAATCTGAATGCCATAGCTTAAAGTGGAAAATCGGAATTCAAGTGCATGAAGAGACAGTCTCAAATAGTAGAGCAGGAGGTAGGGAATATGAAAATAAGGAAAATTACGAGGGAAAACAAGATGGACACTTCTGATGAGGAATCGCAGAGCATTAAGTTTTGGCATGACATCATAAAAGATGGCCGCCAAGGTTTCAGGCTTCCCACCAGGATGCCAGTTGTCCCAGGTCTCTTGTTTTCATTCTACTTATATTTAATCAAACAACATTACCGTGTATTTTGGTATCATTGTTTTATTGTGGTCTTTGACATTGATTTACAGTATAGCTGTTTTTCACTTCAATGTGTGTTTTTCGTAATGTTTACTAATGTTCTGTTATTTTCCATAAACAAGGAAATAATTTTTTCCTTTTTTATGTTTGTTGACGAATTGTAGTATTATATTAATATTCCCTTGTGTTTTTGTTGTCATTGTCGCACTGTGTCCTTTGGTAAGATTACTTTGTCAGATTAATTATTGCAGTTTTTCGTTGTGTTTATTCTGGAGGTTGTTCACTTATTTTCTTACCCAGTTTGTTGCCTGCCGTTCGTTGCCTCTTGTTCCATTGACTGTTAGGTCGTAGTTATTTGTTGCCCATTTTAAAGGATTTGTATTTTTTTTGTGTAATTGTTTATGTTCTTAGGATAATTTTTGTCTATGGATAAAATAAATTGCTAACATAAGTTCCGTTACAAAATTTCTTTAAACAATCAATATTTTATTTGGTATGACATGCCTAACTCACAATATTAGTGTTTTTGGTAAACATGTAAAAATACTATCTCACTAACATAAATGGTAATTGACATTTAAACAAGGTACTATAAGTTACTTCAAGGAAGCTTTAAAATCGTACTATGAAGCGTTTTCGCAAGTAACATAAATTAACGAAAATAATAAAATTATTCCATATGTTTGAATAAAAGCAGTCCGGACTTGTTTGAAATAAATTATGTTAACTGTAACTTACAATGAGTTAATCCATGGCCTTTCAGTCAACCTTATTAAATTTTCTGTAAATATTTTCATATATTTTATTTTCTTTAAGTCCAAAATAATACCAACATTGTAGACTTTGACATGCAGCGACGTGATATAAAAGTTTTACGTAAGGAAAAAGAATTTACTTAGAAGTGATGTACTCAAGTGGAACGGTATTTCTGCAAATTACTGTTTGGTAGACGAGAACCCTTCGGTAGGATACTTATTAAAGCCTTGGAAATGCCTCCAGGTCTGCATGTCTGGTTGTAAGGAACCTTTGCTTAGGTTGTGATATGCATTGACGGGAAGCTGATTTTCTTAAATATTATATCAGTAACAGTTTAATATTGCCTCACACGGTGTACGAAATTAAATAAACTACAGGTCACACATTGTGTTTTACACATTCCTGCTAAGCAAAATACAAAAGAAAGTTCTAATTATGCAATTTTAGCCATTGTCTTTAATCATCGTCTTATTGTATAGATGATATGATATAGAACTTGTGCTCTTAAAACATTTATAAACTGAGAAAGGGTATAGGAGTAAACACTAATATTACAGACAATATTATCGTTGGAAGTCGCATTGCCTGAGTATCCACGTGAGGTGGCACCGCCGCTGTAGGTCTGAAAGCGGTTCAAGAAGGGGGGGGGGGGTGTCGTGTGATGGCGCATTCCGCTCGACGCTCGCCTCGGATTGATCGTCAAGTGTTGAAGGCAGTCGGACACTTCTCACCCCTCCGCACCCCCCTAAACCCATGATCAACATCTACCACTCTCCACACTCCCCTCTAGCGCCTTCTCTTCCGGTCGTCTGGGGATGTGTTGAAGACCAAGGGGCAGGGTGGAGGGGCATTAATCACGGCTATCTGACCAATCAGAGAGGCCGCTGGCCACCCGCGCCGAGCGACTCTCATTCCTCTCATCACGCCGCCCGCGGCACATTTATCGCGTGAGAAGAAAGGAGCGAGCGAGGGAGAGAGAGAGAGAGTGAGTGAACGAAGGGGTAGGATGTCACTCGCACACAGGGTCTCCCGGAGCAAGATGTCACACAAGTGACAGTCTGTACGATATCTTCTCCCCAATATTGTTTCAATACTTTCTGAAAATATCCATGTCGAACATTGATATCGTATACAGAAAGTGTAGGCTATTCACAGTAAAGTGATACCTCTCATTAAAAATAATAGCCATTAAATAAATTTTATTGTAGCCTTATACCTTAACATCCGAGAGTGGTGGAATCTTCACCCTGTGTCCATTACTTACATGAGAATATAAATTTTAAAATGTATTTAAATTTAAAAAAATAAATGGCTGAAAGGAGAAAGCAACTATGGCCTCAAAGTGCTCACTTGAACGTGAATAGCCTGTAACAAAGAACGACTTTGATGCAGTCCAATACTATTGACCATTTCACAAACATAGTCACTGTGCATCTCGCAATAACATAAATATTATTGTGACTGAATGTCGTTTTTATTACATCCCAAAATTCGTGACATGCAGTATGCTTCTGTACCCTTTTGGACCAGTTCACTGTTGCTATAATTTTTAATAATCATACCGTCACAAGTTTTTACTCACAGCTGTAGCTCGGGAAATTATTTTAATAAACAGTAAAACCAAAGAAAGGAAATGTAACGACGAGTCTATAGAGAGGAGGTCTAATATTTTCAGACGGAGACAAAACAATATATTTACAGAAATAAAGTTTCTTGAGTTATTGTGAAATGGGAGGTATCTCACTGAGTAAATTAAGTGCGTGTGTGTATATATATATATATATATATATATATATATATATATATATATATATATATATATATATATATATATATATTATATATATAGCTTTCTATTATTTCTTCCAAATAATGTTCTGCCACAGTTTATTTACAGTAAATCTCCTGCTACCAAGAAGGTAACAAGAAGACGTTGACTATTTACGTGTTGGTTAAAGTGGAAGTCATGAACCTGTCGTAGCAGCCTAACTCATCTACCTTAAATGTCTGTATCCGTGTGTGCGTCCTCTCACGCCATAAGTGGGACTAAAAAGGGAATAATAATATCAGTATAGCACTACAGTTTACGACACCAAGTGGTAAGGTGTCATCAGCTTACAGCGTTTCCGTGCGCCTCTAGCACAGTATGCTAGCTGCATGTGCTGTACCTACAGTACAGTATGCTATAGCTCGTTTACGATAAAGTGAGCACTTTTGAAAGCTATGCTAAAGTTATACTTTCTTACCCATTATGTATCCTTCCGCCACATGTAAACAATCATTGCCATGTGACTGCCATGTGACAGCAATGTCATTGCCACATGTTAATAAACTCAAGGTTTATATTTCAGGACTGCTAAATGTAACATGGATAATATTATGTATAAAACATGTAACATATATTATGTATATAAAACATTATATATGTATATAAGTATGCATATGTATACATATACATATATGCATATATATGTATATATCATGTAAAATATACAATATATAAAATATGTGGGATATATATAATCGTTTGGGTCATGTCAAAGCTCCAATAAACAAAAACTTTACACAATAAACAATTGAAAAATGAACGCCCTAGTGATAAAGTCATGGAAACTTTGAAATAGGAAACATTAAACTTGGGCGGTGAACAAGAACCAACACGACACGTTAAAAAAGGAAACACAATTTGTAAGGGCAGCCAAATCGGGATTTCGAAATAGACTAGCACTACTGCACTCCCAAGGTACAACACCACTTGTCACACAAATTACCAAACATTTAATAATCGTACCGCAAACTTAACGTTTCCCACGACTCACAGTTTTCTAAGTGCCCCATCGCTCTGTAGAGTGACTAGTAAAACATCAGCTTGAAAACATGGTACCTGTGTTTGGCCTCAGCTGACCGAAGTGAAGTGCAACTAAGCCATCAGGGAAAAAACATACATCTTGCAGACATAAGGTAGCGGCGTAACGTAGCAGACGTCTGAAGCGTAGAGCGAGGCCGTACTAGGCCTTAAATAAACAATCACGACAATTAAAAAAATAATGATGCACGAAGGGGAAAGGGGAAGGTGGGAGGCAGAACAGCGCAGTAAAATGAGGGGATATGAACGGAGCATAGAGTACATCACTTCACAGAAGTAGATGGTGCTAATAAACTTAACGTGATGGCGCTAACGTGGCAGTATATAAAATACCTACTATAAAGAAAACTAGACTATATAAATATGTGCATGTATATGTACATTTTATGTATAGTTTTATATGCACCTTTATAAATGGAGATAAATGTATTTAAACATAGGCATATTACGTATATATAAAATAAAAATAATTTCCACTAAAAATATAAACATATTAACCAATGCATTTGTGTATACATACATTTATTTTACACCGTTACTTGGTATTCGTAGCTTTCTGAGACCCTCCAAAAAAGAACTGAACATTTATACTGTGAATTGAAGTGGTAACATAAGTGAATACCAGGCTTGTAACTGGCACCACCTTCATTTATACAAAATAATTCTAAAAATAATGTATATTATTTATAACTAGGTAAAATGCCGATCCGGCGATGGCCACATTTCCGGTGTCTCTTGTGGCCGAAATGAGTGCGTCATTTCCTTTTCGTCAAACCCACACAGACCTCATGAAACCAATTTTACTGGTAAAATGACTGCAGCAATGACCTTTATTGAAATGACTGCAGCAAAACTGAAAACTGAAATGAGAAAAGTATTAAAAGAAAATTACTATACATACAAAAAAATGGTCCTTGCGTACACACACAGAGCTGAAAGGAAGAACTAATTAATGTAAAACCAATACATATCCACAAACGACATCAAAATGATAATGTAAAGGACAAATTACAAAAGTAATACTTACAGGCAAGTTACTTTTATCTAGTGTACGACCGACACACACAACAAAATGACATATTAATATACAACTTAATTTCTATGATGTAAAGCTATCAAGACACTTATATTAACAAGATTCCAAACATGTTAACATGTTAAAATTGCATTTATATTAACAAGTAACTCAATATACATGACCTCATCGAACCATGCAACACACATTTAAGCAATTATAATATATTTTGCAAAAGCTGTATATATTATGTAAAAAAATTATCGCTTGCATTTGTTTTATACTAGGTACCAAAAATTAATAACATATATACCTAATAACCAATTTCAAAAATTTTGAAATTCAACTACTTATAGAGCAGAAAAGGCCTCAACGCGTGTTGATGTAATATCAGTAGCTCAGTTACCCTTGTGGAATATCGTTATGAACTTTACTTTAAACAATGCGCACTCTTAAAACCCAACAACTGAATTAAGGATGTTCTCTATTCAAATACACATTACTTACCAGTAGTGTATAGTTGTTATGCCCATAACCTGCAAAGCAACATGTTTTATAAAACCGTATCAAAGGAAAATATATTGATAGAAATGAAAACCTTCTCTTGCTGGGAACTAAATCATCTTTCCAGTTGCAGTGAAAAGTCGTCAGAACTTAGAAATATCTATAATTAAGTATGCAATTTTAGTAGATTGCGTAGTAAGTGAAGTATAGTATATAATTGTTAATTTTATTATGAGTTTCTGTATGTGTGTTTAGAAACGTACTATACCGCGTTAATAATTTCATATGTAATATTCGATAAACACTGTGTAAGGATATGCTGTAGTGCCCATCCCAGCTGAATAGTAACCAATAATGTTGTTGCAGTATTTAATTGGTATCTTGCAAACAGAAGAGTCAGAACTGCGAATCACCTGTCAAAATCGCATGTTATAACAATGCCGAGGCAGGTTGTTTTTGTTTTATTATCCAACACTTACTAAAATAATATTTAACCTGACTGAAACATATTCTGGTAGTATTACAGCTTGAAATGCTCAGAGGGGGAAAAATCAGTTTATACTAGGCTTCGTAGTTTTGAAGTGTAACTACTTAATTATTCGTATAATAATTTCCATAAGGGAAAGTTTTACGGGGATTGAGATACGTTAGCAATTAAATAGTTCATTAGTATAGACATATAATGATTATTTAGTTACTACTGTGCATGGCTGAGCTCTACGGCAGAAAATCAAAGTTTTGTATTTGATCAAATGATAGTCTTGGCAAACGACTATCTATGGTGTGTCGAATATTTGAATATTCTACATTCCGAAGGCGAGAAAGGCTAATAAAAACTACGCAATTAGCCTAATTTCCGAAGGAAAGAAATGGGTGAGAGATCACGTTCCTGGCTGTGCCATTGGATGTGTATGTGTGTAGACCTATATGCAGCCTACGTGTGTGGCCCCGTATCAGTTTATGAAAGCGCGTGAATAAATTCTCACAAAAAGCTGTCCATATTTAGTACTTTATTATGGACACATGTGTTTCAAAATTTTCGACTACTAAAGGCACTTTCAAAATGGCATTCATTTTCAAATTTAGAATGTTTTGTAATAACTGGGAAACATTTCACTTATCTAAAATAAATTATTTTGCATTGACAAAGTGTCATGTAAGCGTTTAATCTAGAGATGGATAGTGTTGTTTCCCGCCATTCTGGAAGATAGTACCAACAAAACCATAAAGTTATTAAGTTATATGTCGGGAACTGCTCAACCAATCATCGCCAAATTTGGCGTGTGAGCAATACTATGGTAGGACATGTAAACGTAGGTAATTGAAATTGATCAAGCACTTATTTCAAAATGGCGGTCAAAACAATATTATAGGTTTATTGGTATAGCAACCACTATTCGGTAATGATAACCAAATTTTGTATCCTGATAGTATCTATGACAAGAATTATGTATGCCAAGAAATAACCACGTTTGTAAACCATTTTGTAAAATAGCGCGACATGAATTAATAAAGGTTTTTATGTCATTTCTCGGGAAACAAAAACCGATTCGTACTAAATTTGGCAAACGTGTAGTACTGCTGCAATTGATAGAAACAAGTAGATCGGACAATTATTTTCAAAATGGTGGCCATAAATTATATTAATTTTAGTACTGTATACGATATTCCTACTTAACATCGTATGCTGGGAATGTTTCTGCAATGAGCTTATTTTCATACGTCAGTTTGTAGAATAGCGCCACACGATTAAATATAAGTTTGTTATAACTTTGGAAATATTTAACTTATTCTTATCAAATTTGGGCGATATATAAGTATGTGTGTGTGTATATATATATATATATATATATATATATATATATATATATATATATATATATATATATATTACTGCACAGTTCATGTAAACCGGTATGTTTTGAGATAGTCACACACTTATTTCAAAGATGGTGACCATATCAACAATTTATGTTAGCATGTTACCATTTCGAAACTACGAAACAATTTACAACTTAGGCCCTTACGCCCTAACTTTTTCATTTAATAGCCTCATTTATCCCCCATTTTGTAAGAATGCAAACATGTAAAAATAAATATTTTATCTCATATCTCCGAATACAATTGACCGATTCCAACCAAATTTTGCGTATAAGTTGTATTGCGGCAGGCCATTGTAATGTCTCGTTATGTGGTGCATCTAATTAGCATTATTAAACCTTACAGTAGTATGCAATCCGAGAAACGAGTACACACATGTTTTTTATTATAAAAATGCTATTGTTGTTATGTGTACCACATGTAAGTTTGTTATTCAGTAACATTATTTAATTTTTTTCCATACCTACATTTATCAAGGTACACACAGAAGTTGAGAGTTATTTAGCTATATGTGTAATATTATGTATTTATTTTTATATTCGTAAGTATTGAGTAACATATAAATTTCTGTAAGTTGACAACGATTGATAATGCCATTCTAAATGCGATCATAAGGAATGCACACCAAGACACATGTTAATTTAAATATGTTAACCGACACCAATAATAGGCTTCAAAAGAATGTTCTGATCTCCATCTTGTTTCATATGAATCTGAGCACCGCATACAAAGGTGTGATAATTGTAATTAAAGGGAGTTTAACCCCAACCAACCTGCTCAGTTTAGTGTTGTTCGAAGACAGAGTAATAATAGGCTGTCAGAGGAGGGCTGAATTTCATAGCAATTAAAGAAATTCTGCAGATGTGTAGGAAGGTATTATATCACCGCCATCCTCAGTGACCGTAGGTACAGCGGCGAGTTGTTTAAGAATTTTGTTACTGTCTGCATAAATATAACAATACTTTCTTGGTTATCACACATTGCCTTGCAATAAGAAAATTTATTTGCACTGCCGATTTTAAAATTGTTAACCATGTATAATTTAGTAGTGCGGAATTATAGGCAGGTAATTTCAACTGTTAAGTGTGATAGTGATAACAATTATATTTAACTGTTAAGTGTGATAGTGATTACAATTATATTTAACTCATCTCACTACACGTCAAAAAAGATAAAATTTTGTGTAATCTTACAAGCACTGCAAAAACTTTTATTTAGGTTGCCAAACAGAAATGCATAACTGTTTTATTAACAGGCGTAAAGAAGTGGTTCGACAAAGAAAATATGCAGGCACTCATTTATTTATATACATGACAGGACTATACATAAGGTCGAACCACAACCACCACCATTACCACCGCCATCAATGCAACCACCACCACTGCCACCACCAACACCACCACCTCCACCAACACCACCACCTCCACCACCACCTCCACTGACACCACCACCACTGCCACCACCACCACTATCACCACATCCACTATCATTATCACTATCATCACCACCACCACTTCCACCAAAACCACCACCACCACAACCATCACCACCACTGCCACCATCACAATCCACCACCAACACTGCCACCAACACCACTATTGCAACCACCGCCACTGTCAATACCAACACCACTGTCATCGCCATACCACCACCACTGCCACCACATCCACCACAACTGCCACCACCACTGCCACCACTGCCTCCACCACAACAACCAAAACCACAACCTTCACAGACACCACCACCAACACCACAACCACTGTCACCACCACCTCCACCATCACCACCACAGACAACTTCATCACTATCACAACCGCCACCAATACCACAACCAACATCACAACAATCACCAAGACCACCACCACTGCCATCACCACCACAACCACTGCCAATGCCACCACCACTATCACCACCACTATCACCACTATCGCCACCATCATCACCAACATCACCACCACCATCACCACCACCACGACCATTATCACCACTACCACCACCACTGTTTCCAACACCACCATTGCAATAATCACCATCACCAACATTGTGTCCATCACCACTGTCACCACCACAACTGTCAGCACCACCACCATCACCACCACCATCACCACCCCCATCACTGTACCCACTACCACCACAGTCACCACCATCAATGCTACCACCACCAATGCCATCACCACCACCTCCGTCACCACCACCTCTCTGACCACCAACACCACTGCCACCACCACCGGTACTATCTCCACCACCACAACAAACTTCACCATGACAACTTTCACTGCCAAACACATCACCACCACATACACCACCGCCAATAGTCACCAGCACTATCACTGTCCCAACCACCATCATCATCACCTCCACCACCACCATCAACACTGTCACCACCATCAACACTGGTCACCACATCACCACTGCACCTGTCCCACCACCTATACCCGTCACCACCACAACACTGTCACCACCATCCCACTGTCACCACTGTCCCCACCACCTATACCACTGTCACATCCACCACAACACGTCACCACGTCACCATGTCCCACCACATCCACGTCACACCACAACACGCACCACCATCACCACTGCACCACTCCCACACAACGCCTCCACCCATGCACCACTCACCACTGTCACCACTGTCCCCACCTATACCACTGTCACCACCACACACTGCACCCTCACGTACCACTGTCCACACCAACACTGCACCCACCTCAATCACCGTCACACTGTCCCCATACCACTGCACCACCATCAACACGTCACCACCATCCCACTGCACCACTGTCCCACCACCTATACCACGTCACCACCATCAACACGTCACCACCACCACTGTCACCCACGTCCCACACACACTGTCACCACCATCACAACACCACCATCACCACTGTCCCACCACCTACCACTGTCACCACCTCAACACTGTCACCACACACACGTCACCACCTCACCGTCCACCAAACATCACCACTGTCACCACGTCCCACCACCTCCACTGCCCCCACACTGTACACCACCACGCACACTGTCCCACCACCATACCACGCACTACCATCAACCGTCACCACTCACCACTCACACGTCACCACCATACACTGCACCACCATCAACACGCCCACATCACACGTCACCACTGCCCACCACATACCACTGTCCCACCACAACCTGTCACCACCATCAAACGTCACCACCCAACACTGTCCACCACAACACGACACCACTGTCCCCACCACCTTACACGCCACCACAACACTGTCACCACCATCACACGTCACCACTGTCCCACCACCATACCACTGTCACCACCATCACACTGTCACCACCAGTCACCACTGTCACCACCACCATACACGTCACCACCATCACACTGTCACCCTCAACCTGTCACCCATCAACACTGCACCACCTCACCACTGTCACCACGTCCCCACATCCTAACACTGCACCACTCAACACTGTCACCACCTCAACACGCACCCCATCAACACGCACCACCATCACACGTCCCCCACCCACTGTCACCACCATACCTGTCACCACCTCACACTGTCACCACGGTCACCACCATCACCACTGTCCCAACCACCTATACCACTGCACCACCATCAACACTGTCACCACCACACCACTGTCACACTGTCCCCCACCTATACACGTCACCACCATCACACTGTCACCACCATCACACTGTCCACTCAACACTGTCACCACACCAACCACGTCCCACCATCACACGTCACCACCATCACCACTGCACCACTGTCCCACCACATACACTGTCACACCATCAACACGTCACCACTGCACCACGTCCCACCCCCCACGCACACCTCACCGTCACCCCTCACACTGTCACCACACGTCCCCCATCACTGTCACACCTACACTGTCACCACATCAACACTGTCACCCCCCACTGTCACCACTGTCACCACTTACACCCACCATCACACTGTCACCCATCACACTGTCACCTGTCACCACCACCTATACCACTGTCACTCCATCACACGTACACACACCACTTCACCACTGTCCCACCATACCCTGTCACCACCACACACTGTCACCACATCACCACTGCCCACGCCACCACCATCACGTCACCACCTCAACACTGTCACCACTCACACTGCACCACCATCACACTCACCACTCAACACTGTCACCACCATAACACGCACCACATCACACGTCCCCCCACCATCACCACTGTCCCACCATATACACTGTCACCACCATCACACTGTCACACTCAACGCACCACTGCCCACCATATACCACGCACACCTCAACACGTCACCACCTCACCATCACAGTCCACCCCTACCATGTCACACACAACGTCACCCTCAAGCACCACGTCCACCACCTACCACTGCACACCATCAACACTGTCACCACCATCACACCACTGTCACCACCATCAACACTGTCACCACCATCAACACTGTCACCAACATCACCACTGATCACCACTGTCACCACCACTATACCACTGTCACCACCATCAACTCTGTCACCACCTCATACTGTCACCACTGTCACCACCACCTATACCTGTCACTACCATCAACACTGTCACCACCATCACACTGTCACCACTGTCCCACCACCTATACT
The DNA here is from genome assembly GCA_029891345.1 of Dryococelus australis. Lineage (NCBI taxonomy): Eukaryota > Metazoa > Arthropoda > Insecta > Phasmatodea > Phasmatidae > Dryococelus > Dryococelus australis. The sequence continues at coordinate 95,582,856 of CM057006.1, read as the reverse complement.
ACTGTCCCACCACCTTACCACTGTCACCACCATCAACACTGTCACCACTGTCACCACTGTCCCAACCACCTATACCACTGTCACCACCATCAACACTGTCACCACCATCACACTGTCACCACCACCATCGCCGTCACCACCATCAACACTGTCACCACCATCACACTGTCACACCCATCAACACTGTCACCACCATCACCACTGTCACCACTGTCCCCACCATCAACACTGTCACCACCATCAACACTGTCACCACCATCAACACTGTCACCACCATCAACACTGTCACCACCATCACCACTGTCCCCACCACCATCACCACTGTCACCACCATCAACACTGTCACCACCATCAACACTGTCACCACGGTCACCACCATCACCACTGTCCCAACCACCTATACCACTGTCACCACCATCAACACTGTCACCACCATCACCACTGTCACTACTGTCCCCACCACCTATACCACTGTCACCACCATCAACACTGTCACCACTGTCACCACTGTCCCCACCACCTATACCACTGTCACTACCATCAACACTGTCACCACTGTCCCCACCACCATCACCACTGTCACCACCATCAACACTGTCACCACCATCAACACTGTCACCACCATCAACACTGTCACCACCATCAACACTGTCACCAACATCACCACTGTCACCACTGTCCCCACCACCTATACCACTGTCACCACCATCAACACTGTCACCACCATCAACACTGTCACCACTGTCACCACCACCTATACCACTGTCACTACCATCAACACTGTCACCACCATCACCACTGTCACCACTGTCCCCACCACCTATACCACTGTCACCACCATCAACACTGTCACCACCATCACCACTGTCACCACTGTCCCCACCACCTATACCACTGTCACCACCATCAACACTGTCACCACCATCAACACTGTCACCACCATCAACACTGTCACCACCATCACCACTGTCCCCACCACCATCACCACTGTCACCACCATCAACACTGTCACCACCATCAACACTGTCACCACTGTCACCACTGTCCCCACCACTTAGCATTGTGTTTATGATGCTAAGTAGTATTCGAAAATTTCAACAAGCAGCAACACTTCTTTCGTTTGTGATTTCTGGTTCATGTTATATTGATTTTTTAAAAATCGATTCAACGAAAGATACGTTTCGTAGCAATACACGGGTAGTACACTGTACCTAGATCGCCACAGAACAGTGCGTAAATTTTGCATGTCAAAAATGTTCACCGCTGGAAAACAAGAACCTCCGCAGAAGAGAGCGACCACCAGCTAGCGCTTCGCCAACCTCTTATTTTCCTCCACAGTGAGTAGAGGGCGAATGTAAGGTAATGGATATAACCGAAAGGATGGGTGATGGTGGTCGAGGCGAATGACACGGTGTAGGGAGTAGGGTTGAGAATGCGCCCGCAGCCAGCTCACTCTCAACCCCCACCCTCCACTGTTGTAACCGACCGGCGAAACAATTGTAAATGTCTGGCCTCGTGAGCGGGGGGAGTATGCACAGTCTGCTTCAAGGTTCTGCCACCGCACTTGGAGGAAGAACTACAACTATTTGGCTCGAAGGGTGATTTAGACTCTAGGGAGGCGGGCCCCTTAAGTCTTAAAGCATCTTTTGATATGTAATGCGTGAAATTCCAGCCAATTGATGGAAGGTTACTCTGTGTCACGCATCAGTCTTGCAAACCTTTTCTTGTGCCAACTAGAACCACGAGAGTTAAGTGAAAATTTTTTCAAATATATATGAAATATTAAATATAATATCGTGCATATTATGGACGCTACAGTAATTATTGCATTTTTCTTTACCTCGCACAGCTGGAGGTGAGGAGAGATGGGATACGACACCCTGCACATTCCAGAGGGGGGTTATTTAACGGAACTGTTATAAAAACTGTTACAATTTGGTAACATGTTAAACAAGATCCACATTGCATTATTTATAGCTTTATTTTTGGATTGTCTCGACACCTTACCACTGCACATGATTAAAAGTTCCTTTTTGGAACGTCTTGGTTTGACTGCAACAGTGCGCATGCGCGAACGTTATTTCTTGGAACGCCGAGCCTAGGAAAACTGAACAACATAATAGTTATATTCCGGAACGTCGGGACAAGCGGAAAATGTTTTACAGTAACCTGTTACAAAAATACCTGTTCTTGGAACGCCGAGCCTAGGAAAACTGAACAACATAATAGTTATATTCCGGAACGTCGGGACAAGCGGAAAATGTTTTACAGTAACCTGTTACAAAAATACCTGTTCTTGGAACGCCGAGCCTAGGAAAACTGAACAACATAATAGTTATATTCCGGAACGTCGGGACAAGCGGAAAATGTTTTACAGTAACCTGTTACAAAAATACCTGTTCTTGGAACGCCGAGCCTAGGAAAACTGAACAACATAATAGTTATATTCCGGAACGTCGGGACAAGCGGAAAATGTTTTACAGTAACCTGTTACAAAAATACCTGTTCTTGGAACGTGTTACTTGTTTGGAACTCAAACGATGGAACACATTACACAAAAGTAACTGTTTGGCCCATCCCTACTACCCACGCCATGCTGTCAACATGAACCTCTGCATCGCTTATCATCACAGACGCCGCATCCAGGGTGGCCAACTTAGTGAATTTGTCACCAAGCTAGGTAGATTTTAATAGCTACCTAAGAAGTAGGGAAATAGACATTGAAAGACAACTGCATATGGCATCGGAGCTGCAGCTGGCCGGCCTCCATGTTGTAATGACATCCGGCCGCCATATATTTCCAATTTTTCCTTTAAAAAAACTTTCTTTCTCTCTCAAAATCGACTAAAATACCCTTCAACTGTCACTTTCTCCCCAAAAATTTTCCAATTTTTTTCCCCAAATATTTCTCTTTCCATTTTGAGAAAAAGTACCCTCAAAAAATCCGAAATTTTTTCAGTACAGGTGACAGGGATCAGAGGCCCCAGCGACCTTTGGTCAGGACAAGTGGGACTCAGGACCTATGACCTTTGACCTCGAAAATGCAAATATCCCACAAAAAAATTTAAAATTATTCTATAAAATGCCCAAAATTTACAGAAAATCTCAAAATATAATTATCAGGAATTAGTAATAAATTAATAAAATAATTAATTAACTATCAAAATATTAATTAGAAAATTATAAAATTAAAAATACGAATATTATTCCGAAGGTCCCGCAAGCTCCATCATTAGCCAAATTCGTTCCATCCCCAGCAGACAACTGATACACTCACCCACACTCCCTTCATCCATACTCATTCGGCTATCATGATTATTTCTTTCGTCATTTGTTTATACATTACTAGAGGCCACCATATTGGTAGGCGACCACCACCATGGTATATTGGTAGGCGACCACCACCATGGTATGGAACCACCATCCTGGTAGACATCACCCATTTGTCATATTGGAAGCCAATGACCATGACCTTGACCACATTACATTGAATGACCTTGAAACAAAAAGTTTGAGACAATATACATAAAGTCAACAAGCATAATATGACAGACTACTGCCACTATATTAGATGTAGGCTACCTCCACCTTAAACTCATGAGCTTAAATGACCTACTAAACAAAACCCAAGTTAAAATGCATAACTGTCAGCAAGCATAATACATTGCAGACTAACACTACCATTTTAGATGCAGACCTCGACCTTGAAACCAATGAATTTGACTAACCTTGAAAAATATAATTAGAGAAAAATGCATAACAGGCATCATGCTGGATGCCAAGCGAGTTAATGGCCTGATATTTATGGCATAAATACCTGTAATTTTCCTCACATTTAAAAAATGTTTCCAATCTGCAATGTACCCACAGTGGGACTTTGACTACACGCAAATTTATAAAATATATATTTGTTATTAAATATTTTATGTTTTACAGGTTTAAAAAGTATTATTTAAGTTAATTATAATACATGTATATATAGTACAATAGTACTATATACAATATTTTTTAATTATAATTATTTTATATATGTACCATTTTTAAAATTTTAATTTAACCCCGGCAAATTCGGAAATGTCTTCAATTTCAGCATGATTGCATATAGGTAACGTAACATCTTGCTTGATGATACGTATGTTACAACTGCAAACTTTTAGTGGTGGTGGTGGCGGCAGTGATGGTGGCTGAGGTTGATGTTGGTAGTGGAGAACCAATGCTGGAAATATTAGATTGTTTCTTTAAAATATCACGCCAAGAAAACAGCTTCTGACAGAATTCGCTCTGAAATGTCATATTGGAATGTGCGATATGTCCGTATTGTTCCAAGCGTAAAATTATATTGAAACGAAAATGCATTAAAAGCACATTTATATTTTGGCGAAAACTCGATCGCAGAATCGACACTGGCGTCCACCAGTTAGCGATGGTCCAGGTTCACAGCTAAATTATAGCCGAGGTGAAAAAGCAGCCCTTCATATTCGTAATTTGCATTTGCGGTATGGGAGCAAACTGAGAAAACCTTAATACTCGATCGATCAAGTAAATCTCGCAGGTACTTACATAACAATATGTTATTAAAATATGCTTGTAGGCATATACATAATAAGAGTACATAATAATATGAAAATAGTTCTATAATTCAATATTTATGTGTACATACAAATATAAAAGTTTAAAGTGTATTTACATTTCCATATTTATATATACATACAGATATTACCATATCTATATATACATAATCATGTATAAATTAAATTAAAATTAATATATATTCTCATATTAATATACCTATAAATAATTATGAATAAATTGAATTGATTACAATTGAAAATTTACATACTTATATATATTTATGTATATATATGTATATTTTCATACTTATATCCCTATATATATACACATAGTTACTTATATAAACATAATTATGTATAAAATAAACTGACAATAATTTTATATACATGTTTTTAATAGTTATATTTGTATACTTGTACATATTTATATAATTATATATTTTTTTAGCTATACAAATTTTTAATATTCCTCTCTGTATAAATACATAATTATGTATAGTGCTTATATATATATATGATAGAATCAGTTACAGTGGACCTCTCGTTCTATCTATACCCCTAGTGCCTCTCCAGGGCACAAACGGAGCAGGTTGCCGCTCACCACCCGGCCTGTCAAAGAGAGTAGGAATCTCTCCAAACCTCCTCCAGCATATGGAGTCAACCTCTGCCAGCATAAGTCCAACCTAATGATCGATTACCAGAGAGAACCTCATGCTGGGGCCAACCGATCGTCCCGTGCTACCACTTAATTCCCATGGCACTTGTAGGTTGTCATGGCCGACATTTTCCTCCGAATGGATTGGCAAGAGGAAGTCCCTTGTCACACTCCACTCCCTGGGAGGCACATCCTTAGTGGCGGGGAATTACTATGCCCCAGAGTGGCCACCACCCAGCGGCGGGGCACAAGAGAGCAGTCGGGACTCCTCCCTGGTGTCGTGTCTCACCTGGGATAGCAGCCCTTGCTCTAAATTGGGAGAGTTTATACATATATCATAATATACTCTCCATGGTTTTATCACTGCAACTAAGCCATTGCTCCCTCGACTACCGAGGTGTTATGAGACGTATTCCCAGTTCGGGAAGGCATCAGTCACACTCTTTCCCATGTCTTTGTACTTGGTTGAAATACAGACCTTGGGCCCCAACGACCTGAGTGCTAAGTGGTCCAACACCCCACGAAGTGGTTGAGCCTAGGTACCATCTATCGGTCCAACCATCACGGCAGATACCCCTGGCCAGTCGAGAGGAAACTGGCAACCCATAGGGAACGAGTGGTGTAGTTCAATTAGCGGGACTAGTGGTGGCACGGGAAGCCTTGGGTCACCTTGAGTGGCGAGAGGCTATAAGAGACGCTTCATTCACCCTGAACGGGTAGTGTGCGCTGCAACTTGACTTAGCATGGTACTGCCACACCACCTCTCAGGCCAAGGACCTTCCCCCCAAGCTACTACACCCCTGAGAGTGCTTCACTCAGGAGTCACGCAACCCTACCGCCATATGATAGAATCAGCATATTTTTATTTGCTGAACAAGTATTTGGGTTTTCTCATAGTATTCCCATACCGCGAATATGAATGGTGAATATGGTGAATATGAAGGCAGCCTTTTGACTTTGAAAATCATGGAGCCGTGAAACTACATCATCGCTAACTGGTTGTCGGCAGTGTCGATTCTGAGATCAAGCTTTCGCCAAAAATATAAATACGTGACGTTTATATCTTTTCGTTTCAATTTCAATCTAGACTTGGAACCATACGGACGTATCACTCATTCCAATATGAAATTTCAGCTCGAATTCTGTCAGAAGCGGTTATCTTGGCGTGATTCTTTAAAGAGACTTTCTAAAATTTGCAGCGTTGTTTCTCCACTGCCAACGGACCGTAGCTGCAGCAGCTACGGTCCACAACCAGAAGATTGCAGTGGTCACATAGGTATCATTACGCAAGGTGTTACTTTACACATTCATGCTGAAGCTAGAGATATTTCCTAATTTGCCAGATTAAAACTAAAACTTAAAAAAAGACGCAGATATAAAATAAACACAGTAAAACGTTTTGCAAATATTAGTGTTTCATAACATGTACATTTATATATAATTAATTTAAATAATACTTTTTTAAATTGTGCAAAATAAAATTTCTAATAGCAAATATATATTTGTCCCACATCATCCTTGTTTCATTCATGCTGCTGATTGCAATCATTTTTATAGGGTAAAAAATTACAGGTTTTTTATCGCTGTAAATAAAAGGACCCACATCTCGCTTGGCCTACAGCATGACGCCTAATATGTATTTCATCTCGAGTTTTTTTCAATGCGGAAAGGATTTTCTTTCCATTTGGGCAACACATGTACATTCTGCTATAAAAAGCTGACTGATCCTGCCACATCCATCGCCTTAAAATATTTTACAAAGAAACCCCTGGCATGAGGGGGGGGGGGGGGGAATTTTGAGACGTGTTCACAAATGATAAAGTGGCAGAGCGGAGCCGACTTATTGACGAAGTAGAGACAACAGATAAGATGGTGAGGTGGCTATCAGTTGGTTGCGTTTTTGGCCATAAATGTTGGTTAGAGGAGGGTGTGAAGGAGAGGATAAGGTGGTCGCACGGAGATGAAAAATAATGGGAGAATTGCGAAGGGTGATGAAAGATTGCTGACTAAACAAGGGGGTGTTGAGCTACTGCGGATAAATACATGGTAAAGGTGAGCAATCAAGAAGGAGGGAGTATCAGGAAAACCAATGAAACCATGGTTTATATGGAGGGTTGTCGGAATGATGGAGGCCAGTCGTCCACTAAACGAGATACTGCGAAGAACAGCTACTTTAATTTAAGAAGTAAAACCGAACCATCTTTCATATCAGTATTTCTATGTTATTTAAGAAATTTTTAAATTTTTTAAATTAACATTTTGTATTTTTAAAAAAGTATCATTAATGAAAAAAAATTAATAACATTTTATTATATTATGAATATTTTCATTATCGGTTTTTGGATTTAATTTTTTTAAATTGGTTTGTACTTGGTCGATTTTTTCTATTTTTCTCTATATGTCAGATTTAAGTTCATTTGCTGTTCAGGTCAATCCAACATGGTGGGCTACTGAAGTTACTGACCCACCACCCCTCTCATCAAGCTCGAACCCATCTTCACAAACTATTTTTATTCATATTTTTTGCAAATATTTCATTATTAGAAACCAACAAATGGGTTGGTAACTAAGACACAAGTTAACTTTTATGTTGTATCTGACTTTAAACGAATTATCACAGATCTAGTAAACTTAAAAGTATTAGTGCAAATGATTTTCGCATGATAAATTTATATATATATATTTTTTTTTTCTGACCGGAATTCAAAAATAAAACATAGAAATATGTTTGTGCGAAAAGTAAAACGAAAAATATAACTTTCATTAACATTGTAAAGTAAGTAACTTAACATGGTATGTAGTAAAAAATAATTAGAACTGCATATGTGAGTATGTGCGACAGACCCAGTTAGTTGTTACTCATGCCCGGTGCTAGTCTGGGCCGAGCAGGAAATACTCCGTTACACCTTAACCAACGGACACACACTTTATCGTACACAATTTGTGCACGAAACCCTTTTTTCATCAATTTCTAAACATTTAAAAATTAGCATAAACACTTGAGTGAGGTACATGGGAAAAGTGCCACTGAAAAACTAGGACGTCTGGGAGGAATTCTTATTCAGAATTCTTTCCAATATTTTAACAACTGGGTTAGAAAAATCCTGCTGGCAATCAGAAAAAATTAATGAAACCAACTAATAATATTACAGCTGATAAGTGGCCATGCCTAAAATAAACTGCCCCCAGGTTAACGTTTTTATTTACCAGGTCCACAGTCAAAGTTCACAGGTAAAATAATAATAAAATAAATAAATAATTACTGTTTCTCAGCTGTCTGAATAATAATAATAATAATCTGCACTACATTAAAATCTTCTATTTACTCTTACTAACTCAGGTATGCACAGGGAATCTATATCAGGTTTCCCGCGAGCAAATGTAAATAATGGCTTACGCAGGGCCAGTGCGATTAAATATAGCGGCTGGGACGCATCATTATGGCCGTCGATTCCGTACCACCTGGTTCTGCAGGTACCTAGGCGCTCTCGCAGCTGTACTTGATGATAATATGTACGATAGTGTCGTAGGTGGCTCTCAGGGTGTAAGGGGGTTTATTATTAAGGCTTTACCACGTGTAATAAAATCCAGAAAAGAAATACGTGACGTCGGCCTAACGGACTTCTACCTGCTCACAGTAAACCTAGCGGGAAAGGAAATTTAAACTGCTCTTTCGACGCTGGTACCTTAAAATTACAAAATATTTGTCGAGGGTAGCCTAAAATATCCTAAAATTTAATTAAATACCCTACCCAGCGTTGACTTACGAACGAGGGTTCTACGCCTATGTCTACGTGACGGCTGGAAGGAGGATAGAGCGTTAGGACAAATTGACTGAAGCTAATTTAAGTGGCCTGACATTCCAGCCAATTACAAACCAGGGTTTAAACCTGAGGGCCAATAATACGCTAGGAACTAAGACATGGACATATTTCAAACTGCCTTACAGCTTTAATCCTAGATTATAGGGTCTCAAAACGAATACAACAATGTAATGAAATTAGAAATATTCACAAAAACGAAACTAAAGAAACCAAAACAAAATAGTTACCTGTAAGAAATATACAAAAAGTAAGCTAGCTAACCTAAATAAGTTAAACAATGTTCAACGTAAATATTCTATACATGAAAATGAAAGAAAAAGAAAATATTTAAGAAAATTAATAATTACAAATATTAAAATTACTTGTATTACATGTGTGACAAAATTTACATACGCTCGTACTCAAAATAATATGCAAAACTGCAAGTGTGTAAAATAAACAGTAAAATTATATGTTAATAAGATCGGTAAAACGACGTGCATTTTAAAGTTTATGTTAAACTGAAACCAAAATAAAAATAACTTTCATTAACATGAGTTCTATTCTACACTAGATTTTTACAACAATATACCTATTTATAAGCAAAATAAAATTAGTTATATGGTATATATTTTGCTTCGTATGTCAATATACAATTAATGTAGCTGGGTGCGGTCGTGTTCAATGCCAGTTTCGTAATATTAAGATATTATACACTACAGGGATTTCGAATATAATTATCAGTTCCCAGGATATTTAACTGTATACGTCACTATAACCAATACTTCCACTGTGGAACCGGAATTAAGGAGTTAGCCTAAGTTGCGCGTTGTCTGCAAGACACGTCCTAAAGTGTGAGAAGACACATGTATTTTCTTGGCCATTGATGTTCTATTTAAAAAATGGAAATATTACTATACATAAAACTGACTGAAATTAGTAAGGAAAGAATCAATTTTAGACTACTTTTAAAATAGGTTACATTACGTAATTTTCTAATAATGGACTATATATATATATTTATTTATTTCAGTTACATAATTCGTATGTCTATGCATGAACGAGTACTATGAAGGTAACTTACATACATGAAAAACTTACAACTTTTTAACTGAATTATCATCACAACACTAAATCAGTTGACTATAAATATTCACATAATGCATTTAAACCAATCACGTCGATAACAAGTGCTTCTAATGTAATAGTGGTTAGTGTTATACATATGTAAGCCAGTTTAATTTCTTACACCAACTCAATCCGATGAATTAAGGGAATAAGTGTTCAATGTTGTATGTACTGAATTACTAAGATATTGTGATGCATTCTTACATTCTCATTGAGTAGTGATTTTGTATCTTAATATAAAAGTTTGTGTAATAAACGCGGCACAAACATGATCGTCACTGAAAATATTCCATTATTTACATACATGGCTGTTACAGTATGAACATGAATTTTTGATCTGTCAGTAAGTGAACAAAAATGTACGCCATTATTAGAAAGAGAAGAGTAGCTAGCAGTAAAAAGTCGATTTGAAAGGGATGTGAAAAGAAGAAAAGCATCCAGTAGTGAGAGTCTGTTTGTGATATTTATATTCGAGAGTGTTGTCAACTGGCGGTGTGTATGCTGCTAACAGCCAGGGCTACAATGGCTCGCGTATTATCCTAATGAGTGTCCCGGGAGGGAAAAGAAGGGCAGGACCTTGCCACGCACTCGCTATGCCAGTCGCTGCTGGTCTTTATCAACGATCCTCACAGCAGCAGCTATCGCCAGCAGCTCGGCGTGATAATTTAATGATATGACGTCGCCTCGCATAGCATCGCAAATCCCTGTCTCCGTTATAGTTACGATATAGCTACGGCCGCACACGACTGTATTCGCTGTAGTTCTGCGTTTCCAACTCTTAATTCGCTAAGCTGTTTTCGCTGTACTTTGTGGCTACAATGAAAGCTGTGTTTTATAATCGCATTGCAAATCAATATGACATGGAGAGAGGTGGCGGGTGTACAGCGCATGCCCGTCCATGGCGACGTTATAGGAATATAGCTGCCATCGCGACGTGTCCAGAATACTTTTACAATCTCTCTCAAAGCCAGTGGGCTAAACAAGCTTCGTTAAGGGATGGAGGTCGTAATTAAATTATGGTTAATTATAATTTGTTAGTTTAAATACTGTAATTATAAAACATTCTCGACTTAATATCTTAAAATAAATTGATAAATCTTGTTACCATTTCCATTTCGATAAGAACTACATTCTCATCGATGATACATTCTTTGAATACAAGTAGTCCAATCATTTCTGGCGCCCCGTAAATTATGTCATATTGCGATACGACTATGAAGTCCCGTTCCCAGTGGACATTCTGCAAAGTCTTTCCATATATTACATAATTCATCAATTTAAAAAAATTAATTCTCGAATGTGCTCTTAGCCTAAGCATGTTTCTGAATATTGATCGTAATGTACAGAGCCATCCACGCCTCCTGCTCAAAGTGTTTAACGCGATGAACAGCGTCGAGTATGGCTCCATTCCAGTGGCGGCTGCTGAAGGAGGGCTGCAGGCACAGCCTCCCTTATAAAATCTCAGAACGCATACCTATACTTAACTGCTACTCAGTAAATAATACTGTGTACGAATACGGAGGTTATTTCGCAGCCAATGTTTTTGACATGGACGAGACTCTTGTCACAAGAGAAATGTTTTTGGAAATATCGAGTGGTGGGGTGGCAGATTCTTCGCCCCTAAGTGGGTAAAGCTAGTAGAGAGAGATGACCGTTACATAAGACTAGGGGTGCTATGGGAGGGAGGGAAGATTTCCGGGGCTCGGCTCTTTTCAACCAATTGCATGCTGTAAATCTAAGAGAGCTGGGCACGCCCCTGCTGAAACAAAAAAAGGTTTCATGGAACTTGACAAAGCTACCAAAAGTACATGTTTTACAAGAAAATTTTGGCGCTCCACTCTTTTGCAGTTGTTATACACATTTCTTACCAATGCTTGTATTCATTTCAAATCTTTTTTATTTATAGATATCGGTCAAACTCGAATGAGCTTCAAATATAGTGTGTAATACTCTGAATAAGTTTGTTGTTAATTAATTATGAGCTATGAGAATCGGTCAGTAGCAGGGTTAAATTGTTGTTAATGTCGTGTTGTGTAAACTTGTAAATAATTGCTAATGCGACGAGTAACATTTTAAACCTTATTATGGCAAATATTTTCAATTACGAGAATAAACTAGAGCTACAGAATCTCGGCCCAGCAACGCCACAGTTAAATATAACTAAACAATAAAGCCAAGGAAGTAAATGGTTCGTATACGAGAAAATTCGACGCAAGTACATAAAATTTCGCGGACTGATTATGAGGGTGTGAAATTGGAAATGTGTTGTTTTGTTAAATTTTTTTTGCTAATGAAGCCTTATGATCTTGCGTGGACTGTCAATGGGGTAAAAGATTTAAAACATTTGGGAGACATAGTTAAAAGACATAAATCATGTTGACAGCATATTAAAAATGCCATAACATTTTCATTACTTAGTTAGATAGTGCATACAGGTTGACAAAAATTGATTAATTTTAATAAATATATTAATTAAGATATGCGAATTTCATCCTCTAATTTAAAATTTACATGAATTTTGTATGTACTGTAGGCTATGTATATAAGTATATGGTTTCATAAATATTAGTTTTACTATATTTAAGTTTTTATCATTATTAGTATGGTAGAATTGGTATTATTACGTTATCTCTCGTTGTCTCATGTAATGTACCACACCATATAGGTACTAGTTGGAAGGCGCATGACCTAAAAACCTTAAAACAAATACATACCTGTGGTAGCGATTAAATCTGAACCAGCGGCCACAGTATGTTGACCATTACAAATCGGGCGTTGATACATTTTTCTTCAAACAACCACACTTTTTTTTTGTATTTAGCTACTTAATCTAAACTTACTTAAGCCTGTCGTACGCAATATATTTATCACTGCGCCTATTAAAAAAATTATATTTGTAATGATATGAGTTAGGATTGCTACAGCCCTCCCAGTTTCAAAAGTCACCAGCCACCACTGCTCCATTCTTCCAATAGTTATTCAGTGTTTACCCGTGAATAATATAATTCTTCTGCAGGACGAGAGTTAACAACAATTTCTCAGTTATGCCTTTTGGAGGAAGGCCAGACACTAGGGCATTGTACATGTTGACGAAATCCCACTTCAAATAACATGTCCAGTTCAACCCACTCAAAATTACCAATAAGCAGCTTGCATTTCATCATGTGACTGTACAGGCCATTAACGTCAAAGTATCAGATGTACTTGTCTACGAAACTGGATTCGTTCATCTCCCATGTAAATGTTGTTAGCTTCTGCATGCCTTTTTTAAATCGGGGCAATAACTCCCCTGATCTCACCGTCTATAAAAAGGTACATACCTAAATATCTACATCAGTTTTCAGCTTCAGCTGCGCATATGATTACGTGAAATAGCATCCCATGAGAGAGAAGGATCTGTCACGTACATTGTAGGGTCAAGACCGCATCCTACCAAAAATAATGTTCTGAAATTTTTAATTACATGTGTCAACAAACATGTAGCCACATGTAAATATTGAATAGCATACTCTAAAACAATTTTTAAATTGAACAAATACCACGCAGATTGAGTATAAGAATAATTTGTACTGCAAATGCCCTCGCCTTTCATTATATTGGGAGGGAGTGAGCTACATTTCAGACATTCCATCAACTTAACAAAGTCATGAGAATACATTCCCTTTCTTTGAGCCAATTCGAACCCTGTGATGTCTGGAAACTGTAAGCAGGTGATACTTATATGTGCAATAGACAAATTGCCTGCGAATATTTCCAGGGATGAATTCGTGAATTTAAATGAATCAATCAAGCACATTTGTATGTATTGCAAGCATCACTGCGGTTTTCTCCAATAGGGAATAAATTTGGTAATGTATTTAGAGTTTTCCAATGTGGTTCAAATCACCTTGACAGCACCGGGTTTTCAATTACCATGGTTCCATCGATTTGGGTGATATATCTAGGAGAAAATCGCTTTATTAGAATGTGGGTGTCATAATTCTGAATATTATGAAATTGAGCTACAAGTTGTTTCTTTTACAGTCTGAACAACAGATTACATTTATTATGTGTGTGGAAAGCAGAGGGATATGGTTTTAAATACAACAAAACCTACTCTTTGCTGATTGTCAACATTCTTAAATTCATGTTGTTGGCATAATTCTTAATGGTTTGCAAGTTTCTCCTCACTTCTGAAATTTTTCATCATTACAAAATGCAAGTTGGCTGTATTATCACTGGCACGAATGGCTAATGTGTTTACATGGAGATAACATCGCCCAGGAGAAATGTGGATCGGTACGACAATCCCCTCCTTAGTGTTGTAAAATGCTTCGTCAAAAATATTTCTATCTTGGACTACCACTCGTGTAACACTACAGGAGTAGTCTATCCCTAGTATTCATTACCCGATGAGGTTTTGTATACGAAGAGAATCTGTTGAGATTGATCTTGGCTGGAAATGAAGCTGCTAGAATGGCATAGAGAACGCACTCGTCTTCCAAGCACAAGACTCCGGATGGGCAATGCATTAATGTAGGTTTGTATGAGATGCACCTACGGTGAATGGCCTGTATTGCGAAATGTGAATAACCATTTGCAATATCAGTTTCATTTGTCAATTGCTACCTCTCACACAAAGCTCACTTATGTTTGTAGTGAGATGAACAATGATTTTTTCATAGATGTTGTCAACATCGGAAGAATGGTGGATGGGAGTTGTTTAGTGCAAAAGTAAAATATCTCTATAGCATTTTCTTCAGCAGCAGTGGTTTTAAAGAAGTTTACTGCTACGGAGGTAAACTAAAATATATGCCAAAATAGACGCCTTACATCTTTAAAACTATGAAATTATATCCGCATCTGATTCTACCTTATCATTATATATTGGCACTTAAAGTATTATCTGTACAAACATCAAACCCAAAAGGACATAGGCTTAGTCTGACAACGAAGACACGCCGGATGTCGACGAACCAGGCTCTGAATATGAATCTGATTTGGATGAACAAGTCTCTGATTCCAAGCTAGTGTGACGTCGCTTAGCTATGGAGCAGTTTACAATTAAACATTTATTTTACTCACCTAAAACTAAACCACTATTCGAAGACCCGATCTGAAACAAAACCAAAAACATGATACTAAAAAGAATCATTGACTGAAAAAAATTAAAGACACATGATGCAATTGGAAAAGATGTGTATCTATATATTCCCCATTGACCAATACATTGTAACTAATCACCTTTTCCCTCAAATGGGATATACAAGGGATATTCCACAACCTAGCACTCTACAAAAGTGCCCCCAACGCATGAAAATGAGATATAATCAGAAAAAAAGATCAATTAAAACAAATTTAAAAATAATTTAATATTAAAAATAAGTTACAAGTTAAAACAACTTAAAACAAATCAATACAAGTTACAAGTTGAAGGTCAAAACCAGATAATATTCCAAAAAAAAATTAAATTTAAAAATTTATTTTTCGAATAAGATGGTATTCAAAAAATCAAAGTTCAATAATAATATAATTCAAAAGGTTCACACTAAAAAAATAACAATTTTTCCAAATAAAAATAAATTTGGGAAAAGGTAATATTTCAAAAAAGTTAAATTTAAAAAATTTATTATTCAAAAAGTTTAAAAAACACTATTACTTACATTAAAAACCTTTGCATGGTAGACGACAAAAGACTACCTACCACCAGTGAGAGTGTGGGTGGATCGTATGACAGTAATACATAGTAGAACACACGCAATGATAACCAGTAGAGCTCATCTACAGAGCTGCTCAACCTTTGATGGTTGTTATTCGACTGAGGTCTGATTACGTTTATTGGATTGTGAACCCCTTTTGTTCAGCTTAGTGCTTGAAGAGCAACTGACCAAGAACTGGGGAATTGCACCCTTCTTCCCCCATTAATAATCTGCAGGCATGAGTTGTTTGCGCAGAATCAGTATATGGAAAGTGGGTGGTACAAAACATTCTTCCCAAATTACAAGTTTTAATGTGGAACATTTTCTGAGAAAGAATTAGTAAGTGGTGTTTGTTAAAATCTCATAGTGAATGTTATGACTTTTTAAATGTTGATCACATGTTAAAATTCAAATTTTATATTACAAGCCAATTAAAATATTAAGTTAGTACTTTAGAGTGCTAATTTTTCATTTTCAAATAGAGGTCACATGAAGATCACATGTACATCACGTGCCCAACTTTTTAAATGTAGGTCACATGTTTCAAAATTTATGTTATGAGCCAATTGTTACATCAAGCTAGTAAATTTTTATTGTAGATTGCATGTATATAACTTGCTCAGGTTACAAATCAATTTTAATGTTAGTATCAGTATGAATGTCATAAAAATATGGAAATAAGTTTTCAAACAATTTGTTATATACTAAAATTAAAAACCATACATATTTACTCTTAAACAATTATAGAATTTTCACAATACACTTTAACATTTTTTGAGATACATTACACTTGACAAATGAACATTTTGTTGACACATGCCAAAACCTTACATATGCACTTTGACAAATAAACATTGTGAGATATTATGCTAATATCCACAATGTTTTTACAAAGTCACTAAATATTTATTTAGTTTATTTATTTACAATTACTTCTAAATCCTTCCCTGGAGATGTTTCAGGATGCATACTTTTCTTTTATCCAGAATTAGGCTTGTCACCAACATAAGTTTGAATACCCATATCTTTACTACTGCAGTCGAGAGCATGGAATATTGTATTTGGAACTAAATCGGGATAAGTTTCACGAAAGTGTGAGTACACTTCATCCATACTTGCAGGTAAAGACATACTTGAAGACATATGATACATAGGACATTTTTCTACATCTGGACAATGAATTAGTTTATGAGACTTTTCATTTTATAATGGGAAATGAGTGATTCTGAAATGAAAAATTGAATCACAAACACCACTTAATGCTATCAAAAGACCACAAGACCAGTAATTATAGTCCACACTAGATTTTCCAGGAGTAATGGAAACTTATAGGTTGGTGGGATGGAAGTATGTCAACCTTAATGAAGGAATGCTAGATACAACTAAAACTCTTTTTCCCGAAACAATAATGTTATAGTTAACATCGCAAAAACTGTTTAAATAACTCAGTTATATTAAGTTGACAAATACACATTTTTAATACATACTGACCATGCAGAAGTATGGAGTAATGGAATGACCAACTATCAACTCTTTGTTTCAACTAGCTACAATTAGGTATTGTAGCATGAATGGTAAGTCACTGTCATGCCTCAAGAACCGCACAGCGCATCTTATGCAAGCTATGCATTCGCTGAATCTGAGCCCTTGATACTTGTAATAAAATAATGCCAGTAGTCGATTTTGTTGCATACTTGTACTTGCAGTGTTCTGCTCTATCTTTTAAAATATACCTGTCTAAAGCCCCCATGTAGCACCTCGTACTCGACTGTAAGGATGAATACACAAGCCCTGAATGAAGCTCTGTTACAACCAACCCTTCTTAAATATACAGGATTGTAGCTATCTTGGATTTATTCGAAACTAAAAGCAGCTGGGTTGCTTTTCCACACCCTACAATCCCACATATTACAGGAGAGACTAATCGGTGATTTTCACTGAGTGTGTCCATAATGTGCTCATTATTTTCGCAATTCTCAATCCAGACTATAGGTTCGGTGTAATACTCTCTTCAAGACTTGTATTTAATTTGTTTTAATAATGAATATTTTGTGATTTCTTCACCATGAGCATTCAGGTCACAAATTATACACCACATAGTTGTATCTGTTACAGTCTCCAACCTCTTTGTTGCGGTCACCAACCTCTTTGTACACCACATAGTTGTATCTGTTACAGTCTCCAACCTCTTTGTTGCGGTCATCAACCTCTTTGTACACCACATAGTTGTATCTGTTACAGTCTCCAACCTCTTTGTTGCGGTCATCAACCTCTTTGTACACCACATAGTTGTATCTGTTACAGTCTCCAACCTCTTTGTTGCGGTCATCAACCTCTTTGTACACCACATAGTTGTATCTGTTACAGTCTCCAACCTCTTTGTTGCAGTCATCAACCTCTTTGTACATATATTCTGGACTAATTAGTGAGAAGCTCCAGTGCTATTCCCCCGTTGCAGAGATATATATGCAGAGAAGTATTCTCATCCACTCTGAATCATTCCTTTCTGTAGCCCAGGAGAAAACTCGTGTAGTAGAAATACGGGTTAGACTGAATTAATATCGCAAATCACTCCTCTATTTATAGCCAAATTTCCCCCTCCTCATTAACCATAGTCTGTAAAAACTTTTAATTTTAAACTGCAGTCTCTTTTGGACTCGTCCTCTATTCAGTCTATCAGTCTCGACCATTTGAACAATAACTGTGAATTTTCACCCACGGCGAAGAAAGGGGTTTTATAACCATATAATTCAAATAATCTTTTAATGAGGGGCAGTCACACACTTTCTGAATAACAATTTTTTTTTTCTTTCCACACACTTGCTAGAATATATTTTTGTTCACATCCGTGCACAAATACCACCTCGTATTTGACATATGTGGGGTAAATTTCCAGTATGTCTTCATACTATACACATTCACTCTCTCATACTAGTCTGTGATATTTTTCATAACCCACTTGTTTGTTCGTTTATATTTCCACACTGTATATTTCCAGTCAAAAGGCTGTTTGAATGTGAAAGTAATCTAGTAATATTATTTAAGTGCGTGATTGCCAATTCCTTAATGATATCGTATTTGGGGCTTGGGACTCTTGAATATTAGGAACCATGTGTACTCGATGACAGTTGAAGAGTGACTGAACAGAATTATGTCACCACATTAACTAACATATATCGGACAATATAAGAAAATAACCTGTCGTGTTTAATTAACATGTAAGCTTGAGTATTTGGGGGAATGTCTGCATTCTCGCTAATTTCAATTCGCGAGTGAATAGCATTATTGGTATTGGAATTGTTTTGTTTTCTAACATCAAATACGAATAAAGGAACTCTAGCTTTAAAAATATTCAGTATCTATGATCGGTGAGCTGTCTTTTTGAATAACATATTGATTGAAACTGTTTGTACTAACTGAAGCAATTAAGGTACTCTCCATTTATGAAATGTGTGTTGAAGTCTGTATATTGGTGGGTTTTGACTATTGAGAAATAGTTTAACGTCTTTAGTATTGCAATTATCGAATAATGATCTGTCTGCAAATAAATTATTTTGGTGGGTTGTTTGGAAACATAAAATTTCATGTCTCGGTTTTCATTCGAGAAACCAGATTTACATTCAATATGATTTTATTGAAGGCGGGTAATAAAGTAAATTTTTCCAAACTCTATTATCTGAATACAGGGTCTAAAAGTTTCCATTCTTCATATATTTACACTACACAGTTTAATAATTAGCCCTCTTTTTCATTAGTGTGTTGCACTTGTAAAAATATTGCAATCAAGCAACCAAATACTGCGATACAAGAGATTATGATGGCGGTGAGATTCAGGATGGCTGGAAGTGGTGAAGGACGAGTAAACAGGAGATAGAGAATATCGTGGAAATATGTACCATAATGGTGAAATGTTAAAATGGAGCCGAATTCTTTGATAAGGAAGTCATTCGTGGTGAGGTTAGGAATATTCGAATCATTGACATGGGGCAATTTATTTACAAGTCTAGGGACCTGGATTCTTGGTAATGATAGGCTGTAGTGAAAGGCTGCATTGACAGAGCTAAATGTCACAATGTAATGCAGTATTAATCAGGCCAAAACCTGATAAGGCTAAAGTAAAAGATGAAAAGTTATCAGTGGTGGATATGCATAAAAATGTAACGTCAGTGGCTCTATTTGAGTCAATAACCCAATGTGAACTTGTCTTGCGTAGAAAGGGGTGTTTCAAATTAATTGCAGATTTATCACAAGACTCATAATACACATTTACGCATAATGAGGAAGTTAGCAGGACAGAGCGCAATGCCATATGAGTTTAAAAATTTAAGAGCGAATTGTGCTTGACAGTTGCAGAATTTGCACGGTCTCAATGTGTGGATCGCGGCACAAAAACTAATTGTTGGAGAAACATAATTATCTGTTCTGCTGTGAATGATTGCCTGTAAATCATACTGTTGAAAATGCATGAATCCAGACGTGCTAATAGTAGCTGTTTACTTGAAATCATGCCTCAACCCGGGAGTGCTAAATAGCATAGCTGCAAGTTTGGAAATTTTACGGAGCTGTTTTGTTTTATGTGCGAAATATTGGCACGTAATTTCCAATGGTTATTTCTGGCCATATTTTGGCAACGTGTGACGTCTTTAGTAGAAATCAGCGATCCCATGTTACTGGAGCGTGTGGTGTAGCCAACAGTGATTTTGGCTACACCACACGCTCGCCCATAGCATGCTGTAGGACTGTGAAATAGTTAGTCCCGAACTATCTCACGGTCCTACAGCATGCTATGGGCCGAGGCACGTTTGTGTGTCCTGGGTTACCACTACTTCGGAATGTTCTTCAAATTGCCTCATCACCAAGGCACGTTTTCGAGAGTGCAGAATAAACAGCTGTGAGAATGACGCACAGTTTTTATGACCAAAATTTATCGTGGGCTGTTACAGTGCAAGGTTTAGTGAGTTTGATAAATGAGCGTTTAATCCAGTGTATCGCCAGCCTCCGTGACAGCTCGTTTTGTGCCACATACTGAAAGAGGTTTTGTATATTGCTATGTGTGCGGGCCAATTATTCTTTATATTGCCAATTGTATATTGAATTACTTGCTAGCGTCTTGGAAGTATTTATATGACTGCAAATGTGGTAATCCACGTAAATTGGCAAAACTTATTAATTGCAATTTTAAAGAAAAGGTTGTGCCTCTAAACAACCTGAATATTTGTAACCAAGTTATGTAGTACTGTGAAAATTAGTGTTGGAATCAAACCGAAAGATTGTGATGTGAATAATTTCTGCGTTGTTGAAAATCTGGTGACATTTTTAAATTGGAAATGTTCTATGCTCTTAAAATATAACTTGCAATGATTGTACACTGTAATATTAGAAAGATTTTGGTCCGTCATACAAGAGCATATTTTTGACGAGGCTCCTTTCCACCCGGCGGGGATGTGAAATATTAGGTAGCGTTGTTTTTAGAGTTAGGCAGTATTGACCTACCTGATACCCCTGCTGGGGTAGAGGATGTCTCAAACTTGTGTCAGAGTAAGTAGTCGTTGGATATGCTTACAAATGTTCAAAAAGGAGTCAGTAATAGTAGACGTATAATGCGCGTCATGGTCCAGCTCATATTTTGGGGTTATTTCTTCTAAAATTACAACAAAAATGCAGTAAATTAAATAGGGTTATTTTGTCTAAAACTATAGGAAAAGTTAAAAACTCTAAATCTGAAATTCGATAAAAAATGTTGAAAATCATGTAAATAAAAACCAAAACAAATATATTTGAGAGCTAAATTTAAGCTCTAATAGCTTTAAAAAAAAGGATCTTTCAAAACGGGCAAATTTAAGAAAAAAAAACAAGAAAATTTTAGTAGTTTTTAAAAAATTTGCTCACATGATTAGACACAAGTAAAACAAGCAAAAATATGCAAATCAAGAAATTTAAGTCTAAAACAAGCCAATCAGATTAAATATTTAAAAAGATAATTGATAGAATATAAATGTTAAACTCAATGTCATGTACAGATTTTCCATATTTTATTTCTTTTAAACCTTTATACACTATTAATTCATCATTATGAAGCTATTTTCATCAATTATCTTTACATATCGAACTGGTAAAATGATTTTATAATTAGCATCTGGAATACGATTAATTATTTTGCCAAACTTAGATTCATAAATTTGAAATTCTGTAGCTTCATAGAGGTGATCAATTTCGAGGTCACATAGTTTAGTCAATTCATATGAATTGTTCAATTTGTTGAACAGGGCCGTCATTTTTGGTTTGTGTTATTTAAAAGGAAACACATTTTTTATGATTGCAAAAATGCTGAAAAAAAAAAGTTTTTTTTTCTATTTATAAAATATTTATCTGAATAAATAAAGTGGAAAATAATAACAGTTTTAAGTGTGGCAAATTACTAAACATAGAAAGTTTTGCACCACATAAACATACAAAAGATAAACATTTTAACATCTGGAAAAACATAATAGTGTATATGCTAGTAGTCATAATGAATTAAAAAAAGAGAGAGTAATCTGCGCACGTGGAAAATATGTTTATAATACAGCTCTCAAAAAATATAATATTAGTAAATTACACAATACAGTATTAGATAATTTAAACGAAAATCATGATAGTTATTCAACAAAAACATGTAAAGTGTGAAATGAGAATAAATAAACACAATTATTTTCTCTTAATAGAAATAGTAAGGAGAAATATTGAATCGCATGTAAAATATGTTTTAGTGATTATATGAAGAATTATCTTCATAACAAGAAGTTAAATACAGTTTCCAACTTATTTAAGCACTTTTTTATTTATTCATTATATCTATTTTCATATCTTATTTATTAATTTTCTCTGTTATAAATACAACTATAAAATGGAGGCTCGAATAACAACTTTGTTAAATGGTGAAAGGGTGAGGATGTTGAGATGTATTGCTAAATATTAAAAAAATATATATATAACTAGACTAAAGAAAAACAATCTTATTAGAAATATACCTCTTTTTATTCTGCTGGTTCTAGACGGCCAAAGAAAACGAAAGCAGATAAAAAGAACAAAGAATAATTTCAAGAATTTACCCTTAGCTGACTTATATAATTATATCCCGAAGATAAAAAAAGAACATAAATATTTCCATTTTGTAATAATTCATTTCTTAAAAAAGTATAAGAAGAAGCAACAAAAATTACTTAGTTAATAAAACTTTTAAAAGTAGGATATCAATGTATAACATAAAAAATACTTTTAATTTAGTACAGTCAGTTCATACAGTAATATTAAAATATTTAGAGGTGTGAAAACCAGTATTGAATTAAATGATAATTTTCATAAGCAAGAAAATAATCAACTACAATTGTTCACTTTTCAAACACCCAATTATAAAGCATTGAATGCTGGAGATATTTTTAAAAATATATAAATTCATAATACAAGAAATACTTACACAATTATTTGAATAAAAAAAAAAAAAGAAACTGTGGATGGGCTTTAGATAAAATAATTGGAATTCAATTAGCAAAAAATAAGTATAATCCATTAAGATGCTCATCAGATATTGATCTACCAGAAATGATTAAAAATAAAAAAACATGCATAAATGTTAAAAATGATGATGAAAAATGATTTCTCTGGGCAACAAAATTTGTGTTGTTTCCAGTAGAAAAAATGCAAATAGATTATCTAAATATAAAGACATGGGGCTTAATATTGATGAAGTAATAGATAAATTTGAATATCCTATTAAAATTGATGATAAACAAACATAGAAATTCAAATTGATGCATCTATAAATGTCTACTCTTTTGATCATATATCTATGGTATATCCACTAAAACTAACAAAGAATAAAAAGAAAAAACATGTAAATTTACTTTACTTCAAAGTTGATAAAGCATCAGCTAAAGCAGACACAGCTGCGAAAATTTCGCATTATTGTTTGATAAAAGATTTATGAAAACTCCTTTCTGCCCAAAAAAAATCAAACTTTTATTTCCAAGAAAAAATTAATAAGCATACAGAAGATTGTTCTAAAAATGAAGCTGTAAAAACACTTTACCCCAAAAGGAGATCAATTAAATTAAAAAATTATAAAAATACAACAAAGATTCCATTCACAATATATGCTGAAATTGAATAAATATCAAAGAAAATATCAACAGTCCATCCAAATCCAGGAGAATTAAAAAAATTAAATTAATTAAATAAATATTTAGTTTCAACAGAGCATGATATTGATAATGATTTTTATAAAGAAACACTTAAAGAAAGATATAAACTTACGAATGAACAAATAAATAACATTGATTTAAAATTAAATGATTAATCATACACAATGAAATATCGATAACACGAGGTATCTGGTTTTTGATATTATATTGTATCTAATTATGGTGATAATAAGCCTTCAGTAGCATATCGAGGTCCAAATATGCATAAAATATGTATACACTCAATAAAAAGAGAAGTAGAAGAAATTGGTGTAATATATTCACAAACTGAATCAGTGAATCTACTAACAAATGAAGAATAAATATTATATAGGAAATGTAAAATATGTACTGCATACAAATGTGAATATACAGAGGAAAATAAAAAGTGCATCATCATGGTCACATAAGTGCAACATTCATTAATCCAATATGTAATCTAAAATTTAATTACAAAATTTTGTCCCAATTCATTTTCATAATTTAGCTGGATATGATGCGAATTTATTTATTATATAGTTAGGATATGGCAACAAAAATATTGAATTAATTGCAAATAATGAAGAAAACTTTATTAGTTTTGGGAAATAAACAGATAATTTTAAAATGAAGTTCATAGACACATTTAAATTTATGGCCTGTGGTTTACATAAATTATAATGTAATTTAAATAAATATCAAATGAAACACATATGAAAACATTTTCCAAAAGAACATGTAGTTTTAGTTTTAAAAAAATAGGTGTTTTTCCAAATGATTACATGGATAGTTAAAAAAGAATTGAAGAAACAGAACTCCCACCAAAGAGTGAATTTTACAATAAATTTAATGAATCTGATAAAAAATTACACTGATTTTGAGTTTCCAAAAAATGTATGGAACCAATTCAATATTTAAAAAAACGTGGTCAATATCACAACTTATATTTAAAAAGTGATGTATTATTGTTAGCAAATGGGTTTGAAAATTTTAGAAATACATGTATAAATGCATACGATTTAGATCCTGCATTGTATTTTGCAGCACCAGGTAATCGTGGGATGCAATGTTAAAAATGACTAAACAATCATTAGATACATTACACAATTAGGATATGATTTTAATGATTGGAAAAGGAATTAGAGGTGGTCTATCATAATGTTGTAAGCGTAAAGCTTATAACAAATATATAAATGATTTTAATGCTAATCAAGAATCAAATTATTTCGCATATTTTGATGCTAATAATTGATATGGTTGGAAAATGTCAAAATATTTACCATATAGTGGTTCAACTGGTTTAATTATAGATTATCTTACTTCGATAACTGGAGTAAACATTTTCAGATTTGAAGTATGATTCTGAGCATGGTTTTATATTAGAAGTTGATTTAGAATATCCAGAAGAACTACATAGTTTACATAAATATCTACAGTTTTGTCCTGAAAATAAGGTATTTCCTAAAACAAATCAAACTAAATTATTAATATAACTTTACCTAAATAAGAAAAGAATGTAATTCATTATCGTAATTTAAAACAATAAAAAAAAAGAATTTCAACTTACAAGAATTCAGGGAATAAAATTTTTTGAACAGTCCGATTGGTTAAAAAAGTATATAGATATAAACACAACAATGATCACTAATGCTAAAAATGATTTTGTAAAAGATATTTATAAGCTCATGAATAATTCAGCATTTGGTAAATCTATGGATAATATTTGAAACAGAGTTGATATGAAACTAGTTTCAGATGCTGAGAAATGTGAAAAATTAATAACAAATCCAAATTTCAAAAGAAGTACTATATTAATGAAAAACTTGCAGCTATACATATGAATGAAACCAATATGAAATTTAATAAACTAATTGATGTGTGTATGTTAATCTTAGATATTTCAAAATAATTAATGTATTATTTGCATTATAACATCATAAAAACCAAAATATGATGATAAAATGGAATTATGTTATCAAGATACCAATTCATACATTTATAACATAAAAACAGAAAGTTTTTTCAAAGATATGAAGTCAATGATAGAAAAATTTGATAATACAAGAATTTATCCAAATGAGAAAATATAGATTACATACCTGAAATATTTAAAAATGTTTTAGGAGGAATAAAAAACCAATTAAATGGTGAAATAATGAAAGAATTTACTGGTTTACAATCAAAAAATTATGCTTATAAGGTTGACGATAAAGATAATAAAAAATCAAAAGGTGTGAAAAATGGGGAATAAATAAACAAATTACATTTGATGACTATAAGAATTTTTTGTTTAAAGATAAAATACAATAGAGGACAATGAATCTAGTAGGGAGTGAAAAACATGAAATATATATGGCTGAAGTTAATAAAATAACATTTAGTCCTTATGATAACAAAATAATTATATTAGATAATAAAATATATACACTACCATATGGATATCAAAAAGAAACATTTAAAATTAATTTTAAAATTGTTGTATTTTAAACTTCTTTAGCTTCTAAGACATCAATATCAGCACCATCAAATTCAATCAGTTTGTCATTTTCATATCTAATTTTTTAAACAATATGATTAAATTCCTCATTATTAATTTAATAAAACATTTTATATGCCGGCTCATAAATTATATAATTTTAGAAATACAAGACATTATTGGCGATGATTTTACTCAGGGCAGAATAACGACTTTGTTGGAAGTGACATGACTTACGAAAAATTTAAAGAGATCTGTCCAAAATGTCTGGACTAAGATGGCTTTATCACAATAGATTTGAGTCGAAAAATGAATAATGGAAAGTATTGAAATAAAAATAAAGACTTTATTTTTTTTTGAAATTATGTTTATAATAAAATGAATGACAAAATGACAACGGCACAACGACAACGACACAATGATAATGGTAAACAAATCCTAAAATGGTCGTTAAACATAATGAGTGTTACATTATTGCATTTTTAATAATATATAATTATAAAAAAAAATTTAATATTTATAATGCATCAGCTAAAATAGAATCGGCTGCACAAACTGCAGTTTTATTAATCCATGAGTTATGAGAATTATCAAAACCTTACCACTTTACATAAATTTTTTCACCTTTAGTTTTTAAAACTTTTTCGACCATATACTCACCAGGATAGTTTCATTTAATAATTTCATATACATTAAAACTACACATTGTTTTTTCTCCATTAGTATCTTTAATTTGTAAGTTGATACATTATATTTTAAAACTTTAAAAATAGTAAATAATTCTGTCGACAAATTAGCAATATAAAATTTTCGAAAAAAAAATAAAATAAATAATGTTTGCTCACATGAACATCTCCAACTTTATATTTTGGTTTAGTAAACACAAAAATTGTTTGAAATTATTTTCTTCATTTTTTTCATTAACTTCTATTGGCTTCATTTTAATAGTTCTATGTTTTGAATTATTTTATTCTTACACTAAATCATCATATATATGTACGCATTTTAATTACCATTCAAACCAAATTTTTTTCCATATTATATTTTTTAATGTTCGATTAAATCTTTCAAAAACATTAACTTTTAATTCAGAAAATGAACAATAATGGTAGATATAAATTTCCATAAGTTCATTAAATATTTAATTATAATTTTTTCCATGCAGGTTTTATAATTCATTAATTATTACTTCTCTCACATTGAGCATTTTTTTAAATGAATGTTGACTTTTTTGAATTGAAAAATGAGCATATACTTTTATGAACTAATCGTCCATTTTTGTTTTATTTTAATTTTCATATTATTGTTTTTACTGACCCTACACTTTAAACACCACGTGTTCTCTGTTCAATAATTTTAAAAAATATGTATAGTTAATCTTTATATCCCTCGAATATTTCATCTTTTGTTAATATTCGGACATTTTACTCTGTTTTATTTTAAATTTTGTAACATCAAAACAAGTGCTTAACTCACTTTGTATAGAAGTAACACTCGAATTGCATTTTTAATCAACGCATGTTTTTTAATTTTCAGCAATATTATGAAAGTTTTTATTTAAATATTTGATTAGTGATTTCCCAATTGTATCTGCCATTTAATAATATAGATATTATACAGTTAAACTTAAATTCTCTCGAAAAAAGATGTAATACAATTAAACATAGATGTTCACATATAACTGAATTTAAATCAGAACTCAGTTATATTATAATAAAAGTTTCTGTTTTTTGAAATAATTAATAAAATTATTAGGAATGCTGCCTCCAAATGAATCAAAAGATTAAAAGTATTATTTCCATTAAAATAGCAAACCCAATGGGTTCCTGGATTTTTTTAAATATCAAAATTAACCACAGCACATCCATTTTTGTACATATGTTTTGGTAGTTTGACAATCACATAAACATTTCTGAAATTCTTTATATTTAATAATTTCACATATTTTTTAATATCGACATTAGATAATGGCGTTAGAGTAATTTTTTTTTATCTTTCTCGTTTTTATCCATTTCCCGATTTATTTTCCATTGATAAATTAAGTCTCTGTTCTAATTATTTTTATTTTTACTGGTTTGTTCAACAGCACTATAAATTTCATCAGCTGCTCATAAAGTGGCAAATACAATGGAAATTATTCCTCCATGATGTAAACCATTGTCAGTTTTTCTTTGGCCATTATTTTTGTCTGTTGGCAATGGTAAAGTTTATATGAAATTTTTGCCGTCTTGCAATTTTTTTAATTAATTTTTTTGCAATTTGATCATCTGTTAAAAATTTATCTATACCCAAATTTTTTAATTCCTCATAAGCAATATAAAAAGTTATATTCGTTATCTTCATTTATAATTAAATATATGTATTAATAGTTTAATAAATTATAATGCCCCATCTTAATTTTCCTTTTGTAAAAATAGTTGAGGCAAAGCAGCAGAAACAATTATATCACCAATTGGAGTATTTTTCTTCTTTTTGTAAATCTATATCTACTTCATGTCTAAATTCTTAATCTTTATGATCTCTATAAGCAATATCATGACGTTTGCATGCTTCATTTAATTGATTTACTCCTTTATCACCTCTTTCAAGTCATTCATTCAATTTGTAAATTGACCACAATAATTATAACTGGGTAAATGTAGTTCGAGAAAATTGAATTGTTTAATGGAAAGTTTAACACACCTTTGCCATGATGTACTGAATTCCGAAACGAATGCGGAATAACTTTTAAATATCTTGTAAGATATAATATATCTTTGGATTATTTATAACAAATTCAGAAAATTTATTGCATAATATATTCATAATGCTCACTTTTTCATTGTAAAAAGTATTATTTCCATCATTTTCTTCTCACTGAATAACTAATATCAATTAACTAATATCAAATAATTTTCTAAAATAATCTATCCAAGCATATTCTTTTGGAAAATTGTTATATTTTTTATACCTTCTCCAGATTTAGGAGTTCTTTGAGAAAACATTTTTCTGGTGAAATTGGTAATGATTTTGTCTGTATGAATTTTTATATATTTATTATAATTTGGAGTAATTATCTTCATATACTTCGTATTACTACTTGAACTTGGATTATTACTTTTCCTATTAGGAATATATTTTTGAAATAAAGTATTGGTTGTTAAAACAATATCTTTGTAATTTTTAAGGTCAACATTATTCAAATTATCTTCGAGTTCTTCATAGGTCCTTTTTGTTAACATATTACTAAGACATTCTGTTAATTCATATTTTTTCATATTTGTCAAATAAAAAATCACCACCTATTTTTACTTTTGTATCACCAATTTCAAAATCTTGACCAACTCCTGTTAAACGAAATTTTTCATTGATGACATTCATATTTCCAGAAATTTCATTTCTGTGATTTACGGTAGAAACAGCTGCTAAAGGCGGTAAATTTTTCATTGGTACAATTCCCATTTGCCTTCCAAATTAGAAGATTCTTGTTCTGTAAATTATTCTTTCTTCAAGTTATGTTTCTTCTGGTGTCGGCGGATAATCTAAATTTTTCGGTAATATTTTGTAATTCACGAATTAATGGAAGATATTTTTTCTTGTTATATTTCATATTCTACCTCATGGTTCTTTTCATAATTTCTATACTTCTCAATGAACTATTTCACTCGATGAAATCCCTCTGAATCCTTCATTTATATATATTTTTTTTACTTATAAATGAGTTATAAAAGAGTTGAGAGTTTTGAGAGAGAAAATCTTCTCCCAATTGTTCAAACTAATAAAAATCCAAATGTTTACAAAAATAGAATAGAATTTTATATTTCAAAAGAAGATGGCTTTTCTTTTCCATACGGCGCTTATGTTTTGGCAAAATACGAAGAATTAGATAACATTAATATTTGTTTTCATTTTTTTCCATTTCAGATTTCTAGAGTAGAAATTTCAAAACATGGACAGATTATTAAGGCTCTTGATAATCCAGGAATAACTACAATGATGAATATTTTGCTAAGATCATCAGGTGAACAAAATTATTTAGAGTCTGCTGGTGTTGATAGAAAATTTCGAGTAAAATATGTTCGTAGTGATAAAATAAATGGAATAATGTATCCATTAAGATATTTGTTTAGTTTTATTCGCGATAACCATGAAGTTTACTGGAAAGGTGGTTATAAAATCTTTTTTTTAGACATCCATATGATAACAGTGTTTTATTTGTTTGTAAAACTAAAAGAGCAGATGCTTCGGTTGGTAGAACTTATGCTGAATCAGGTGAAATTGTTTTAGAAAATTTATACATTATGTGACCTATGAAGCTAACACATCAATTGCAATTAAAGAAAAATATATAGAAATCTTAAAATTTTTATTGGTTTTATGTATTGACCATTTTGAAAAAAAAAATTCTGCTGGGACAACTGTGTTTAACTTCGATATAAAAGATCAGATTAATAATTTACAATTTCACACGCCCGATTTTGTAATTGTTGGTAAAGAAAATATTGCTGAAGGTATATAAATTTTTAATAGAATTAAATGGATAATGTAAATGATTTTACAGAAAAAGTAAATTGTTTAAATATTTTAATACAATTTTTTAGATTCATAGTTCAGTGGTTGCATTAAAATTTTTTTACGAATTTTTAGAAATATAGATGAATTATTTGACGGAATAAAAAATTATAACTCTAATAAAAATATTCATTGTGTTACTTTTTAAATAAAATATATGAAAATTCTTTATATTATAAATTTATTAAATTATAGAACTTTTAGAAGTTTGGGATATTGGATATGAAATTATAAAAACTTAAACATTTATTGATAAAGAATTGGACATTGTTAATTTAAAAATTGTTTGAAAATAGATAAAAATTATTTCAGATGAAATAAATTTTCTAATTTTAAAGACGATGTTTATGGTTTGGATTGTTGTGATGGTTGAGATCATGGAATCAGTAATAGCTCTGCTTCAGATTTTTCTTTATTTTTAGGCTTAAAAAATCTTATTGAAGTTTTACTTTTGTCGAATAAAATTAATGAATTCTACTAGTTTGTATATATTTATCTGAGTTGTTTTTTTTACCCTTAAATATGGTTAATTTTTCCTTAATTTTGCTTGTTTTACTTTGACAAATAGGATGCGCACATTTCTGAACAACTGCAAAATTGATTAATTTTTGTTTAAAACTGCCTATTTTTGAGAGTTCCTTATAAAAAAACTTCAAGAGCTTTAATTTCGCCCTCAGATACATTAATTTTGGCTTTATTTACATAATTTTTTAATCGAATTTCAGATTTTGAGTTTTCAACATTTCCTGTACTTTTAGACAAAATAACCCTATTTAGTGTACCGCATTTTTGTTGTAATTTTAGAAGAAATATTCTGAACCAGGACCCGCATTATACATCTACTAGCACTCAGTAATACGTTACTAGGTTAACCACGCACGCTAGTATTAATAGCATGCCGAAGTTCAATAATATCTAATATAGCATTTGTAAGGGCCTCACTTACCCTAAGTACCAATCCATTCAAATTAATACGATAACATAGAATGATCATACCACCGAGGGCGTCATGAAGGACAAAAGAATAATTCCGAAATAGAGTGTTATACTGATTAAGATACAGTTAGCTTATCACTATTAATGTACACATTATTGTGTACTCTGTCCTCCAGATTCTTAATTAAAATATGTTGTTTACCACATTAGAAGAAATGTAATTCTGACCATACTGGAAAGAATTTAAGTGCTGTTCCAGATGTGTGAGTTCATCACTGTATAATGTACCAAACACGGTATTCAATATTTTACCCATAGGCCCAATAAGAGCTCGTTTAGCCTCGGAAGATAGCAAGAACGTCAATATTTGCACTTCTGACTAACAGGCACTGAAACTCTTTCTGAACTCAACCAGCCTTACATCGAAATTTTGCTCAAATGTTGAGTTGTCGCCATACCTTGCCTTCATTATATCGTAATGAAAATGATACACGAGTACATTTAAAACATCCAGTACTGTCAAGCCGGCATAAATAGGCTCGTCCAACAGGATAGCCTCATTCTGTGGCTTGACGAGTGACACGATGGTTTTGCGAATAGTTTCTCACTGCAGACGAGGCTCATGCTCTATTCTTTATATTTGTTTTCCATGAGATTGTCGAAGACTGCATAGTTTGCCAGCTAGAAAAAGTCTTTTTATAATAGTTTGTTGCTGCTGCACGTCTTGTGGTATTCAACTGGATATATGGCTGTAGCCAGGTTCACTGCTCGAACTCTAGCACATGGTAATTATTCTCAATTTTCATTTTATGGGCGATGTCTTGTTTGAGTGTGACATAGTTAAACATAAAATTTTTCTGCCTCGCTAGTTTAGTCATCAGTTTCCTCCGTTTGAATTCTGGTTGACACCCATTATTTTCCAGAAATGGCGGGTCATGAAACAGAAATTGTTGACAGATTATCATGCGGTATGATTGTGTATTAGTAGGAATATGGGAAGTCTGGCATAATGGCATAGGCTTCGGCGCAAGAGCCAGAGGAGCCACCATATTGTTTGTTACGACACCCATTTGACACCAGCGGATATCCCACAAACCATCTCTGCTACTCGCTCAAGAAGAAACATTTCATAGGCAATTTCAAGTACGAGTCTAATGGTGTACCTATGGCACAGTTCGTCCTCCTGAAATCTTACTCGTGACCTTGACCTTGACCCTGGTTACCTCTGAGCCCAAAAATAAAAAAAAGCGAAGTTAAAAAAAAATAATGGAAAATTTCTAACAAAACATTTGACATTAGAAAAAATAGTTTGATTTATTAAACAATACGCTTTAAAAATGGTTTTAAAAAAATTTTTTTAAAAACTTTTATTGAAACGTATTATTTTACTTTACATATATTATCCATTGCATTTCTGCATTTTTTTTCCCTCCAAATTTCCCTTTTTTCTTAAAAATTTCCCAAAAAATATTATTAGAAAACTCCTAAAAATTTTTATTTAAAAACTTATATACATTACTGGAGATTATCTCTAACCTCAGTTCGATCGATTAGCGTTTAGTCGGCAAGCGTCCGCTACACACGCTCCATCAATTACTCACTTTAGTTTGATCTGTTATCATTGTTTAAATGTTGCTGGAGGCCACCATAACTTTTTGTTCGTTAATTGTTTACATCCAACTGGAGGCCGACATATTTGTTTTTTTCGATCGTCATTTTTTTTAGAGTTTGTATCTCACATTCGAACAATTAGTGATGTTCGTTCCATCGCCAGCAGGCAACCTACCTTCATCATTAATAATGGCGGCTAATTAGTCACATTATCTACATCCCCACCACTCCGACTTTGCAATATATTTAAGTGTCCAATTACACCTCCATTTGCTCCATCCCTCCAATGCTTCCGATTGGCTAAATACTTACCTCTGTTCGACCCTCTCCACCACTAACAATGATTCTCTTTGGCTAACTACTCGCATTTACTTTAATCCCACCATACTCCACCATTGTTTCTCATTGGTTAATTAGTCGGTTCCCCTCCATCCCCGCCAATAATACTCATTGGCTAATAAGTCGGCTACTCTCCGCCATGTGACAACCCTTCCTATTGGCTTATTTGTGTTTAATCAGCAAGTCTCCACCACCTCCGTTTCACCCCCTCCACTCTCACCGACATGTTTTATAAGACGCGTCCCTGAGGGCCTCTGGGGAAAAGTTGTATCTCGCTATTTCGAGAGGAGAGTCTGGTTCTCATTTCGTTTCAACCGTCTGTTACAGTAGCCATGTTGTCAAGTTCGGAAGAAACCATCAGCAATGCAGAAGACACTGGATATAATAATCTTCAGCTCATCTGTATGAGGAGCAACGTTGTCTACTGGCACGAACCCACGGCCATCAGGCAACCCACTACAGACAGTCAACGCACATCTATCAGACAACTCGTGCCATCTCCTGGAATACAGTGTATTCTCACCCAGTTTTGTAGAGTGTCCTATCAAATCTGGCTTCGAAGACAGCGACATCGAATAAGTGACCATCGCAGAATTTTCTCAATTCATGTCAGAAGACGTGAGCAAGTACAGTGAATTGTATTGAGGATACTGACGCGTTAGTTTTCGAGATGCTAGAGGCGTTCTGCAAATTCAATTTTGCGACAACGGAATTCACTTTCTATGATGCAACGACGAGTTTGTATGCTGTTACATGCTGAACACATTAACGCGCGAATACAAAATCTGTTACGTGTACAATTTATGTCACGACTCTACGTTTCCATGTTTGCTGGAAGAGATGGTAAAACCAAATTGCTACGTTCACGTATGCAAGGCAAGAATGTACGAAAGAGAATTGTACGAACTATTTCGAGAAAATAGAAATAATAATGTTTGTAAATGGCTAGAGAAATGCGATGGACATAACCATGACGTGAAAAGTGAAGTATTTCCGGACTGGACCTCCAATGCATGCCGTATGCATGCGAAGTGCACCCAGGCTCGAGGCCGAGACCTTTCACCAAGTCTTCTCGCAACGACGGAGCACGTCTAGGCGAAAAGTTTATTCCAGAGAAACAATACACAAGTACATCTCCTCTACTGCACGGTGTAACCTACATGCGTAGTGTGGCAGAATTAAAGTCGCCATGCAGCACTCCCTCTCTCCAACAGCGTTCCTGCCTCCCCCTTTTGTGTTTACACACTTACGTGTGCTAGTTAATATATGCCATGAACAGTTCTATCTTGCAGTACACATCTTCTTTAAGTCAATAACTTTCCTTAACTGGCTATTACTAATAACGTCACACTGGCTATTATTAATAACGTCACACAAGCAATTTTTTGTAATATTAAATAAAGTAGCTAAAATAAATGCACGTCAAATTGAAGTTTGGGTAATACTGAAGGTAATATGAACGGTTATAAAATGTATATAGCACGTAATTTTCCCTTCTCGTAGGGAAAAGTAAGAGTAATAAACATGTGTTTACATAAAACAAAACTATTCAATTTGTTTGCCCCTCATTCAAAGGAAAGTAAGCGCAATATATACAGATTGTTTGTAAAAATCCTACTTACGTTTCTGTTAACACGGGGAAAAAATAAAGTACTAAAACACACACACAGTTATAAGTTAAATAATATTTAGTTGTTTTGAATCAGTAAAACACATACAAATAACACACTAAAAATATTTTGATAAATGAGTGACTCTCTCCCTCTTTAAAATCGCATTTGTTTTACATTTGTACAAATTTCAAGACTGAGATGCAGATACTCGGTTGGTCGATAGGAATCGTTTCACAAGTCGTTACATTATACAGTTTGCCTCTGTAAGAACACGTACACAGTTAGACAGGTTTAGGTGCACATCAGCAATATCGTTACGTAATGTGAGTAACCTTGTATCATGGTTATTTAAACATTGGCGAATCTCATCAACATAGTGTCGAAGGGAGGGAGGGATAGCATCTAGAGGTAGCGGAGACCACATGTATGTATGCTCCCAACTGTTGTCATTGGAAGAATCAATATGAGAGACTGGCGAGTACCGTACTAGCGGAGGCAAGTCCATCACTCCGTGGATCTCCGTTGTTGTTGTTTGCAGATGTAAAACAGTCAGCAGCAGGGATCCCTCAGTGATGGTGCTGACGCATATAGCCAACTTACACGTCTGGAAGCCACACATGGGTAGCGGTCTGGAACCCTGGAAGGGCACTTGCCTAGATGTGTGTAACCTGGAACTGTTCTTTCTGGGTTCTCCGACTGGGTGCTGACTGGAAGGGCGTGGTCTAGGATGGGCGCCATCTGGGTCCTCCTTGCCTGTAAGGACGCCTCCTTCGCGTTCGCGATGTCGGACGCTGCTACAGGTCCAGCACCGCGCCGTCCCGCGATGGAGGCATCCATCTTTCCGATTACTCCCCCCCCCCCCTTTTTTCCCTCTAAAATAAGGAGAGCATCGTCATACTCGGAATAGAAATGAACCGACGACATGACCAAGATGTGTTCCAGCTAATGTCCATTGCCACATCACAAAGTCTTCGACACAAATACGATAGCGATGGAGGATAATGTCTAGAGCGGCGAAATCACTTGTCAGCAGTAGGCAGCGAACTCAAGGAAAAAATTCATTCATCTGCTTACACGTATCACAACAGGACATGGTATCATCGACCTTAGGTACCACGACAGGACATGGTATCATCGACCTTAGGTATGACAACAGGACATGGTATCATCGACCTTAGGTATCACGACAGGACATGGTATCATCGACCTTAGGTATGACAACAGGACATGGTATCATCGACCTTAGGTATGACAACAGGACATGGTATCATCGACCTTAGGTATCACAACAGGACATGGTATCATCGACCTTAGGTATGACAACAGGACATGGTATAATCGACCTTAGGTATGACAACAGGACATGGTATCATCGACCTTAGGTATCACAACAGGACATGGTATCATCGACCTTAGGTATGACAACAGGACATGGTATCATCGACCTTAGGTATCACAACAGGACATGGTATCATCGACCTTAGGTATCACAACAGGACATGGTATCATCGACCTTAGGTATCACGACAGGACATGGTATCATCGACCTTAGGTATGACAACAGGACATGGTATCATCGACCTTAGGTATGACAACAGGACATGGTATCATCGACCTTAGGTATCACAACAGGACATGGTATCATCGACCTTAGGTATCACAACAGGACATGGTATCATCGACCTTAGGTATGACAACAGGACATGGTATCATCGACCTTAGGTATGACAACAGGACATGGTATCATCGACCTTAGGTATCACAACAGGACATGGTATCATCGACCTTAGGTATGACAACAGGACATGGTATCATCGACCTTAGGTATCACAACAGGACATGGTATCATCGACCTTAGGTATCACAACAGGACATGGTATCATCGACCTTAGGTATCACGACAGGACATGGTATCATCGACCTTAGGTACCACAACAGGACATGGTATCATCGACCTTAGGTATCACAACAGGACATGGTATCATCGACCTTAGGTATCACAACAGGACATGGTATAATCGACCTTAGTTATCACAACAGGACATGGTATCATCGACCTTAGGTATGACGACAGGACATGGTATCATCGACCTTAGGTATGACAACAGGACATGGTATCATCGACCTTAGGTATCACAACAGGACATGGTATCATCGACCTTAGGTATCACGACAGGACATGGTATCATCGACCTTAGGTATGACAACAGGACATGGTATCATCGACCTTAGGTATGACAACAGGACATGGTATCATCGACCTTAGGTATCACGACAGGACATGGTATCATCGACCTTAGGTATCACAACAGGACATGGTATCATCGACCTTAAGGGTATGACAACAGGACATGGTATCATCGACCTTAGGTATCACGACAGGACATGGTATCATCGACCTTAGGTATGACAACAGGACATGGTATCATCGACCTTAGGTATGACAACAGGACATGGTATCATCGACCTTAGGTATGACAACAGGACATGGTATCATCGACCTTAGGTATCACAACAGGACATGGTATCATCGACCTTAGGTATCACAACAGGACATGGTATCATCGACCTTAGGTATCACAACAGGACATGGTATCATCGACCTTAGGTATGACAACAGGACATGGTATCATCGACCTTAGGTATGACAACAGGACATGGTATCATCGACCTTAGGTATGACAACAGGACATGGTATCATCGACCTTAGGTATCACAACAGGACATGGTATCATCGACCTTCAGATGTATCACGACAGGACATGGTATCATCGACCTTAGGTACCACAACAGGACATGGTATCATCGACCTTAGGTATCACGAACAGGACATGGTATCATCGACCTTAGGTATCACAACAGGACATGGTATCATCGACCTTAGGTATCACAACAGGACATGGTATCATCGACCTTAGGTACCAACAGGACATGGTATCATCGACCTTAGGTATCACAACAGGACATGGTATCATCGACCTTAGGTATCACAACAGGACATGGTATCATCGACCTTAGGTACCACAACAGGACATGGTATCATCGACCTTAGGTATCACACGACAGGACATGGTATCATCGACCTTAGGTATCACAACAGGACATGGTATCATCGACCTTAGGTATCACAACAGGAATGGTATAATCGACCTTAGGTATCACAACAGGACATGGTATAATCGACCTTAGGTATCACAACAGGATATGGTATAATCGACCTTAGGTATCACAACAGGACATGGTATATCGACCTTAGGTATCAACAGGAATGGTATCATCGACCTTAGGTATCACAACAGGACATGGTATCATCGACCTTAGGTATGACAACAGGACATGGTATCATCGACCTTAGGTATCACAACAGGAATGGTATCATCGACCTTAGGTATCACAACAGGACATGGTATATCGACCTTAGGTATCACAACAGGACATGGTATAATCGACCTTAGGTATCACAGACAGGACATGGTATCATCGACCTTAGGTATCACAACAGGACATGGTATCATCGACCTTAGGTATCACAACAGGACATGGTATCATCGACCTTAGGTATGACAACAGGACATGGTATCATCGACCTTAGGTATCACAACAGGACATGGTATCATCGACCTTAGGTATGACAACAGGACATGGTAATCGACCTTAGGTATACAACAGGACATGGTATCATCGACCTTAGGTATCACAACAGGAATGGTATAATCGACCTTAGGTATCACAACAGGACATGGTATCATCCGACCTTAGGTATGACAACAGGACATGGTATCATCGACCTTAGGTATCACAACAGGACATGGTATCATCGACCTTAGGTATACAACAGGACATGGTATAATCGACCTTAGGTATCGACAACAGGACATGGTATCATCGACCTTAGGTAACACAAACAGGACATGGTATCATCGACCTTAGGTATCACAACAGGACATGGTATCAATCGACCTTAGGTATCACAACAGGACATGGTATCATCGACCTTAGGTATCACAACAGGACATGGTATCATCGACCTTAGGTATGACAACAGGACATGGTATATCGACCTTAGGTATCACAACAGGATCATGGTATCATCGACCTTAGGTATGACAACAGGACATGGTATACATCGACCTTAGGTATCACACAGGACATGGTATCATCGACCTTAGGTACACAAACAGGACATGGTATCATCGACCTTAGGTATACAACAGGACATGGTATCATCGACCTTAGTACACAACAGGACATGGTATCATCGACCTTAGGTATCACAACAGGACATGGTATCATCGACCTTAGGTATACAACAGGACATGGTATATCGACCTTAGGTATCACAACAGGACATGGTATCATCGACCTTAGGTATGACAACAGGACAGTATACAAAGACATGTACATCGACTAGACCACAACAGGTATGGTATAATCGACTAGGTATGACACAGGACATGGTTCACACCTAGGTACCACACAGATTGGTAAATCGACCTTAGTATCACACAGATGGATATCGACTTAGTATCACAACAGACATGGTATCGCCTTAGTATCACAACAGAATGATCTCGACTTGTATACAACAGAATGTATCTCGACCTAGTTATCACAACAGGACATGGTATCACGCCTTAGTACCAACAGGACATGTATAATCGACCTTAGTCCACAGACATGGTACATCGACTTATTATCACACAGACATGTATCATCGACCTGGTATGACAAGACATGGATCGACCTGTACCACAACAGATATGGTAATCGCCTTGTATGACAACAGGACATGATCATCGACCTTAGTTCACACAGGCATGGTTCACGACCTTGTATCACACAGGACATGGTCATGACCTAGTATACAACAGACATGGTATCTCGACCTTAGTACACAAGGACATGGTATCATCGACCTTAGTACAAGACATGTACATCGACCTTAGGTACCACAACAGGATATGGTATATCACCTTAGGTTGACAACAGACATGTCATCGACCTTATTCACAACAGGAATGTCATCGACCTTAGTACACAACAGGATGGTATATACTAGTATACAACAGACAGGTTCATCACCTAGGTATACAACGATAGTATAATCGACTAGGTAGAAACAGAGTATCATCACTTAGGTTGACAACGACTGGTAATCGACTTAGGTATGACAACAGGACATGATCATCGACTATATCACAAAGACTGGTACTCGACTTGGACACAGACATGTACATCGACCTTAGTAGACAACAGACATGTATCATCGACCTTAATCACACAGTATGTATATGACCTTGTATGACAACAGCATGGTACATCGACCTTAGGTACACGGCATGGTATCACGCTTAGTATGAAACGGACAGTATCATCGACTAGGATGACAACAGACATGTTCATGACTTAGTATCAAACAACATGGTATCATCGACCTTAGTAGACAACAGGACATGTATCATCGACCTTAGTTGACAACAGACATGTATCATCGACTTGTATACAAGACTGGTATCATCGACCTAGTATGAAACGACGGTATCATCGACCTAGTACACAACAGACATGTACACGACTTAGGTACACAACAGAATGTATCCGACTTAGTATGACAACAGACATGGTATCATCGACCTTGATGACAACAGACATGTATCATGACCGTATCCAACGAATGTATATGACCTTTATCACACAGACATGTATCATCGCTTGTATGCAACAGGCTGGTATCATCACCTAGGTACACAGACATGGTATCATCGACCTGGTAGACAACAGACATGGTATCATCGACTAGTATGACAACAGCGACACGACCTTAGGTGAAACAGGACATGTTCATCGACCTAGTACACAACAGACATGGTATCATCGACCTTAGGTATCACAAAGGACATGGATCATCGACTTAGTATAAACAGCAGGTATCTCGACCTTAGTAAAGACATGGTATCATCGACTTAGTTCAACAGATATGGATACGCTTAGGTATGACACAGACTGGTATATCGACTAGTTGACACAGACATGGATCACGACTTAGTATACAACAGGATGGTATCGACTTAGTATGCAACGACATGATACGACCTAGGTATAAAGACATGGATCATCGCTTGGTATCAACAGGACAGTATCATCGACCTTAGGTATGACACAGGACTGGTAATGACCTAGTATGCAACAGACATGATCTCGACCTTAGTATGACAAGGACTGTCATCGACTTAGTTGACAACAGGAACAAAAAACTGGTATCACGCCTAGTTCACACAGAATGGTATCATCGACCTAGTACACAGACATGGATCATCGACTAGGTAACAACAGACATGGTCATGACCTGAAAGACGTATCATGACCTAGTTATCCAACAAATGTATCATCGCCTTAGGTCACAACAGACATGGTATCATCCCTTAGTAACAAGCGTATCATCGCTTAGTACAAAGAATGGATCACGACCTTAGTATCACAACAGATGTATCATCACGTAGACAACAGGAATGTACAGACCTTAGTATCAAACAGACATGTATCATCGACCTTAGATACAAGACATGTATCATCGACCTTAGTTAATCACAACAGGAATGGTATAATCGACCTTAGTATCACAACAGGATGGTATATCGCCTTAGGTACAAGGCATGGTATCATCGACTTGTATGACAACGACTGGATCATCGCCTTAGTAGCACAGACATGGTATCACGACCTTAGGTATACAACAGACATGGTATCTGACCTAGGTATACACAGGAAGGTATTCGCTTATTATCACACAGACATGATCATCGACTTAGTATCACAGTGGTTATCGACCTTAGGATCAACAGATGTTATCGCTTAGGTATACACAGATGGTATCATCGACTTAGGTTAACAGGACAGGTATCATCGACTTAGTATACAAGGACAGGTATCATCGACTTAGTTACACAGAAGGTTCATCGACTTAGGTTACAAAGGACATGGTATCATCACCTTAGTATCCAACAGGATGGTATCATCACGTAACAGGAAGGTATATCGACCTTAGTATCACACAGACAGGTATCATCGACTAGTATACACAGGACATGTATATCGACCTTAGTATCACACAGGACATGTATATCGACCTTAGGTATACAACAGGACATGGTATCATCGACTTAGGTATACAACAGGAATGGTATAATCGACCTTAGTATACAACAGGAATGTATATCGACCTTAGGTATGACAACAGGACATGGTATCATCGACCTTAGTATCACAACAGGACATGTATCATCGACTTAGGTATACAACAGACATGGTCATCGACCTTAGTATACAACAGGAATGGTATATCGACCTTAGGTATCAAACAGGATATGTATAATCGACCTTAGGTATACAACAGGACAGGTATCATCGACTTAGTATCACAACAGGACATGGTATATCGACCTTGTATACAACAGGACATGGTATATCGACCTTAGGTATAAAGGAATGGTATATCGACCTTAGTATGACAACAGGACATGGTATCATCGACCTTAGTATACAACAGAATGGTATCATCGACTAGTATCACAACAGGATGATAATCGACCTTGTTCACAACAGACATGTATCGACCTTGGTATCCACGGATGGTATATCGACCTAGTATGACAACAGAATGGTATCATCGACTAGGTATCACAAGACTGGTATCATCGACCTAGTAGACAACAGACATGTATCTCGCCTAGTACCAACAGGTATTTAATCCCTGGTATAACAGAATGGTATATCGACCTTAGTAACAACAGGAATGGTTATCGCCTAGGTATCACAACGGACATGGTACATGACCTTAGGTTACAACAGAATGGTATACGACTAGTTAAACAGGTATGGTATACGACTTAGTATGACAACGGACATGGTATCATCGACTGTTATCACACGGACATGGATCCGACTTAGTATACAAAGAATGGTATAATCACTTAGTACACAAGGAATGGTATCATCGACTTATATCACAACAGAATGTTCTGACTTAGTATGACAAAGGAATGTCATCGACTTAGTCCAAACGAATGTATACGACC
Organism: Dryococelus australis; assembly: GCA_029891345.1. Lineage (NCBI taxonomy): Eukaryota > Metazoa > Arthropoda > Insecta > Phasmatodea > Phasmatidae > Dryococelus > Dryococelus australis. The sequence continues at coordinate 95,539,222 of CM057006.1, read as the reverse complement.
TTAGTATGACAAGACATGTATCATCGACCTTAGTTCCAACAGGACATGGTAATCGACAGGTATACACAACATGGTATCATCGACCTTAGGTATACAACAGAAGGTATCATCCTAGGTTCAACAGGACGTATCATCGACTAGGTATACAAGGACGGTACACGACTTAGGACAAACAGATATGTTATCGACTAGTTGACAACAGGATGGTACATCGACTTAGTTATCACAAGGACATGGTATCATCGACCTTAGGTATCACAAACAGGACATGGTATCATCGCCTTAGGTATACAACAGACATGGTATCATCGACCTTAGGTATACAACAGATATGGTATATCGACCTTAGGTATGACAACAGGACATGGTATCATCGACCTTAGGTATACAACAGGACATGGTATCACGACCTAGGTATGACAACAGGACATGGTATCATCGACCTTAGGTATCACAAAGGACATGGTATCATCGACCTTAGGTATGACAACAGACATGTATCATCGACCTTAGTATGACAAAGGACATGGTATCATCGACTTAGGTATCACAACAGGAATGGTATAATCGACCTTAGGTATGAAACAGGACATGGTATCATCGACCTTAGTATGCAACAGGATGGTATCATCGACCTTAGATGACAACAGGACATGGTATCATCGACCTTAGGTATGACAACAGGACATGGTATCATCGACCTTAGGTATCACAACAGGACATGGTATCATCGACCTTAGGTATGACAACAGGACTGTATCATCGACCTTAGGTATGACAACAGGACATGGTATCATCGACTTAGGTATGACAACAGGACATGGTATCATCGACCTTAGTATGACAACAGGACATGGTATCATCGACCTTAGTATCACAACAGGACATGGTATCATCGACCTTAGGTATCACAACAGGAATGGTATCTCGACCTTAGGTATGACAACAGGAATGGTATCATCGACTTAGGTATACAACAGGACTGGATCATCGACCTTAGGTATCACAACAGGACATGGTATATCGACTTAGTAACAAAGGACATGGTATCATCGACCTTAGGTATGACAACAGGACATGGTATCATCGACCTTAGGTATGACAACAGACATGGTATCATCGACTTAGGTTGACAACAGGACATGGTATCATCGACCTTAGGTATGACAACAGGACATGGTATCATCGACCTTAGGTATACAACATCGACCTTAGTATGACAACAGGACATGGTATCATCGACCTTAGGTATGACAACAGGACATGGTATCATCGACCTTAGGTATACAACAGGACATGGTATCATCGACCTTAGTATACAACAGGACATGGTATCATCGACCTTAGGTATACAACAGGACATGGTATCATCGACCTTAGGTATGACAACAGGACATGGTATCATCGACCTTAGGTACCACAACAGGACATGGTATCATCGACCTTAGTTATCACAACAGGACATGGTATCATCGACCTTAGGTATACAACAGGACATGGTATCATCGACCTTAGGTACCACAACAGGAATGGTATCATCGACCTTAGGTATGACGACAGGACATGGTATCATCGACCTTAGGTATACAACAGGACATGGTATCATCGACCTTAGTATGACAACAGGACATGGTATCATCGACCTTAGGTATCACAACAGGACATGGTATCATCGACCTTAGGTATACAACAGGACATGGTATCATCGACCTTAGGTATCACAACAGGACATGGTATCATCGACCTTAGGTATACAACAGGACATGGTATCATCGACCTTAGGTATGACAACAGGACATGGTATCATCGACCTTAGGTATGACAACAGGACATGGTATCATCGACCTTAGGTATGACAACAGGACATGGTATCATCGACCTTAGGTATCACAACAGGACATGGTATCATCGACCTTAGGTATGACAACAGGACATGGTATCATCGACCTTAGTATGACAACAGGACATGGTATCATCGACTTAGGTACAAACAGGACATGGTATCATCGACCTTAGGTATCACAACAGGACATGGTATCATCGACCTTAGGTATCACAACAGGACATGGTATCATCGACCTTAGTATACAACAGGACATGGTATCATCGACCTTAGGTATCACAACAGGACATGGTATCATCGACCTTAGGTATCACACAGGACATGGTATCATCGACCTTAGGTATGACAACAGGACATGGTATCATCGACCTTAGGTATCACAACAGGACATGGTATCATCGACCTTAGGTATGACAACAGGACATGGTATCATCGACCTTAGGTATGACAACAGGACATGGTATCATCGACCTTAGGTATACAACAGGACATGGTATCATCGACCTTAGGTATCACAACAGGACATGGTATCATCGACCTTAGTATCACAACAGGACATGGTATCATCGACCTTAGGTATACAACAGGACATGGTATCATCGACCTTAGGTATCACAACAGGACATGGTATCATCGACCTTAGGTATACAACAGGACATGGTATCATCGACCTTAGGTATGACGACAGGACATGGTATCATCGACCTTAGGTATCGACAACAGGACATGGTATCATCGACCTTAGTATCACAACAGGACATGGTATATCGACCTTAGGTATACAACAGGACATGGTATCATCGACCTTAGGTATACAACAGGACATGGTATCATCGACCTTAGGTATACAACAGGACATGGTATCATCGACCTTAGGTATCACAACAGGAATGGTATATCGACTTAGGTATACAACAGGACATGGTATATCGACCTTAGGTATCACAACAGGACATGGTATCATCGACCTTAGGTTGACAACAGGACATGGTATATCGACCTTAGGTATACAACAGGACATGGTATCATCGACCTTAGTATACAACAGGACATGGTATCATCGACCTTAGTATACAACAGGACATGGTATCATCGACCTTAGGTATCACAACAGGACATGGTATAATCGACCTTAGGTATACAACAGACATGTATCATCGACCTTAGGTATGACACAGGACATGGTATCATCGACCTTAGGTATGACAACAGGACATGGTATATCGACCTTAGGTATACAACAGGAATGGTATATCGACCTTAGGTATACAACAGGACATGGTATATCGACCTTAGGTATCACAACAGGACATGGTATCATCGACCTTAGTATGACAACAGGACATGGTATCATCGACCTTAGGTATGACAACAGGACATGGTATCATCGACCTTAGGTATGACAACAGGACATGGTATCATCGACCTTAGGTAGACAACAGGACATGGTATCATCGACCTTAGTATCACAACAGGACATGGTATCATCGACCTTAGGTATCACAACAGGACATGGTATCATCGACCTTAGGTTACACAACAGGACATGGTATCATCGACCTTAGGTATGACACAGGACATGGTATCATCGACCTTAGGTATGACGACAGGACATGGTATCATCGACCTTAGGTAACAACAGGACATGTATCATCGACCTTAGGTATGACAACAGGACATGGTATCATCGACCTTAGTATACACAGGACATGGTATCATCGACCTTAGGTATCACAACAGGACATGGTATCATCGACCTTAGGTATCACAACAGGACATGGTATCATCGACCTTAAGGTATGACAAACAGGACATGGTATCATCGACCTTAGGTACCACAACAGGACATGGTATCATCGACCTTAGGTATACAACAGGACATGGTATCATCGACCTTAGGTATGACACAGGACATGGTATCATCGACCTTAGGTATACAACAGGACATGGTATCATCGACCTTAGGTATACAACAGGACATGGTATCATCGACCTTAGTATACAACAGGACATGGTATCATCGACCTTAGGTATACAACAGGACATGGTATCATCGACCTTAGGTACCACAACAGGACATGGTATCATCGACCTTAGGTATGACAACAGGACATGGTATCATCGACCTTAGGTTGACAACAGGACATGGTATCATCGACCTTAGTATGACAACAGGACATGGTATCATCGACCTTAGGTATACAACAGGACATGGTATCATCGACCTTAGGTATGACAACAGGACATGGTATCATCGACCTTAGTATACAACAGGACATGGTATCATCGACCTTAGGTACCACAACAGGACATGGTATCATCGACCTTAGGTATGACAACAGGACATGGTATCATCGACCTTAGGTATGACAACAGGACATGGTATCATCGACCTTAGGTATCACAACAGGACATGGTATCATCGACCTTAGGTACACAACAGGACATGGTATCATCGACCTTAGGTATCACAACAGGACATGGTATCATCGACCTTAGGTATGACAACAGGACATGGTATCATCGACCTTAGGTATCACAACAGGACATGGTATCATCGACCTTAGGTATACAACAGGACATGGTATCATCGACCTTAGGTATGACAACAGGACATGGTATCATCGACCTTAGGTAACAACAGGACATGGTATCATCGACCTTAGGTATCACAACAGGACATGGTATCATCGACCTTAGGTATCACAACAGGACATGGTATCATCGACCTTAGGTATGACACAGACATGGTATCATCGACCTTAGGTACAAAAACAGGACATGGTATCATCGACCTTAGTATCACAACAGGACATGGTATCATCGACCTTAGGTATACAACAGGACATGGTATCAATCGACCTTAGGTATCACAACAGGACATGGTATCATCGACCTTAGGTACCACAACAGGACATGGTATCATCGACCTTAGTTACACAACAGACATGGTATCATCGACCTTAGGTATACACAGGACATGGTATCATCGACCTTAGGTACACAACAGGACATGGTATCATCGACCTTAGGTATACAACAGGACATGGTATCATCGACCTTAGTATGACACAGGACATGGTATCATCGACCTTAGGTATGACAAACAGGACATGGTATCATCGACCTTAGGTACACAACAGGACATGGTATCATCGACCTTAGGTTATCACAACAGGACATGGTATCATCGACCTTAGGTATGACAACAGGACATGGTATCATCGACCTTAGGTATACAAACAGGACATGGTATATCGACCTTAGTATCACAACAGGACAGGTATCATCGACCTTAGTACACAACAGGACATGGTATCATCGACCTTAGGTACCACAACAGGACATGGTATCATCGACCTTAGGTATGACGAACAGGACATGGTATCATCGACCTTAGGTATGACAACAGGACATGGTATCATCGACCTTAGGTATGACACAGACATGGTATCATCGACCTTAGGTACACAACAGGACATGGTATCATCGACCTTAGGTATACAACAGACATGGTATCATCGACCTTAGGTACCACAACAGGACATTGGTATCATCGACCTTAGGTATGACAACAGGACATGGTATCATCGACCTTAGGTATACAACAGGACATGGTATCATCGACCTTAGGTATGACAACAGGACATGGTATCATCGACCTTAGGTATCACAACAGGACATGGTATCATCGACCTTAGGTACACAACAGGACATGGTATCATCGACCTTAGGTATGACAACAGGACATGGTATCATCGACCTTAGGTATGACAACAGGACATGGTATCATCGACCTTAGGTACCACAACAGGACATGGTATCATCGACCTTAGGTACACAACAGGACATGGTATCATCGACCTTAGTTATCACAACAGGACATGGTATCATCGACCTTAGGTATACAACAGGACATGGTATCATCGACCTTAGGTATCACAACAGGACATGGTATCATCGACCTTAGGTATGACAACAGGACATGGTATCATCGACCTTAGGTATGACGACAGGACATGGTATCATCGACCTTAGGTATGACGACAGGACATGGTATCATCGACCTTAGGTATGACAACAGGACATGGTATCATCGACCTTAGGTATCACAACAGGACATGGTATCATCGACCTTAGGTATCACGAAAACTCGTTTCTCTGTTCGACGCGCCTCGCACCATACACGAGGGTGCGGTTGCCGAGGATACCTAGGCTCTATTTCCTACCAATTACAGTCCGTGCATAGTGCGTGCCCTCCATAACACGTCAAGCACTTTGGAATATTTGCCGATATACCTTTCACCACTCGATGCTGCACAACAATGGCGCATCAACGCCCAAACTAAAGTTTATAAGCGAGTATACAAACCCCTCACCCTGCAATGTTCTGCATACTCCCACTACAGCCTGCCTCCCTTTCAGGATCTGCTTGTTTGTTTGCGAATACAAAAAAATTACCTTTTAACACAATTTTATTTCTAGATAGTCAGGTTCCTTAAATAAGTTGACATAATAGTTTGTCCCTTTTTTAAACCGTATACATAATGTTCATCATACAAGAATTAAGTCGACGAGATTCTGCAGATAGCCAATAGCGACGTAATAGAGTGGGGGAGGGGGCGGCCACAGGCAGGTAAATGGAGTGGGAGGTGTTCACCGCCATAATAGCCACGTTGCATCTCTCAGGAGAGGATACTGACGGAACAGCACATCGCGCATGAGAGCGGAAACACGGCTAGCCGCCGGGAAAAGTAGATGTATAATGCTGACCCTAGCGCAGCAACGATTAAATGTGTTAATTTTAACCAAAAATACCACAAAAAACAGCATTCTTACTATTTGTAACGAAAGTAGAGGAAAAATTAAAAACTCGAAATCTCAAATTTAGTGGGGGAAAAAATGCTAAAAATCAACAAAATTTAAGATTAAAACAAGATAATTTATCGTTTTCAAGCATCTTTTTCCCATTGCTAAAAACCACAATTTATTGTTTAAAAACAAGCAACTTCCATTGAAAAACAAGGATCTACAATCACTCAAATTGTGCAATATTTCACAAAGAGGCCGTGCAGAAATTTGGAAACTATAAAAACAGGCCATCTGCACCAAAAGTACAAAAAAAAAATTATATTAACAAATTCTTGCTATTTGCAGTGAAAGTGTAAGGGAAAAAATCTAAAATCTAAATCTAAATTCAATGGAAAAACTATCAAAATAAGCGAATTTAAGCTAAGAAACAAGTGAAAAGATACAAATTAATAGAGTTAATATATTTTTAGACAACTCTAAATCACGCATATATTTACCATTTTTCATATCTTCTAAGCCATTATATGTTATAAAATTTCCGTTCCCATTTATTAACTTTAAAGCATTTTTATTAAACAGACTTACATAGCGATCTGGTAAAGTAATTTTAAACTTTGTAACAAGAATACAACTAATTTTTTTTCCAAACTTAGACTCATAAAATTGAAAATCTGTAGCAACATACTATTTATATTATTCTAGGTCCTGTGGTTTTGTCAACACAGAGTTGTTAAACTTGGAGCTCAGCGATTCCATTTTTAAGTTTATTTAAAAAGAAAAAAAGAAAAAAAAGTTGCTTTACTACTTCAATTTTACTATTTAAATATATGAATTATTTAATTACAGATTTTTTTTTTCCTTTTAAATAAACATAAAAATTTTATCGCTGCGTGCCAACGAAACGGAAAATAATACCACATATAAATAAGGTAAAAAGTGTGGCGAAGTACTAAACATTGAAATTTTTTACTTTAATGAATATGCGAAAGATAAACTTTATAACATCTGTATAAAATACTGTATTGAAAAGGGTACAATGCATTATGAATTAAATAAAGAGAAGGTATTATGCGAATGTGAAAAATATATTTATAATACATTTCTCAAAATGCATAAAAATTCTAAATTACACAGTATAGCACTAGATAATTAAAATGAGAATCAACACGATAATTATCCAACAAAAACATTTAAAGAATGTAACGAGAATAAATCAATAAATCTAGTTTACCTTCATAAAAATATTAAGTACAAAAACATAACAAAATGCAAAGTTGGTTATAATGAATATATTAAGAAATGCATGGAGTAATATGTGGAGCAACCTTTCAAAACCAGACATGTCCACAAAAATTCGAAAATGAGTTAAACATTGTTTCTATATAAGTTTGGTAAGATACACCCGAATATGTATTCAGACTCAATCAAAGAAAGAAAGGTCCCATTCTGTAAGGAGGCGAAAATGTGTGTTTTCATTCAAAACAAGACATGTCCACTCCACTGAGACATTGGAATCATAACTAGACTGTTTACTGCCTTGTGTTGAATATTTGGTTCAACCAGTCACCCCCAGAGGGAAGAGGTATCTTGGGGCAGTCATGCTTAGTGGTCAGATACGGCCTTTTGTAGTCCTACACCCCCAACTAGATAGCAGCCGTTATGCCCTTTCATAGAGACATAGCAACCAAGATGTTTCATTGAAAGCTAGTAAACCAATGTTGTTTATCATGATCACGTATCTAAGTGTATGCATGCTAATGTTTTGTGGGTATTTGTTTGTAAACATGTGGAACATTATTACAACTGTTTGGAAAACCGTTATTTATGCAATAAATTCCGTTTCTCTATCATTATACCCTGCAAACATTCTGTGCTTCACATATTGCACTGTGGCTGCCCAATGTTATATCAGGTGGCTACGACACCCCACTTTTTGTGACTGCTATTCTGTTGGCATGCCTAATGTTTAAAGAACTGAGTCAAAGAGGAATTAAAGTGATCGGTTTGGTATTCTGCTAACGATGCACGCTGAAGTGTTTTGTACTGTATTGATGAGCACCATCTTATTACTGGTGTGGGTTTTGTGAATCCTAGACGTGATTAATGGCTGCCTTAGTAGCAGACACATCATCTGGTGAACGGAAGAGAGGGAAAAGAAAGCTGTAGCTTACTAAGTGTGGATCTGAGAAAATTGAAAAGTATGAACGCATACACTTTACAATGTGACCTAACTAGGCATAAGAACCTGCTTTATGTCTATGCGAATATCCATTATGTTACACACTAACATAACTATGCAATTGTTTAAACCATTTAATAACTGTATTTTGTATCTTATTCAGTAGACAAAGAAGCACTTCATATTACTGTATTAACGCAATCTTTTGCAGTTTGTACTTGCATATTGTTGCACGTGATTAATAATACATAACAGTTTCATGTGCATTAGTAGTTTCAAACTAACAATATTGTAACAAATAGCTGCATTAGTAATACAAAATACTGTAGTGGAAAGCATCACACCTATAGTCTAAGAGACGTGTACTTGGTAACCAAATTAATATTTATGTATTTTGTGAAGACATTATCAGTGATATTTTCTTTGAGATGTTAAAACAAGGATCCGAACATGGAAATATTCAAGAGACCATGCCAACATGACAACAAGCAGTTTTCATGCAAAATAGTGACAATGTTTGATACGGTAAAAACACGGTCACAACTGTATCAAACTCCCAACAGAGCAGTACAGGACCAGCGCTTATGTCACTTTATGTCAGTCGGGGAACCGAAAAGGAAGTGTCCCCGCACAGGTAATCCCACTGAGAAAGCCAAGCCTCTAAATATTCATGTAACATACTTCAGGAAAACAGTGAAAGTACCTGTGCAGGTATGCCAAAAAAATATAACTTCTGCATTGGGGGTTTTCAAAAACAGACTTAATGCTGTAGCAAAAAAATTAGGATAAGGGAGATATACCAAAGGAACGCAGGGGAGTGAACAGAAAATCAGCTAAATCAGCAACGAAGAAACGTCACGTGATAACCTTCATTGGTAGTCTGAAAGGATGTGAAAATCACTGTAATAGGTCAAAATCCAAATACATTTATCTAGCAAGCGATTTAAACATTTCTAGATTGCACGAAATGTACAATAGAAGTGTTGAGAATAATATGTCATTGAGAGTTACTCTTTCCATATTCAGGTAGATTTTTGTGGACGATTTTAATGTCGGATTCAGATCACTTTCCTCAGATTGCTACGCAATATGTATTCGTTTACAAAATATAATCTACTCTGCAAAATACAACACAAGTAAAATAAATTTACTTATGCAACTTAGAGTGCACAAGCTTAGGGCAAATGTATTTTATGATCTTGCAAAGCAGTCACCACCCATTTCATATTCTATGTGTTTTGATCTTCAACAAGTTCAGCCGCTACCTCGGATGCCTATCCAGGAAGCATTTATAGCAGACAAATAGGTTTTTAATCATTGTTCTCTGTGCCAATTGACAGCAAAAAAACCAGAATTTTATGTTTGGACAGAAGATCAAGCACGAAGGGGTTCGACTGAAGTTTCTTCGGCATTACTGCACTGTCTCAGCCACCGTTCACCTAACAACATATCCACTATCCACTTGTTTTGTGTTGGCTGTGGATGCTAAAACCAAAATAATCATGTTGTATATACATTGATACATTACCTTCGACAGTCTGCGTCCGAGAGCATTAAGAATATACTTATGGTTTTCCTAGTTAGACGTCATAGTTTTTACCTGCTGACGGTGTATTTGGTAGAGTGGAGAAGCTATTGCGGAAACGACCAGTTATAACAACTGAAAGAGAGTACGAAGCAATATATTCTCAAGTAGGAAATGTGCATGCATTAGGTAAAGACTGGAAATTGCATGATGTAAAATCATTATCACATCTTTTCCAAAATGTTCATGGCATCTGTGAATGTAAACGGATTATTACTGAAAAACATGAAACCAAACGATCTAGTGTAGTAATGCGTGTCCGAGGAATGACGCATTACATATATGATCCTGGCAGATAGCCTGCCATACCCATTTTAAAGAGCAGAAAAGATATTCCAGATGCAATACCAGAAATTTACACAGAGGTATAATATCCGAACAAAAGGAACATGATGTGCAATCATTACTTTGTAAACAGTTTGGTGAAAATTGGCGAGACCAAGAGGATTTGCACTGGTACAAAGGAATTTTGGATTCAGAAGGTGAAAGAACTGACGAACCTAATGTTCTTGATGGTGAGCTGTTGTGTAGCTGTGTAGGAGAAAACGAACCACATGCACATGTATAGACTGTAATAACTGTTTATTGATCAAAAATATTGTGAATGTTAGCCACTGTTTTGAAAAATTTTTGTTAATGATTTTCAAAACATATACTAAGTCATGTTCCATTATTTGAGCCACGAATATATGTTATTAAGTAAAGAACTCTTTATGTGTCTTTTTAAAATATTTTACTACTAAGTTTACATTTGGTCAAACAAAAGCAGATATATCCGATAAGTGAGCGTTCAAAACCAGACATATCCATGCTATAAATTCAAATGTATACATGTCCATTTTTTTTGTTTAATAACGATGTAAATGTAACATTTAATAATGTAATATTCATATCACTAATATGAATACTGCTATAACATGCAATAAAAAATCGGTCATAAATAATTTGCATTAGTATCACAAAATTGGATGAGGTGGATATGCCTGGTTTTGAAAGTTAGCTCCTCAGTTCTACTGTTCATTCTACCTCTCGCATAAAACCAGAATATATGAAGAATGACTTCCTGCTACGAACATAATATGCTATTCCGAAGAGGCGGGACTCGCGAAAGCATAAAGTCACTTTCGGTGACTTGGTGGGGATTAAAAAAAAAAATTGTAATGTTCCACGCAGGCTGCTGTCAGAACTGGCATGCGGAGCTGTACAGGATGGTGCGTATACAATATGCGTACACACGCATGTTTTATATCGAGGACCTACGCCGTGAACCCATGATTGGTGAATGTTATGCCAAAGAGATCTGGCCTACACAGTTTCCAGAACTGTACTTGTTGGAGAAGGTACTGTAACTACGTAATGACTGTGTTTACTTGCGATAGCTGGATCACTTGAAACTTTAAGAGTCCTACGTCGACGAGGACATTTTGTCGTAACTATACTGCTACAACCACCATTTAAAGTAAAATATATAATTTGTTTACTATACTAAATATTTTCATGTTTTACTGAACAATTCCATTCCTTTCATTTTAATCCCTCCCAACGCCTATGGACTGTGGTGAATCCGCTAATTAGTATGAACAATGTACTGGTTTATGTAAAAAAAAATTAAACTGGTGTATTATTTATTTCCCGCATCTTGGAATGTGCTCGTCTTTTTTCTTCATATATATATATATATATATATATATATATATATATATATATATATATATATATCTACAGATTCCTCGGAGGTGCAGGAAGTTTTTCTATGCATTATGTGCGCTGGTTTTGCCATTGACATTTTCGCCAGTATTGCACCAGGTGTAGTTCCTGCTCCTCCCGTATGTTATGTCTTGGTGATGTGTAAACTTTTATCACATCAGTTTGTTCCTTCCGCAATATACAATAGCACATATTTAGTTCTGCCTGTATACTTAAAAACAAACTGGGTGTGTTTGCCAGACAGTATACTGTTGTCTGTGTTTCACCGAGATTTCTGCACCATTATTGTACCATATTTTTCCATAAATAATTATAGTAAAGAGGATGTTATTTTTTCTTCGTGCTGTGTACTTTTATCCCACCAGTACTGTACCTATATACACTCGTTACGCTGCCATGTTTTCCCCATAATCTATATGCAATGATCTCAATTTTTTCATGACTCTGTATGCTCATATCACAAAATTTTTAAAATTATAGGTACAGTACTGTAAGGTCTATAATTTTTCCATACGGTTTGTACTGTGTTTATCGTGTATGTTCCCACAAGGGTAGTAATATTTTTGTTCGTGTGTGTGTCTGAGGTGCACCAGGGGTCAAACGTGGACCTTTCTTATTCTCGACTGGGGTGCGGTGTATTACATGTTACCAGGGGTCAAACGTGGACCTTACTTATTCTCGACTGGGGTGCGGTGTATTACATGTTACCAGGGTTCAAACATGGACCTTACTTACTCTCGACTGGGGTGCGGTGTACTACATGTTACCAGGGGTCAAACATGGACCTTACTTACTCTCGACTGGGGTGCGGTGTACTACATATTACCAGGGGTCAAACGTGGACCTTACTTATTCTCGACTGGGGTGCGGTGTACTACATGATTCCAGGGGTCAAACGTGGACCTTACTTATTCTCGACTGGGGTGCGGTGTATTACATGTTACCAGGGGTCAAACGTGGACCTTACTTATTCTCGACTGGGGTGCGGTGTACTACATGTTACCAGGGGTCAAACGAGGACCTTACTTATTCTCGACTGGGGTGCGGTGTACAACATGTTACCAGTGGTCAAACATGGACCTTACTTACTCTCGACTGGGGTGCGGTGTACTACATGTTACCAGGGGTCAAACGTGTACCTTACTTATTCTCGACTGGGGTGCGGTGTATTACATGTTACCAGGGGTCAAACATGGACATTACTTACTTTCGACTGGGGTGCGGTGTACTACATGTTACCAGGGGTCAAACATGGACCTTACTTATTCTCGACTGGGGTGCGGTGTACTACATGTTGCCAGCGGTCAAACGTGGACCTTACTTATTCTCGACTGGGGTGCGGTGTATTACATGTTACCAGGGGTCAAACATGGACCTTACTTATTCTCGACTGGGGTGCGGTGTACTACATGTTACCAGGGGTCAACGTGGACCTTACTTACTCTCGACTGGGGTGCGGTGTACTACATGTTACCAGGGGTCAAACGAGGACCTTACTTATTCTCGACTGGGGTGCGGTGTACTACATGTTACCAGGGGTCAAACATGGAACTTACTTATTCTCGACTGGGGTGCCGTGTACTACATGTTACCAGGGGTCAAACGTGGACCTTACTTATTCTCGACTGGGGTGCGGTGTATTACATGTTACCAGGGGTCATACATGGATCTTACTTATTCTCGACTGGGGTGCGGTGTATTACATGTTACCAGGGGTCAAACGTGGACCTTACTTATTCTCGACTGGTGTGCGGTGTATTACATGTTACCAGGGGTCAAACATGGACCTTACTTATTCTCGACTGGGGTGCGGTGTACTACATGTTACCAGGGGTCAAACGAGGACCTTATTTATTCTCGACTGGGGTGCGGTGTATTACATGTTACCGGGGGTCAAACATGGACCTTACTTACTCTCGACTGGGGTGCGGTGTACTACATGTTACCAGGGTCAAACGTGGACCTTACTTATTCTCGACTGGGGTGCGGTGTATTACATGTTACCAGGGGTCAAACATGGACCTTACTTATTCTCGACTGGGGTGCGGTGTATTACATGTTACCAGGGGTCAAACATGGACCTTACTTATTCTCGACTGGGGTGCGGTGTACTACATGTTACCAGGGGTCAAACGAGGACCTTATTTATTCTCGACTGGGGTGCGGTGTATTACATGTTACCAGGGGTCAAACATGGACCTTACTTATTCTCGACTGGGGTGCGGTGTATTACATGTTACCAGGGGTCAAACATGGACCTTACTTATTCTCGACTGGGGTGCGGTGTATTACATGTTACCAGGGGTCAAACGTGGACCTTTCTTATTCTCGACTGGGTGCGGTTTTACTACATGTTACCAGGGGTCAAACGTGGACCTTATTTATTCTCGACTGGGGTGCGGTGTATTACATGTTACAGGGGGTCAAACATGGACCTTACTTACTCTCGACTGGGGTGCGGTGTACTACATGTTACCAGGGGTCAAACGTGGACCTTACTTATTCTCGACTGGGGGTGCGGTGTATTACATGTTACCAGGGGTCAAACTGGACCTTACTTACTCTCGACTGGGGTGCGGTGTACTACATGTTACCAGGGGTCAAACATGGACCTTACTTTATTCTCGACTGGGGTGCGGTGTACTACATGTTACCAGGGGTCAAAACTGGACCTTACTTATTCTCGACTGGGGTGCGGTGTACTACATGTTACCAGGGGTCAAACGTGGACCTTACTTATTCTCGACGGGGTGCGGTGTATTACATGTTACCAGGGGTCAAACATGGACCTTACTTATTCTCGACTGGGGTGCGGTGTATTACATGATTACCAGGGGTCAAACGTGGACCTTACTTATTCTCGACTGGGGTGCGGTGTATTACATGTTACCAGGGGTCAAACGTGGATCTTACTTATTCTCGACTGGGGTGCGGTTTATACATGTTACCAGGGGTCAAACGTGGACCTTACTTATTCTCGACTGGGGTGCGGTTGTACTACATGTTACCAGGGGTCAAACATGGACTTACTTATTATTCTCGACTGGGGTGCGGTGTACTACATGTTACCAGGTGTCAAACATGGACCTTACTTATTCTCGACTGGGGGGCGGTGTACTACATGTTACCAGGGGTCAAACATGGATCCTTACTTATTATTCTCGACTGGGGTGCGGTGTATTACATGTTACCAGGGGTCAAACGTGGACCTTACTTATTCTCGACTGGGGTGCGGTTTTACTACATGTTTACCAGGGGTCAAACGTGTGACCTTACTTATTCTCGACTGGGGTGCGGTGTACTACATGTTACCAGGGGTCAAACATGGCCTTACTTATTCTCGACTGGGGTGCGGTGTATTACATGTTACTAGGGGTCAAACGTGGACCTTACTTATTCTCGACTGGGGTGCGGTGTACTACATGTTACCAGGGGTCAAAACGTGGACCTTACTTATTCTCGACTGGGGTGCGGTGTACTACATGTTACCAGGGGTCAAACATGGACCTTACTTATTCTCGACTGGGGTGCGGTGTTATTACATGTTACCAGGGGTCAAACGTGGACCTTACTTATTCTCGACTGGGGTGCGGTGTACTACATGTTACCAGGGGTCAAACATGGACCTTACTTATTCTCGACTGGGGTGCGGTGTATACATGTTACCAGGGTCAAACGTGGACCTTACTTATTCTCGACTGGGGTGGCGTGTGTGTACTACATGTTACCAGGGGTCAAACATGGACCTCTTATTATTCTCGACTGGGGTGCGGTGTACTACATGTTTACCAGGGGTCAAACATGGACCTTACTTATTCTCGACTGGGGTGCGGTGTACTACATGTTACCAGAGGTCAAACGTGGACCTTACTTATTCTCGACTGGGGTGCGGTGTATTACATGTTACCAGGGGTCAAACTGGACCTTACTTATTCTCGACTGGGGTGCGGTGTACTACATGTTACCAGGGTCAAACATGGACCTTACTTATTCTCGACTGGGGTGCGGTGTGTACTACATGTTACCAGGGGTCAAATGGACCTTACTTATTCTCGACTGGGGTGCGGTTGTACTACATGTTACCAGGGGTCAAACATGGACCTTACTTATTCTCGACTGGGGTGCGGTGTACTACATGTTACCAGGGGTCAAACGTGGACTTACTTATTCTCGACTGGGGTGCGGTGTACTACATGTTACCAGGGGTCAAACGAGGACCTTACTTATTCTCGACTGGGGTGCGGTGTATTACATGTTACCAGGGGTCAAAATGGACCTTACTTATTCTCGACTGGGGTGCGGTGTATTACATGTTACCAGGGGTCAAACTGGACCTTACTTATTCTCGACTGGGGTGCGGTGTATTACATGTTACCAGGGGTCAAACGTGGACCTTACTTATTCTCGACTGGGGTGCGGTGTACTACATGTTACCAGGGGTCAAACGTGGCCTTACTTATTCTCGACTGGGGTGCGGTGTATTACATGTTACCAGGGGTCAAACGTGGACCTTACTTATTCTCGACTGGGGTGCGGTGTACTACATGTTACCAGGGGTCAAACATGGACCTTACTTATCTCGACTGGGGTGCGGTGTACTACATGTTACCAGGGGTCAAACATGGATCCTTACTTATTATTCTCGACTGGGGTGCGGTTTATTACATGTTACCAAGGGGTCAAACGTGGACCTTACTTATTCTCGACTGGGGTGCGGTGTACTACATGTTACCAGGGGTCAAACGTGGACCTTACTTATTCTCGACTGGGGTGCGGTGTACTACATGTTACCAGGGGTCAAACATGGACCTTACTTATTCTCGACTGGGGTGCGGTGTATTACATGTTACCAGGGGTCAAACATGGACCTTACTTATTCTCGACTGGGGTGCGGTGTATTACATGTTACCAGGGGTCAAACGTGGACCTTTCTTATTCTCGACTAGGGTGCGGTATACTACATGTTACCAGGGGTCAAACGTGGGACCTTATTATTCTCGACTGGGGTGCGGTGTATTACATGTTAACGGGGGTCAAACATGGACCTTACTTACTCTCGACTGGGGTGCGGTGTACTACATGTTACCAGGGGTCAAACGTGGACCTTACTTATTCTCGACTGGGGTGCGGTGTATTACATGTTACCAGGGGTCAAACGTGGACCTTACTTACTCTCGACTGGTGTGCGGTGTACTACATGTTACCAGGGGTCAAACATGGACCTTACTTATTATTCTCGACTGGGGTGCGGTGTACTACATGTTACCAGGGGTCAAACATGGACCTTACTTATTCTCGACTGGGGTGCGGTGTATTACATGTTACCAGGGGTCAAACGTGGACCTTACTTATTCTCGACTAGGGTGCGGTGTATTACATGTTACCAGGGGTCAAACATGGACCTTACTTATTCTCGACTGGGGTGCGGTGTATATACATGTTACCAGGGGTCAAACATGGACCTTACTTATTCTCGACTGGGGTGCGGTGTATACATGTTACCAGGGGTCAAACTGGACCTTACTTATTCTCGACTGGGGTGCGGTGTACTACATGTTACCAGGGGTCAAACGTGGACCTTACTTATTCTCGACTGGGGTGCGGTGTACTACATGTTACCAGGGGTCAAACGAGGACCTTACTTATTCTCGACGGGGGTTTGCGGTGTATTACATGTTACCAGGGGTCAAACATGGATTTAATTATTCTCGACTGGGGTGCGGTGTACTACATGTTACCAGGGGTCAAACATGGACCTTACTTATTCTCGACTGGGGTGCGGTGTACTAATGTTACCAGGGGTCAAACATGGACCTTACTTATTCTCGACTGGGGTGCGGTGTACTACATGTTACCAGGGGTCAAACATGGACCTTACTTATTCTCGACTGGGGTGCGGTGTACTACATGTTACCAGGGGTCAAACATGGACCTTACTTATTCTCGACTGGGGTGCGGTGTATACATGTTACCAGGGGTCAAACGTGGACTTACTTATTCTCGACTGGGGTGCGGTGTACTACATGTTACCAGGGGTCAAACGAGGACCTTACTTATTCTCGACTGGGGTGCGGTGTACTACATGTTACCAGGGGTCAAACATGGACCTTATTATTCTCGACTGGGGTGCGGTGTACTACATGTTACCAGGGGTCAAACTTGGCCTTACTTATTCTCGACTGGGGTGCGTGTACTACATGTTACCAGGGGTCAAACGTGGACCTTACTTATTCTCGACTGGGGTGCGGTGTATTACATGTTACCAGGGGTCAAACGTGGACCTTACTTATTCTCGACTGGGGTGCGGTGTATTACATGTTACCAGGGTCAAACATGGACCTTACTTATTCTCGACTGGGGTGCGGTGTACTACATGTTACCAGGGTCAAACATGGACCTTACTTATTCTCGACTGGGGTGCGGTGTATACATGTTACCAGAGGTCAAACGTGGACCTTACTTATTCTCGACTGGGGTGCGGTGTATTACATGTTACCAGGGGTCAACGTGGACCTTACTTACTCTCGACTTTGGTGCGGTGTACTACATGTTACCAGGGATCAAACATGGACCTTACTTATTCTCGACTGGGGTGCGGTGTACTACATGTTACCAGGGGTCAAACATGGACCTTACTTAATCTCGACTGGGGGGCGGTGTACTACATGTTACCAGGGGTCAAACATGGATCTTACTTATTATTCTCGACTGGGGTGCGGTTTATTACATGTTACCAGGGGTCAAACGTGTACCTTACTTATTCTCGACTGGGGTGCGGTGTACTACATGTTACCAGGGGTCAAACGTGGACCTTACTTATTCTCGACTGGGGTGCGGTGTACTACATGTTACCAGGGGTCAAACATGGACCTTACTTATTCTCGACTGGGGTGCGGTGTATTACATGTTACCAGGGGTCAAACATGGACCTTACTTATTCTCGACTGGGGTGCGGTGTATTACATGTTACCAGGGGTCAAACGTGGACCTTTCTTATTCTCGACTGGGGTGCGGTATACTACATGTTACCAGGGGTCAAACGAGGACCTTATTTATTCTCGACTGGGGTGCGGTGTATTACATGTTAACGGGGGTCAAACATGGACCTTACTTACTCTCGACTAGGGTGCGGTGTACTACATGTTACCAGGGGTCAAACGTGGACCTTACTTATTCTCGACTGGGGTGCGGTGTATTACATGTTACCAGGGTCAAACGTGGACCTTACTTACTCTCGACTGGTGTGCGGTGTACTACATGTTACCAGGGGTCAAACATGGACCTTACTTATTATTCTCGACTGGGGTGCGGTGTACTACATGTTACCAGGGGTCAAACATGGACCTTACTTATTCTCGACTGGGGTGCGGTGTATTACATGTTACCAGGGGTCAAACGTGGACCTTACTTATTCTCGACTAGGGTGCGGTGTATTACATGTTACCAGGGGTCAAACATGGACCTTACTTATTCTCGACTGGGGTGCGGTGTATTACATATTACCAGGGGTCAAACGTGGACCTTACTTACTCTCGACTGGGGTGCGGTGTACTACATGTTACCAGGGGTCAAACATGGATCTTACTTATTCTCGACTGGGGTGCGGTTTATTACATGTTACCAGGGGTCAAACGTGGACCTTACTTATTCTCGACTGGGGTGCGGTGTACTACATGTTACCAGGGGTCAAACATGGACCTTACTTATTATTCTCGACTGGGGTGCGGTGTACTACATGTTACCAGGTGTCAAACATGGACCTTACTTATTCTCGACTGGGGGGCGGTGTACTACATGTTACCAGGGGTCAAACATGGATCTTACTTATTATTCTCGACTGGGGTGCGGTGTATTACATGTTACCAGGGGTCAAACGTGGACCTTACTTATTCTCGACTGGGGTGCGGTGTACTACATGTTACCAGGGGTCAAACGTGGACCTTACTTATTCTCGACTGGGGTGCGGTGTACTACATGTTACCAGGGGTCAAACATGGGCCTTACTTATTCTCGACTGGGGTCCGGTGTATTACATGTTAATAGGGGTCAAACGTGACCTTATTATTCTCGATGGGGTGCGGTGTACTCATGTTACAGGGGTCAAAGTGGACCTTACTTATTCTCGACTGGGGGCGGTGTACTACATGTTACCAGGGGTCAAACTGACCTTATTATGCTCGACTGGGGTGCGGTTATACATGTACAGGGTCAACGACCTTACTTATTCTCGACTGGGGTGCGGTGTTAACTTACATGTTACCAGGGGTCAAACGATGGACCTTATTTATTCTCGACTGGGGTGCGGTGTATTACATGTTACCAGGGGTCAAACATGGACCTTACTTATTCTCGACTGGGGTGCGGTGTACTACATGTTACCAGGGGTCAAACATGGACCTACTTATTATCTCGACTGGGGTGCGGTGTACTACATGTTACCAGGGTCAAACATGGACCTTACTTATTCTCGACTGGGGTGCGGTGTACTACATGTTACCAGGGGTCAAACGAGGACCTTACTTTATTCTCGACTGGGGTGCGGTGTATTACATGTTACCAGGGGTCAAACATGGACCTTACTTATTCTCGACTGGGGTGCGTGTACTACATGTTACATTGGGTCAAACGTGACCATACTTATTCTCGACTGGGTGCGGTGTATACATGTTACCAGGGTCAAACATGGCCTTACTTATTCTCGACTGGGTGCGGTGTACTTACATGTTACCAGGGGTCAAACGTGGACCTTACTTATTCTCGACTGGGGTGCGGTGTACTACATGTTACCAGGGTCAAACATGGACCTTACTTATTCTCGACTGGGGTGCGGTGTACTACATGTTACCAGGGGTCAAACATGGACCTTACTTATTCTCGACTGGGGTGCGGTGTACTAACATGTTACCAGGGGTCAAACGTGGACCTTACTTATTCTCACTGGGGTGCGGTGTATTACATGTTACCAGGGGTCAAACGATGGACCTTACTTATTCTCGACATGGGGTGCGTGTACTGTACGGGTCAACGTGGGCTACTTATTCACTGGTCGGTTACTACATTACAGGGTCAAACGTGGACCTTACTTATTCCTCCGACTGGGTTGGGCGGTGTATACATGTTACCAGGGGTCAAACATGGACCTTACTTATTCTCGACTGGGGTGCGGTGTATTACATGTTACCAGGGGTCAAACGTGGACCTTACTTACTCTCGACTGGGGTGCGGTGTACTAAATGTTACCAGGGGTCAAACGAGGACCTTACTTATTCTCGACTGGGGTGCGGTGTATTACATGTTACCAGGGGTCAAACGTGGATTTTAATTATTCTCGACTGGGGTGCGGTGTACTACATGTTACCAGGGGTCAAACATGGACCTTACTTATTCTCGACTGGGGTGCGGTGTACTACATGTTACCAGGGGTCAAACATGGACCTTACTTATTCTCGACTGGGGTGCGGTGTACTACATGTTACCAGGGGTCAAATATGGACCTTACTTATTCTCGACTGGGGTGCGGTGTACTACATGTTACCAGGGGTCAAACATGGACCTTACTTATTCTCGACTGGGGTGCGGTGTACTACATGTTACCAGTGGTCAAACGTGGTAATTATTTATTCTCGACTGGGGTGCGGTGTACTACATGTTACCAGGAGTCAAACGAGGACCTTACTTATTCTCGACTGGGTGCGGTGTACTACATGTTACCAGGGGTCAAACATGGACCTTACTTATTATTCTCGACTGGGGTGCGGTGTACTACATGTTACCAGGGTCAAACTTGGGCCTTACTTATTATTCTCGACTGGGTGCTGTGTACTACATGTTACCAGGGGTCAAACATGGACCTTACTTATTCTCGACTGGGGTGCGGTGTATTACATGTTACCAGGGTCAAACGTGGACCTTACTTATTCTCGACTGGGGTGCGGTGTATACATGTTACCAGGGGTCAAACATGGACCTTACTTTATTCTCGACTGGGGTGCGGTTGTACTACATGTTACCAGGGTCAAACGTGGACCTTACTTACTCTCGACTGGGGTGCGGTGTACTACATGTTACCAGGGGTCAAACATGGACCTTATTATTCTCGACTGGGGTGCGGTTGTATTACATGTTACCAGGGGTCAAACGGGACCTTAATTATTCTCGACTGGGGTGCGGTGTACTACATGTTACCAGGGGTCAAACATGGACCTTACTTATTATTCTCGACTGGGGTGCGGTGTACTACATGTTACCGGTGTCAAACATGGACCTTACTTATTCTCGACTGGGTTGCGGTGTACTACATGTTACCAGGGGTCAAACATGGATCTTACTTATTATTCTCGACTGGGGTGCGATTACTACATGTTACCATGGGTCAAACGTGGACCTTACTTATTCTCGACTGGGGTGCGGTGTACTACATGTTACCAGGGGTCAAACGATGGACCTTACTTATTCTCGACTGGGGTGCGGTGTACTACATGTTACCAGGGGTCAAACATGGACCTTACTTATTCTCGACTGGGGTCGGTGTACTACATGTTACCAGGGTCAAACGAGGACCTTATTATTCTCGACTGGGGTGCGGTGTATTACATGTTACCAGGGGTCAAACATGGACCTTACTTATTCTCGACTGGGGTGCGGTGTACTACATGTTACCAGGGGTCAAACGTGGACCTTACTTATCTCGACTGGGGTGCGGTGTACTAAATGTTACCAGGGGTCAAACAGGACCTTACTTATTCTCGACTGGGGTGCGGTGTATTACATGTTACCAGGGGTCAAACTGGATTTACTTATTCTCGACTGGGGTGCGGTGTACTACATGTTACCAGGGTCAAACATGGACCTTACTTATTCTCGACTGGGGTGCGGTGTACTACATGTTACCAGGGGTCAAACATGGACCTTACTTATTCTCGACTGGGGTGCGGTGTACTACATGTTACCAGGGGTCAAACTGGACCTTACTTATTCTCGACTGGGGTGCGGTGTACTACATGTTACCAGGGGTCAAACATGGACCTTACTTATTCTCGACTGGGTGCGGTGTACTACATGTTACCAGTGGTCAAACGTGGAATTACTTATTCTCGACTGGGGTGCGGTGTACTACATGTTACCAGGGTCAAACGTGGACCTTACTTATTCTCGACTGGGGTGCGGTGTACTACATGTTACCAGGGGTCAAACGTGGACCTTACTTTATTCTCGACTGGGGTGCGGTGTACTACATGTTACCAGGGGTCAAACGTGGACCTTACTTATTCTCGACTGGGGTGCGTGTATACATGTTACCAGGGGTCAAACTGGACCTTACTTATTCTCGACTGGGGTGCGGTGTATTACATGTTACCAGGGGTCAAACGTGGACCTTACTTATTCTCGACTGGGGTGCGGTGTATTACATGTTACCAGGGGTCAAACATGGACCTTACTTATTCTCGACTGGGGTGCGGTGTATTACATGTTACCAGGGGTCAAACGTGGACCTTACTTACTCTCGACTGGGTGCGGTGTACTACATGTTACCAGGGGTCAAACATGGACCTTACTTATTCTCGACTGGGGTGCGGTTTATTACATGTTACCAGGGGTCAAACGTGACCTTACTTATTCTCGACTGGGGTGCGGTGTACTACATGTTACCAGGGGTCAAACATGGACCTTACTTATTATTCTCGACTGGGGTGCGGTGTACTACATGTTACCAGGTGTCAAACAGTGACCTTACTTATTCTCGACTGGGGGGCGGTGTATACATGTTACCAGGGTCAAACATGGACTTACTTATTCTCGACTGGGTGCGTTATAACATGTTACCAGGGGTCAAACGTGGACCTTACTTATTCTCGACTGGGGTGCGGTGTATTACATGTTACCAGGGTCAAACGTGGACCTTACTTATTCTCGACTGGGGTGCGGTGTATACATGTTACCAGGGGTCAAACGTGGGCCTTACTTATCTCGACTGGGGCGGTGTATTACATGTTACCAGTGGTCAAACGTGGACCTTACTTATTCTCGACTGGGGTGCGGTGTACTACATGTTACCAGGGGTCAAACTGGACCTTACTTATTTCGACTGGGGTGCGGTGTACTACATGTTACCAGGGGTCAAACGTGGAACTTACTTATTCTCGACTGGGGTGCGGTGTACTACATGTTACCAGGGGTCAAACGTGGACCTTACTTATTTCGACTGGGGTGCGGTGTATTACATGTTACCAGGTGTCAAACAGTGGACCTTACTTATTCTCGACTGGGGTGCGGTGTACTACATGTTACCGGGGGTCAAACATGGACCTTACTTATTCTCGACTGGGGTGCGGTGTACTACATGTTACCAGGGGTCAAACGTGGACATTACTTATTCTCGACTGGGGTGCGGTGTACTACATGTTACCAGGGGTCAAACGTGGACCTTACTTATTTTCAATGGGGTGCGGTGTACTACATGTTACCAGGGGTCAAACGTGGACCTTACTTATTCTCGACTGGGGTGCGGTGTACTACATGTTACCATGGTCAAACGTGGACCTTACTTACTCTCGACTGGGGTGCGGTGTACTACATGTTACCAGGGGTCAAACGTGGACCTTACTTATTCTCGACTGGGGTGCGGTGTACTACATGTTACCATGGGTCAAACGTGGACCTTACTTATTCTCGACTGGGGTGCGGTGTATTACATGTTACCAGGGGTCAAAGGTGGACCTTACTTATTCTCGACTGGGGTGCGGTGTACTACTTGTTTCCAGGGGTCAAAGGTGTACCTTACTTATTCTCGACTGGGGGCGGTGTATTACATGTTACCAGGGGTCAAACGTGGACCTTACTTACTCTCGACTGGGTGCGGTGTACTACATGTTACCAGGGTCAAACGTGGACCTTACTTATTCTCGACTGGGGTGAGGTGTATTACATGTTACCAGGCGTCAAAGGTGGACCTTACTTATTCTCGACTGGGGTGCGGTGTATTACATGTTACCAGGGGTCAAACGTGGACCTTACTTACTCTCGACTGGGGTGCGGTGTACTACATGTTACCAGGGTCAAAGGTAGACCTTACTTACTCTCGACTGGGGTGCGGTGTACTACATGTTACCAGGGTCAAACATATACCTTACTTACTCTCGACTGGGGTGCGGTGTATTACATGTTACCAGGGTCAAACGTGGACCTTACTTACTCTCGACAGGGTGCTGTGTACTACATGTTACCAGGGGTCAAACGTGGACCTTACTTATTCTCGACTGGGGTGCGGTGTACTACATGTTACCAGGGGTCAAACATGGACCTAACTTACTATCGACTGGGGTGCGGTGTATTACATGTTACCAGGGGTCAAACGTGGACCTTACTTATTCTCGACTGGGGTGCGG
Source organism: Dryococelus australis (assembly GCA_029891345.1). Classification (NCBI taxonomy): domain Eukaryota; kingdom Metazoa; phylum Arthropoda; class Insecta; order Phasmatodea; family Phasmatidae; genus Dryococelus; species Dryococelus australis. The sequence continues at coordinate 95,513,711 of CM057006.1, read as the reverse complement.
TGTATTACATGTTACCAGGGGTCAAACATGGACCTTACTTAATCTCGACTGGGGTGCGGTGTATTACATGTTACCAGGGGTCAAACGTGGACCTTACTTATTCTCGACTGGGGTGCGGTGTATTACATGTTACCAGGGGTCAAAGGTGGACCTTACTTATTCTCGACTGGGGTGCGGTGTACTACATGTTACCAGGGTCAAAGTGGACCTTACTTATTCTCGACTGGGGTGGGGTGTATTACATGTTACCAGGGTCAAACGTGGACCTTACTTATTCTCGACTGGGTGCGGTGTATTACATGTTACCAGGGTCAAACGTGGACCTTACTTACTCTCGACTGGGGTGCGGTGTATTACATGTTACCAGGGTCAAACGTGGACCTTACTTATTCTCGACTGGGGTGCGGTGTATTACATGTTACCAGGGGTCAAACGAGGACCTTACTTATTCTCGACTGGGGTGCGGTGTATTACATGTTACCAGGGGTCAAAGGTGGACCTTACTTACTCTCGACTGGGATGCGGTGTACTACATGTTACCAGGGGTCAAACGTGGACCTTACTTATTCTCGACTGGGGTGCGGTGTACTACATGTTACCAGGGGTCAAACGTGGACCTTACTTATTCTCGACTGGGGTGGGGTGTATTACATGTTACCAGGGGTCAAACGTGGACCTTACTTATTCTCGACTGGGGTGCGGTGTACTACATGTTAACAGGGGTCAAAGGTGGACCTTACTTATTCTCGACTGGGGTGCGGTGTATTACATGTTACCAGGGGTCAAACATGGACCTTACTTATTCTAGACTGGGGTGCGGTGTATTACATGTTACCAGGGGTCAAACGTGGACCTTACTTATTCTCGACTGGGGTGCGGCGTACTACATGTTACCAGGGGTCAAACATGGACCTTACTTACTATCGACTGGGTGCGGTGTATTACATGTTACCAGGGGTCAAACGTGGACCTTACTTATTCTCGACTGGGGTGCGGTGTATTACATGTTACCAGGGGTCAAAGGTGGACCTTACTTATTCTCGACTGGGGTGCGGTATTGTTACCATAACTGTTTACTATCCAGGGGTCATGTAAGGGTAACACTTACTTATTCTCGACTGGGGGCGGTGTATTACATGTTACCAGGGGTCAAACGTGGACCTTACTTATTCTCGACTGGGGTGCGGTGTATACATGTTACCAGGGGTCAAACGGTGGACCTTACTTATTCTCGACTGGGGTGCGGTGTATTACATGTTACCAGGGGTCAAAGTGGACCTTACTTATTCTCGACTGGGGTGCGGTGTATTACATGTTACCAGGGGTCAAACATGGACCTTACTTACTCTCGACTGGGGTGCGGTGTACTACATGTTACCAGGGGTCAAACGTGACCTTACTTACTTCTCGACTGGGGTGCGGTGTACTTACATGTTACCAGGGGTCAAACTGGAACCTTACTTACTCTCGACTGGGGTGCGGTGTATTACATGTTACCAGGGGTCAAACGTGGACCTTACTTATTCTCGACTGGGGTGCGGTGTACTACATGTTACCAGGGGTCAAAGTGGACCTTACTTATTCTCGACTGGGGTGCGGTGTACTTACATGTTACCAGGTGTCAAACGTGGACCTTACTTATTCTCGACTGGGGTGCGGTGTATTACATGTTACCAGGGGTCAAACGTGGACCTTACTTATTCTCGACTGGGGTGCGGTGTACTACATGTTAACAGGGGTAACACGTGGGCCTTACTTATTCTCGACTGGGGTGCGGTGTATTACATGTTACCAGGGGTAAAACGTGGGCCTTTCTTATTCTCGACTGGGGTGCGGTGTACTACATGTTACCGGGGTCAAACATGGACCTTACTTACTCTCGACTGGGGTGCGGTGTATTACATGTTACCAGGGGTCAAACATGGACCTTACTTATTCTCGACTGGGGTGCGGTGTATTACATGTTACAAGGGGTCAAACATGGACCTTACTTTACTCTCGACTGGGGTGCGGTGTATTACATGTTACCAGATGGTCAAACATGGACCTTACTTATTCTCGACTGGGGTGCGGTGTATACATGTTACCAGGGTCAAACATGGACCTTACTTACTCTCGACTGGGGTGCGGTGTATACATGTTACCAGGGGTCAAACATGGACCTTACTTACTCTCGACTGGGGTGCGGTGTATTACATGTTACCAGGGGTCAAACATGGACCTTACTTATTCTCGACTGGGGTGCGGTGTACTACATGTTACCAGGGGTCAAACATGGACCTTACTTATTCTCGACTGGGGTGCGGTGTACTTACATGTTACCAGGGGTCAAACGTGGACCTTACTTATTCTCGACTGGGGTGCGGTGTATTACATGTTACCAGGGGTCAAACGTGGACCTTACTTATTCTCGATGGGTGCGGTGTACTACATGTTACCAGGGGTCAAACGTGGACCTTACTTATTCTCGACTGGGGTGCGGTGTATTACATGTTACCAGGGGTCAAACGTGGACCTTACTTATTCTCGACTGGGGTGCGGTGTATTACATGTTACCAGGGGTAAAACGTGGACCTTACTTATTCTCGACTGGGGTGCGGTGTATCTACATGTTACCAGGGGTCAAACGTGGACCTTACTTATTCTCGACTGGGGTGCGGTGTATTACATGTTACCGGGGTCAAACGTGACCTTACTTATTCTCGACTGGGGTGCGGTTGTATTACATGTTACCAGGGGTAAAACGTGGGCCTTACTTATTCTCGACTGGGGTGCGGTGTATTACATGTTACCAGGGGTCAAACGTGGACCTTACTTATTCTCGACTGGGGTGCGGTGTATACATGTTACCGGGGTCAAACATGGACCTTACTTATTCTCGACTGGGGTGCGGTGTATTACATGTTACCAGGGGTAAACGTGGACCTTACTTATTCTCGACTGGGGTGCGGTGTATTACATGTTACCAGGGGTAAAACGTGGACCTTACTTATTCTCGACTGGGGTGCGGTGTATTACATGTTACCAGGGTCAAACGTGGACCTTACTTACTCTCGACTGGGGTGCGGTGTACTACATGTTACCAGGGGTCAAACGGTGACCTTACTTATCTCGACTGGGGTGCGGTGTATACATGTTACCAGGGGTCAAACATGACCTTACTTACTCTCGACTGGGGTGCGGTGTATTACATGTTACCAGGGTCAAACGTGGACCTTACTTATCTCGACTGGGGTGCGGTGTACTACATGTTACCAGGGGTCAAACGTGGACCTTACTTATTCTCGACTGGGGTGCGGTTGTACTACATGTTACCAGGGGTCAAACGTGGACCTTACTTATTCTCGACTGGGGTGCGGTGTACTACATGTTACCAGGGGTCAAACGTGGACCTTACTTATTCTCGACTGGGGTGTGGTTACTACATGTTCACCAGGGGTCAAACGAGGACCTTACTTATTCTCGACTGGGGTGCGGTGTACTACATGTTACCAGGGGTCAAACGTGGACCTTACTTATTCTCGACTGGGGTGCGGTGTACTACATGTTACCAGGGGTCAAACATGGACCTTACTTATTCTCGACTGGGGTGCGGTGTATTACATGTTACCAGGGGTCAAACGTGGACCTTACTTATTCTCGACTGGGGTGCGGTGTATTACATGTTACCATGGGGCAAACATGGACCTTACTTACTCTCGACTGGGGTGCGGTGTATTACATGTTACCAGGGGTCAAACGTGGACCTTACTTATTCTCGACTGGGGTGCGGAGTACTACATGTTACCAGGGGTCAAAGGTGGACCTTACTTATTCTCGACTGGGGTGCGGTGTACTTCATGTTACCAGGCGTCAAACGTGGACCTTACTTATTCACGACTGGGGTGCGGTGTATTACATGTTACCAGGTGTCAAACGTGGCCCTTACTTATTCTCGACTGGGGTGCGGTGTATTACATGTTACCAGGGGTCAAACGTGGACCTTACTTATTCTCGACTGGGGTGCGGTGTATTACATGTTACCAGGGGTCAAAGGTGGACCTTACTTATTCTCGACTGGGGTGCGGTGTATTTCATGTTACCAGGGGTCAAACGTGGACCTTACTTACACTCGATTGGGGTGCGGTGTATTACATGTTACCAGGGGTCAAACGTGGACCTTACTTATCTCGACTGGGGTGCGGTGTATTACATGTTAATAGGGGTCAAACGTGGACCTTACTTATTCTCGACTGGGGTGCAGTGTACTACATGTTACCAGGGGTCAAAGGTGGACCTTACTTACTCTCGACTGTGGTGCGGTGTACTACATGTTACCAGGGGTCAAACGTGGACCTTACTTACTCTCGACTGGGGTGCGGTGTACTACATGTTACAAGGGGTCAAACGTGGACCTTACTTATTCTCGACTGGGGTGCGGTGTACTACATGTTACCAGGGGTCAAACATGGACCTTACTTACTATCGACTGGGGTGCGGTGTATTACATGTTACCAGGGGTCAAACGTGGACCTTACTTATTCTCGACTGGGGTGCGGTGTATTACATGTTACCAGGGGTCAAACGTTTACCTTACTTATTCTCGACTGGGGTGCGGTGTACTACATGTTACCAGGGGTCAAAGGTGGACCTTACTTATTCTCGACTGGGGTGCGGTGTATTACATGTTACCAGGGGTCAAACATGGACCTTACTTATTCTAGACTGGGGTGCGGTGTATTACATGTTACCAGGGGTCAAACGTGGACCTTACTTATTCTCGACTGGGGTGCGGTGTACTACATGTTACCAGGGGTCAAACATGGACCTTACTTACTATCGACTGGGGTGCGGTGTATTACATGTTACCAGGGGTCAAACGTGGACCTTACTTATTCTCGACTGGGGTGCGGTGTATTACATGTTACCAGGGGTCAAAGGTGGACCTTACTTATTCTCGACTGGGGTGCGGTGTACTACTTGTTTCCAGGGGTCAAAGGTGTACCTTACTTATTCTCGACTGGGGGCGGTGTATTACATGTTACCAGGGGTCAAACGTGGACCTTACTTACTCTCGACTGGGGTGCGGTGTACTACATGTTACCAGGGGTCAAACGTGGACCTTACTTATTCTCGACTGGGGTGCGGTGTATTACATGTTACCAGGGGTCAAAGGTGGACCTTACTTATTCTCGACTGGGGTGCGGTGTATTACATGTTACCAGGGGTCAAACGTATACCTTACTTACTCTCGACTGGGTGCGGTGTACTACATGTAACCAGGGGGCAAAGGTAGACCTTACTTACTCTCGACTGGGGTGCGGTGTACTACATGTTACCAGGGGTCAAACATATACCTTACTTACTCTCGACTGGGGTGCGGTGTATTACATGTTACCAGGGGTCAAACGTGGACCTTACTTATTCTCGACTGGGGTGCGGTGTACTACATGTTAACAGGGGTCAAACATGGACCTTACTTATTCTCGACTGGGGTGCGGTGTACTACATGTTACCAGGGGTAAAACGTGTACCTTACTTACTCTCGACTGGGGGGCGGTGTTATTACATGTTTTCCAGGGGTCAAACGTGGACCTTACTTATTCTCGAATGGGATGCGGTGTATTACATGTTACCAGGGGTAAAACGTGGACCTTACTTATTCTCGACTGGGGTGCGGTGTATTACATGTTACCAGGGGTAAAACGTGGGACTTACTTATTCTCGACTGGGGTGCGGTGTATTACATGTTACCAGGGGTAAACGTGGGCCTTACTTATTCTCGACTGGGGTGCGGTGTATTACATGTTACCAGGGGTAACACGTGGGCCTTACTTATTCTCGACTGGGGTGCGGTGTATTACATGTTACCAGGGGTAAAACGTGGGCCTTACTTATTCTCGACTGGGGTGCGGTGTACTACATGTTACCGGGGGTCAAACATGGACCTTACTTACTCTCGACTGGGGTGCGGTGTATTACATGTTACCAGGGGTCAAACATGGACCTTACTTATTCTCGACTGGGGTGCGGTGTATTACATGTTACAAGGGGTCAAACATGGACCTTACTTACTCTCGACTGGGGTGCGGTGTATTACATGTTACCATTGGTCAAACATGGACCTTACTTATTCTCGACTGGGGTGCGGTGTATTACATGTTACGAGGGGTCAAACGTGGGCCTTACTTATTCTCGACTGGGGTGCGGTGTATTACATGTTAAAAGGGGTCAAACATGGACCTTACTTATTCTCGACTGGGGTGCGGTGTATTACATGTTACCAGGGGTCAAACGTGGACCTTACTTACTCTCGACTGGGGTGCGGTGTATTACATGTTACCAGGGTCAAACGTGGACCTTACTTATTCTCGACTGCGGTGCGGTGTTACATGTTACCAAATAAAGGGACCTTACTTTTCTCGACTGGGGGGGGTGTATAAAGTTACCAGGGGAAAAACTGGACCAAATTACCCTTCGTGGTTGCGGTGTAAAACTTTTACCCCGGGGGGGTTAAAACTGGATTACTTAATTCGCTGGGGGCTGGGATACATTTACCATTAAAGGGACCCTTACTTTTCCCGATGGGGGGGGTATCATTTCCGGGGAAAAAAAGGACCAACATTCGGGACTGTTGGGGGGTTTTGCGGGGGGGTAAAACCAATTCCCGGGGAAACGTGGGCCTTTATTTTTCTCGATGGGGTGGTTATTTCATGTTTACCAGGGTAAACGTGGGGTTTTTTTTTCACGGGGGGGGTTTTTTAAACCTGGGGGGCCCCCCCCCCCTTTGGGGGGGGGTTAAATTATTTTTAAAGGGGTCCCTTTTCCTTTCCCCCCCCCCCTTGGGGGTTTTAAAAATTTTTGGGGGGGGAAAAATAAAATTACTTATTTTTGGGTTTGGGAAAAAAATTTTCCGGGGGCCCAAATGGCCATAAAGGGGGGGTTTGGGGTTATTAAAGGGGGGGAAAAGGGGGAAACCCTTTTTTTCCCTCAAAGGGGCGGTGGGTTAAAAGTTTTTAAAGGGGGGAAAATGGGCCTTTTTTTAAAAGGGGGGTTTCAAAAAATTGGGGGGTTTTTTGGGGCAAAATTGGGGCCCTTAATTTTCCCCGGGGGGGGGGGGTTTTTTTTTTCCCCCCCCTTTTTTTTTTGGGGGGGGGGTTTTTAAATTTTAAAAAGGGGGGGGGTTTTTTTTTGGGGCGGTTTTTTTTTCCGGGGGGAAAGTGGGCCCTTTCCTTCCCCCGGGGGGGGGGGGTCCTTTTTTTCCAGGGCAAAATTTTTCTTTTTTTTGGGGGTGCGGTAAACAGT